>JAABKJ010026545.1:5962593-6470531 GCA_011634705.1 Andricus grossulariae | reverse complement strand
GATCTATTTTGCGAAATATTGTAAATCTTTGAAATCTTTCAGAAATCATAAAAATTTTTGTAAAATCTTTCAGAAATCTTTGGAAATCTTTGCGAAATCTTTGAAATATTTTTTCAACATTTGACAATGTTTGTGAAATTATTCAAATCATTGAAGTCTTTGTGAAATCTTTCAAATATATCGGAAATCTTTTAAAAATCTTTAAAATCTTCATGAAATCTTTGGCAAGTCATTGAAATCTTTATAAAATCTTTCTGAGATCTTTGGAAATCTTTACGAAATCTTAAAAAATTTTATGAGATCTTTGGGAAATCATTATAATCTTTGTAAAAATTTTCTGAAATCTTCAGACATCTTTGCTAAATATTAAAAATATTTTTTGAAATATCTGATAATATTTGTGAAATTATTGAAATCTATGGAAAATGATTGAAATCTTTGTGCACTCTTTGAAATCTATCTGAAATCTTTACGAAATATTTGAAATCTTTGTGAAATCTTAAGGAAATCATTGAAATTTTTGTGAAATCTTTCTGAAATCTCTGAAAATCTTTGCGAAATATTGAAAATATTTTAAACGTATTTGATAATATTTGTGAAATTACTGAAATCTTCGTTAATTCGTTGCGAAATTATTGAAGACTTTGTGAAATATTTGGAAATCTTTGCGAAATATTTAAAATATTTAAAAAATATTTTATAATATTTGTGAAATTACTGAAATTTTTGTAAAATCTGTGGGAAATCATTGAAATCTTTGTGAAATCTTTGGGAAATCATGTAAGTCTTTGTGAATTATTTCTGAAATCTTTGCGAAATATTTGAAATATTTAAAAAATATTTGATAGAATTTGTGAAATTATTGAAATCTTTTTGAAATCTTTGGAAAATCCTTGAAATCTTTCAAATCTATCCAAAAATTTTGTGAAAAATTGGTGAAATTTTTTTAATCTTTGTGAAATCATTGAAATATTTGCAAAATATTCGAAATATCTGCAAAATATTCTAAATATTTTAAAAATATTTGATGTACCTTTTGAAATTATTTAAATCTGCGAAATATTTGGGAAATCATTCAAATCTTTGTACAATTTTTGAAATCTACATGAAATCTTTACGAAATTTCTGAAATCTCTGTGAAATCATTGAGATCTTTGTGAAATCATTTGTGAAATCTTTGGAAATCTTTGCGAAATATTTTAAACATTTAAAAAATATTTTATAATATTTGTGAAATTACCGAAATTTTTATTAAATGTGTGGGAAATAATTTAACTCTTTGGTAATGCTTTATGAAATCTTTGGAAATCTCTGCGAAATATTTGAAATATTTCAAAAATATTTGATAGAATTTGTGAAATTATTGAAATCTTTCTGAAATCTTTTCAATCTATCCAAAATCTTTGGGAAACAGTTGTGAAATTTTTTGGATCTTTGGAAAATCATTAAAATTTATGTGTTTTCTTTGAAATCTTTCTGAAATCTTTACGAAATATTTGAAATCTTCGTGAAGTCTTTATAAAATCTTTGGAAATTTTCGCAAAATATTAGAAATATTTTTAAAATATTTGATAATGTTTGTGAAACTTTTGAAATCTTTGTCAAATCGCTCAAATCTATCAGAAATCTTCGCTAAATATTTAAAATCTTTGGGAAATCATTGAAGTCTTTGTGAAATCTATTTAATGTATCCGAAATCTTTCCGAAAAATTTGAAATCTTTGTGCAATCGTTGAAATCCATCAAAAATATTTTTGAAATCTTTGGAAAATCATTGAAATCTACTTGAAATCTTTACGAAATTTTTGAAATCTTTGTCAAATCATTGAAATCTTTGCAAAATATTCTAAATATTTGATAATGTTTGTGAAATTATTTAAATCTATCGGAAATCTTTGAAAAAGCTTCAAATTTTTTGTGAAATCTTTAGGAAATTATTCAAATCTTTGTGCAATTTTTGAAATTTGCCTGAAATCTTTGCGACATTTTTTAAATCTTTGTGAAATCTTTTGTGACATCTTTGGAAATCTTTGCAAAATATTCGGAATATTTGATAATGTTTGTGAAATTATTGAAATCTTTGTGAAGTCTTTGGAAAATGATTAAAATCTTTGTGCATTCTTTCAAATATATTTAAAATCTTTACGAAATATTTGAAATCTTCGTGAAATATTAGGGAAATCATTGAAATCTAGGTTGAATCTTTCTAAAATCTCTGAAAACCTTTCAGAAATATTTGAAGTATTTCAAAAATACTTAATAACATTTGTGAAATTACTGGAATCTTCGTGAAATCGTTGTGAAATTATTGAAGTCTTTGTGAAATCTTTGGAAATCGTTGCAAAATATTCGACATATTTTTAAAATATTTCATAATGTTTGTGGAATTATTGAAATTTTTGTGAAATCATTGAAATCTTTGTAAAATTTTGTTATATTGAAAATCTTTGCTCACTCTTCCAAATTTTTGCGAAATCTTTGGAAAATTAATGAAATCTTTGCGAAATCTTTGAAATATACTTGAAATCCTCAAGAAATTTTTGAAATATTGGCGGAATCATTGAAATATGTGTGAAATCTTTGCGAAATATTTCTGACCTCTTTGGAAATCTTAGCGAAATATTTGAAGTCTTTGTAAAATATTTGGCAATATGAATTTCATATCTGTATACGTTATTTATTATTATTTATTTATTACTATTTATTAATTACTATTCATAGTGCATTTCTTATTTATGTGAAATTTATGCATAGTATAATATTACTAAACTATGTAAAAATCGTGCCATTTAATATTATAATTCTATGCCTCTACCCCACCTAAAAAAAAAGGCTCCGCCGCTTCCGGTTTGAAACAATATAAAAAAACCATACGTTTTTTTTTTGCAAAACACGAATTGAATTAAAGATTGACAAAAAAGAACACAACTCTTGGACCCGTTGAGGAAATCCTATCAACTGTAACGAAATTAAAAAAAAGAAGCCTTGGCCGGCCGAAGGATAGTTGAGTTGAAGGATAGAAGAGTTGGTTGTATTATGAACAAGAAGGAAAATAAAATCGCGAAAAAAAGGAAAATAAAATTGTGAAAAAGGAAAATAGAATTGTGAAAAAGGAAAATGAAATTGTGAAAATAAAATTATGAAAAAAGAGTAATAAATTGGTGAAAAAAGGAAAAAAAAAGAGTAAAATTGTGAAAAAAAGGGGAAAAAATAAAATGAAACAGTGAAAAAAGGAAAATTAAATAGTAAAAAAATAAAATAAAATTGTGGAATAAAGGAAAATAAAATTGTGCAAAAAGGAAAAAAATAGAATGAAGTTAATGCAGATAATATGAGAAAATGGGTTTCTTCACTTAGTGGATGAATATTTACAAAACTTGACAGAAGCGCTTAATGGCACCTGAAAAAAGGAAAATAAAATTATGAACAAAAATGAAAATAAAATCGCGAAAGAAAGAAAAAGAAAATTGTGAAAAAAGGAAAATAGAATTGTGAAAAAGGGAAAATGAAATTATGAGCAAAAGGAAAATAAAATTATCAAAAAAGGAAAATAAAATTGCGAAAAAAAGAAAAGTAAACTGTGAAAAAAATGAAAGTAAAATTGTGAAAAAGGAAAATAAAATTGTGAAAGAAAGGAAGATAAAATTGTGAATAAATGGGGGATAAAATTTTGAAAAAAAATAAAATTGTAAAAAAAGGCAAATAAAATTGTGAAAGAAAGGAACGTAAAAATGAGAAAAAAGGAAAATAAAATCATGAACAAATTTAAATAAAATTGTAAAAAAAAGGAAAATAAAATTGTGAAAAAATGAAAATAAAATTGTGATACAAAGGAAAATAGAGTTGTGAAAGAAAGGAAAATAAAATTGTGAAAAAAAGGAAAATAAATATAATAAAAGTGTGAAAAAGGGGGAAAAATGTGGAAAAAAGGAAAATAAAATTGTGAAAAAAAGGAAAATAAAATTGTGAAAAAAATAAAAAGAAAATTGTGAAGAAATGGAGAATAAAATTATGAAAAATGGAGAAAAAATTGTGAAATAAGGCAAATGAAAATCTGAAAGAAAGTAAAATTTAAAAAAATAGAATAAAATTATGAAAAAAAGGAAAATAAAAACGGGGAAAAATGAAAATAAAATTGTGAAAAAATAGAATGAAATTGTGAAAAAGGAAGCAAAATTTTGAAAAAGGTAAATTAAATTTTGAAAAAAAGGAAAATAAAATCATGAAAGAATGAAAATCAAATTGTGAAAGAAGGGAAATAAAATTGTGATAAGAAGGGGGAAAAGATGCAAATAAAAGGGAAAGAAATGAAAATAAATTTGTGAAAAAAAAGGAAAATACAATTGTGAAGAAGAGATAAATAAATCTGTGAAAAAAAATATATGAAAAAAAGAAAAAGAAATTTGTGAAAAAAAGGAAAATATTGTTGAATTAGGAAATAAAAATTGTGAGAGAAAGAAAAATATAATTGTGAAAAATAGGAAAATAAAATTGTGTAAAAAGGAGAAAAATGTGTGAAAAAGGAAAATAAAATCGTGAAAAAAAGAAAAAGAAAATTGTAAAAAAAAAAAGGAAAATAGAATTGTGAAAGAGGGAAAATAAAATTGTGAAAAAAAAAGAAAATAAAATTGTGAAAAAAGGAAAGTAGAATTGTAAAAAAGGGGAAATGAAAATGTGAAAAAAAGGAAAATAAAATTATCAGAAAAAGGAAAATAGAATAGTGAAAAAAATGAAAATAAAATTATGAAAAAATGGAAAATACAATTGCGAAGAAAAGAAAAGTAAATTTGTGAAAAAAGTAACAAAAAATTGTGAAAAGAGGAAAATAAAATTCTGAAGAAAATAAAAATAAATTAGTGAGAAAAGAAAACAAATATAATAAAATTTTGAAAAAGAGGAAAAGAAAATCGCGAAAAACAGGAAAATAAAATTGTGAAAAAAGGAAAATAAAATTATCAAACAAGGAAAATAAAATTGTGAAAGAAAGGAATGTAAAATTTTGAAAAAAGGAAAATAAAATTGGGAAAGAAGTAAAATAAAATTGTGAAATAGAGGAAAATAAAATTGGGAAAACAAAAAAAATAAAATCGCGAAAAAAATGAAAATAAAATTATGAAAAAAAGGAAAATACAATTGCGAAGAAAAGAAAAATAAATTTGTGGTAAAAGTAACAAAGAATTGTGAAAAAAGGAAAATAAAATTTTGAAAAAAATAAAAATAAATTTGTGAAAGAAGGAAGAAAATATAATAAAATTTTGAAAAAAAGGACAAGAAAATTGTGAAAACAAAAAAAAATTGGGAAAAAAGGAAAAAATATGAAAAAAAGGGAAAATAAAATTGTGAAAGAAAGGAAAATAAAATTATGAAAAAGGGAAAATAAAATTATGAACAAAAAGGAAAATAAAATCGCGAAAAACGTAAAATAAAATTGTGAAAAAAAGGAAAGTAAAATTTAAAAAAAAAGGAAAATAAAATGGTGAAAAAAATGACAATAAAATTATGAAATAGAGGAAAATAAAATGGTGAAGAAAGGAAAATAAAATTGTCATGTAAATAAAAATAAATTTGTGAAAAAAGGAAAAAAAAATAATAAAATTTTGAAAAAAAGGAAAAGAAAATTGTGAAAACAAGGAAAATAAAATTATGAAAAAAGGAAAATAGAATTATGCAGAAGGGAAAATAAATGTGTGAAAAAAGGAAAATAAAATTATCAAACAAGGAAAATAAAATTGTGAAAGAAAGGAAAGTGAAATTTTGAAAAGAGGAAAATAAAATTGGGAAAGAAAGAAAATAAAATTGGGAAAACAAGGAAAATAAAATCGTGAAAAAAATGAAAATAACATTATGAAAAAAAGGAAAATACAATTGTGAAGAAAGGAAAAATAAATTTGTCAAAAAAGTAACAAAAAATTGTAAAAAAAGGAAAATAAAATTGGAAAAAAAGGAAAGTAAAATAAAAAAAAAATGGAAAATAAAATGGTGAAAAAAATGACAATAAAATTATGAAATAGAGGAAAATAAAATGGCGAAGAAAGGAAAATAAAATTGTAAAGAAAATAAAAATTAATTTGTGAAGAAAGGAAAAAAATATAATAAAATTTTGAATAAAAGGAAAATAAAATTGTGAAAACAAGGAAAATAAAATTGTGATATTAAGTAAAATAAATTTGTGAAAAAATGTGAAAAAAGGGAAAATAAAATTGTAAAAGAAAGGAAAATAAAATTATGAACAAAAAGGAAAATAAAATCGCGAAAAAAGGAAAATAAAATTGTGAAAAAGGAAAATCGAACTGTGAAAAAGGAAAAATAAAATTGTGAAAAAAAGGAAAATAACATTATGAAGAAAAGAATAATAAATTTGTGAAAAATGGAAAAAAAGAATAAAATTGTGAAAAAAAGGAAAAAATTGAATAAAACGGCGAAAAAAAGGAAAATTAAATGATGAAAGAAATAAAATTGTAGAATAAAGGAAAATAAAATTGTGTAGAAAGGAAAAAAATAGAATAAAGTTAATGCAAATAATATGAGAAAATGGGTTTCTCCACTTAGTGAATGAATATTTACAAAACTTGATAGAAGCGCTTAATGGCACCTGGAAGTACTGACAAGTTTAAATCTATGAATAACCATCTTTTAGCACTATGTACATCATTTTATGACGGCAAGAATGTTTATTCATGCCGTCGTCAAGGCTGCCAATCTTCGCAAACTCTACTCTCTCTAAAATTTGAGATGTACTTTGAAACATTATTTATACCCTCTTACATGAACTATCTCAATAGCTATTTTTGACCCCCCTTCACCCCTCGTCGAGGATCGCAGTTCTGCCCCCCCCCTCCGAAAAGTAACTTACCCCAAAATGCTCTTGCACTCGGGAAAATAGGGTGACTTTTTTACGAAAATAGGGGAATAATAGGGGCGTAAAGTCTTTTAAATAAAATTAATATAAATACCCGATATTGAATTCAATATGAAAGAATTTTAATTTCTAAGATTTCATGTCGAAATATATTGCATTTTCAACAAAATTGTTGAATTTTTAACTAAAAAAGATTTTTTAACAAAATAGATGAATTTTTAAAATCAAAAAGACGAATTTGTGACCACAAAATTATTTTTTAACAAAGCAGTTTAATGTTCTACCAAAAAAGATGACTTCATCAAAATAGTTGAATTTTCAACCTACAAGGTGCAACCAAATGGCCGAAATTTTCGAAAAGAAAAGTTTAAAACTCAACCAAAAACAGTTGAATTTTCAAGCCAAGAAGACGATTTTTTTAGAAAAGAGTTGAATTTTCAACCCGAAAAGTTGAAATTCCAAAAAATCTAAAAATCCAAAAGTAGATTTTTTAACAAAATAGTTGAATTTCAACAAAAAAGTTCAATTTCAAACTACAAAGGTTACTTTCTACCATAAGTGATGAATTTTATACAAAAAGTGAAATTTTTAACAAAATAGTTGAATCCTCAACAAAATAGATGAATCTTCAATCGAGAATAATGAATTTTCAACCAAATAGTTAAATTTTCTACTAAAAAAGATTGTTTGAAACTAAAAACGGAATTTAAAAAATTTTCAATTTTAAAAAGTAATTTTAAAACAAAACGAATTTTCAACCTATTGAATTAAACTAAAAAGGCGAATTTTAAAGTAAATAATTTCATTGTTCACCAAATTGTTGAATTTTTTAACCAAAAAGACAAATTTTCTACAAGACAGATAAATTTTTAACTAAAATTATGCATCAATTAAAGCAATTCTTTAAAAAGTAGTTAAACTTTAAACAAAGTAGTTAATTTTTCAACAACGAAAAAAAAAATGAATTTTGAAGAAAAATGTTGAATCCTCAACCAAAACAGATTCATTTTCAACCAAAAATTAAAATTTTCAACCAAAAAGGATGAATCTTCAACGAAGAAAGATGACTTTTCTACCATAAAAAATGAATTTTCAATCAAAAAGGACGAAATTTTAACAAAACAGTTTAATGTTCAACCAAATAGTCGAAATTTTCAAACAAAAAATTTTAAAATTCAACCATAAACAGTTGAATTTTCAAGTTAAAAAGAAAAAATTTAATTACAAACAAAATTCTTTAATTTTCTACTAAAAACGACTTTTTTAAACCAAAAATGAAATTTAAAAAATGTTCTGTTTGAAAAATGAATTTTAAAACTAAACGAATTTTCAACCGGTTGAATTAAACAAAAAAGACGAATTTTGTAACTAAATAGTTTAATTTTCTACTAAATAGTTGAATTTTCAACCAAAAAGGATGAACACCAAAGAGAAATCTAAAGAAAATTCCTCAAAAATTCTTTTCTTTTGCAATCTTCAGAAAACTACATATAAAAAAAAATAAAATAAAATTTTTAATTATTTTTGAATCGTTCAAAAATTTCTGTTTATCTCTTAAGCTTACTCAACTTTTTTCTAAAATATTTTGAACTGGCAAAATTGCAATATTTTTCTTTAAAATCTTGTACATTTTCTTTTTAATATTAGGAAATTTTTAAAAATCTTTTTCAATTTTCTCTTGGAATTCATTTGAAAAAAAAAATTTGGAATTTTCCCTATAATCCTAAAAAAATTGTATTATTATCTTGAAAATTTTCAAAATTCTTAAAAAGATCCTAATTATTTTTCAGAATCTTGAAAAATCTACATTTTGTTTACAATTTTTTAAAATATTCTTCAGATTTTAATTATTTTCGAATCTTTTCAAAACTTTCAAATATCGTTTGAAACAATTCAGTTTTCCTAAAAAAATTTAAATCCTGAAAAATAAAAAATGTCTTAAAATCTTCCAAATTCTGTTTGGAAATATTTTGAAATCTTCAAAACTTAAAATTAATTTTTTCAAAAGAACCTAAATCATTAAAAATGTTCCCAGAAATTCTTGGTACCAGTAATTTTTTTGTTTTAGGTACGAGTAGAAATTTCCCCAATGGAAAAAATTATATTTATTAAGATTGGATAAAAATTACGATTTTTAGTAAGATTATAGAAAAAAAAACAGAATGAAAAAAAGAACTGCTTCAAAACTTGTGATATGATTTTTTCCTATATACTCATTTTTCTTTTCTAGTTTAGTTATTTAAAAATAATCAATAATTATTATCTTATAAATATTTTCTAGTTTATCTAGAAACTAGGAAAAATATTTTTTCGTTACCTAATGACAGCTGTTAGGCAAAATTTAAAAAAAAATCAATTCCGGCTTGTGCAAACAAAAGTGTTAAAAATAGAGAGGGAAAAGAAGTGATCTCTTATTTAGCGAGGAAACAAGTTGAAAACAAACTAAAGATTTCGTATAGAAATTTATTTTATTTTTTTGTTCTTTCTTTAGTTTTGGCGTTTTCCAATTATCGACCAATTTCAAAATTTTGCTTCTTTACAAGTTTTTAAGAATTTTCTGTTTTCAACTTTCTGGTATCTTTAATTTTCATTTTTTTAAATCCTTTGGAGAAAAAATTTCATTTAAAATTTGAAATTTATTTAAATAAATAAATAATAGCCAGGGTCACAGTTCGTCCCCTTTTTTAGATAATCACCCCTTTTCCCCTCAAATTGAAAAAATCACCTAAAACACATAAAATCGAGAATTTCGACACACTTTTCCCCTTTTTTACAGAGTTTTGATTCATTTTTAGGAAATCATAAACAAATTATTTTCTAATTTTTTAGGGGAATACATTAATTTCAATCAAATTAATTACAATAAGATTTTTAATCAAAATTATGAATTTTCTACAAAAATTGAATTCTTAACAAAGTGATTCAAATTTAAACCATGTAGTTGAATTTTTAAACAAACTAGATGAATTCTTCATGAAAAATATAACATTTAACATTTCAACGAAAAAATATTTTAGTTTTAAATAAAAAGCAATTGAAGTAATAAAAAATACGAATTTTTAACAAAATAGTTGATTTTCCAATACAATTGTTGAATTTTCAAGCCAAAAAGACGAATTTTCTAAATTTTCAACCCAAAAAGAGGAATTTTTCAACTAAATTGATTTAACTTAAAATGATTGATTTTTCAGTCAAGTAAGAAAATTTTTTTTAACCAAATCGTTGAATTTTCAAGCTCAAAATTTTTTTTTCTACAAAACAGTTGAATCTCAAACTGAGAAATATGAATTGAAAAAAAATTTTTAACTAAATATTTGAATTTTAAACCAAACAGTTTAATTTTGTAACAAATAATTCTGAGATTTTTAAGCTAATGAGATGAATTTTCCACAAAACAGTTCAATATTAAACTTTAAAATGTGAATTTTTAACTAAAAGGGTAATTTTAAACAAAAAGAAACAAACAAGTTTTCAAAAGAATAATTCAATTTTCAACCAAAGAGATGAATCTTCAACCAAGACAGATTTTTCAGTCAAGAAAGAAAACAAATTTCAACCGAATTGTTGAATTTTTAATTGAAAAGACAAATTTTATACAAAACAGTTGAATCTTAAATTCAAAAATATGAATTTTCACCAAAAAAATTAATTGTTAACCAAATATTTGAATTTTCTACCAAATAGTTGAATTTTGTACCGAATTCTTGAATTTTCAAAAAAAAAGAGAAATTTTCAACAAAGAGGTTGATTTGAAAAAAAAAGATTTTCAACGAAAGAGATGAATTTGAAATCAAAAGAGATTTTTCAGTCAAAAAAGAAACAATTTTCTACAATACAGTTAAAGTTTCAACCGGAAAATGTGAATTTTCAAAATAAACGTTCATTTGGAACAAAACCAAAAAAAAAAACGAATGTTTAACAAAATAATTCAATTTTCTATCAAAGAGATGAATCTTCAACCAAGACAGATTTTTCAGTCAAGAAAGAAAACAAATTTCAACCGAATTGTTGAATTTTAGCTTGGATTGGTTGAAGATTTCATTTTCTAGATGTTCCGTAAATATGTTGGCTATTACAGGTGAGATTAGAGATCCCATTGCTGCTCCTGAGGTTTGCTCGTAGAAATGGTTATTGAAAAAGAAGTAAGTATTATTGAGACAGTGTTCTATCAAATGTATGAGATCGGAGGGGAAGTTTCCAAAGATTTCATAATATTGATTGTATCAGAGATTGGTAAAATTGTAAAGAGAGATACTACGTCGCAACTCACTAGGATGTTTTCGGGTTGAATGTGAATCTTTTGTATCTTTTTGATAAACTTGAAAGAATTTTGGGCGTGTGTGATGGAGTTTCCTATAAAAGGATTCAATTCTTTGGCTAGGAAGCGTATTAGGTTGTAAGTTGGTGTGCTTATTGCGCTGACGATCGGTCTGAATGGAATGTTGTTTTCGTGGATTTTTTGGAGTCCGCAAAGTTTTGGAGAGATGTAATTAGTAGGTATTAATTTAGATATTGTTTTGCTGTCGAATTTAGAGTTTTTTAGAAGGGTTTTTGTTTTGCTGGCTAATGTTTTATTGGGGTCTTTTCTAAGTTTTTTATATGTATCGTCAGTTCGAAGGTCCATGATTTTGTTGTTATAGTCTCCTTTATTCATTATTATTGTTGTGTTGCCTTTGTCTGCGGGTAATCTTATGATATCTTTGTCAATGCAAACACCTTCCCAAGACCCTATTTAATATTGCCAACACCGTGCTAATATTCAACAACTCCCAAGAACTACGCCTAACATGTTAAGGTTTTTAAATATATCAGGAGTAGTTCTGGAGGGTTATTCAATATGAACATGGTGTTGGCCATATTCACTAGGGTCTTGGGAAGGGGCTTGGGTTAACTATTATTAATGAAAAATTGTTTAGGCTGTTTTAGATTACGGCAGCTGAGACGGGGTTTGTTAAATGTATCAGAGATTGTTTTTTCTAACTGTTGAATATTATTGTGTGGATAAGGATATGAGCCAGAGTTCTATTTTAGATGCAGGTGTCTAAGACGGGCTTTCTCAACTGTACTAGTGGTTGTCTTCTGTGGTTGTTGAATATTACTGTGTGAATGAGAATATGAATATGTGTTTTGGGAAACTGTCTGGAGTGATTCATTTTCATTCAATTTTTTTGGCTTTTTTAGATGAAGGGTGCTGAGACGGGATTCATTAAATTTGCTAGTGGTAGTTTTTCTGGGGGTTTTCGAAAATTTCTGCGGCGATGACGATATTAACTAGAGTCTTGGAAAGGTGTTGGGGTGATTATTTTTCAAAACTTTTTATTGTTTTGGCTATTTTAGTTGAAGGCAACTGAGACGGGGTTCGTTAAATATACAACAGTTTGTTTTTGGGGTTGCTCAACATTACTGTGAAGATAAGGAAATGAACTAGAGTCCTTCGTAGGTGTCTGGGTTGACTATTTTGAATTTGAGTTTTTATCTCTCTTTGAATTAAAGGCTGCTGACATGGAGATCGTTACCTGTGCTAGGGGAAGTCCTAGGGAGTAGTTAATTTTGCCGCAGCGAAGAAGTAATTACTAGAATCCTGGCAGAGTGCCTGTGGTGATTATTTTTAATTTTTTGTCTGGGTTGACTATTTTAAAACTTTTTTGGCTGCCTTAGTTACAGGCAGGTTATTGAATTAGTAATTTTTTTTAAATCTATAGTGGCCACTTACGGATGAGAAAAATTGTCAAGGGATTTCAACAGATTGGCATTGATTTTCAATATGTTAGGTTTTTGTAATAGATTTGAATAATTATGTTAAATAAGAGGTTTGCTTAATTGCAAAAAAAAAATATTAAGTGTGAGATGAACGATTCAACGCATGTTGGGTGCATGCTTTTAGAAAAAATTTCATTTGGTAATACCGAAGGAAAAAAAGCTTTTAAATTTTCAAATTTTGAAATTATATCAACGGTCGAAGAAAAAGGAGAAATAACTTGGAATCTCGCTCTGAAAAGTTGGTTTGGATAATTATAAACTATGCATGATACGAAAAAAAAATGAATCAACCAAAATTGAGCACGCAAAAAGAGCAACAAATTTGTTTCTCATACTTTTTTGATAGAATGCGTAGTTTTTGTTGCATTCGTAAAAAAGAAACACAAAAAATTAAAAAATTAAATTTTTGAGCAAACTACACAAGCTATGAAAACTGCAATCACTGCAATAAAATACAACAAATTAAACTAATAATAATAAATATCTGGTTCTTAAACTTTCTCAATTATTGAAAACAAATTTGAATTAAGTGATACAATTTTAAAACGTTGTATATGATTTACAGAAGTTTCTTTGTTGTAGCTAGAAAATTCCAGTTAATTCAATATGAATGACACAATTTTTTTCGTGTACTTACAATTCTTTAAAATTAGCAGATTATTTTTCTTATTAACTTATTTTATTTTTAAACTTTAACAGTAACAAAAATGTAACATTTAAATGAATAATGTAACTGAGAAAAATTCAAGATCTATAATGTAACATTTTATTTAATCAAGACAAACGCATACAACAATCTTTCGAATTATATTTGAGATAAGTACAATTAAGTAGCTTTATGTTTAAATAATAGTCAAAATAGTATTTTCACTATAAATTAAAAATAGCCATTTTTAGTTCTATTAAAAATTTAAGCCTTTCTTGATGATTCATCATTTTAGTTGGAAACCCCCATTTTTTTGTTCAAAGTTTAACCATTTTGTTGAAAATTTCTGTATTTCGTTGAAGCTTTGGCTTTTGTGGTAGAATATTAATCTTCTTGGTGAATAATTTACTTTTTTTGTTGAAAATTCATTTCTATGATTGAAAATTTAACTATTAGTTTGAAAATTCCTTTAAAAATTCAAAATTGGGTTGTCAATTCATGTATTGTATTCAAAATTAATCTTTTTTGGTAGAAAATTAATCTTTTCGATCGACATTTTTTTTTTCAGTTGAAAATTTAACTATTTCGTTGAAAATTAATTTTACTTGGTTTTGAAGTTATTCCTCTACCTGAAAGTTAAAATATTGTATTTTTTATGAATCTTTCTAGTTGAAAATTGGTCTATTTCATTTAAAATTTGTCTTTTTCTTGGTAGAAAATTAACCTTTTTGGTTGAAAATTTAATTATTGGGTTGAAAAGTCCATTAAAAATTAAAATATTTGGTTGAAAATTTACGTATTTTGTTAAAAATTATTATTGTCTAGTAGAAAATTAATCCTTTTGATTGAAATTTCATTTCTTTGGTTTTAAAATTAGTTTTTTATTACAAATTAATTTTTTAAACTACAAATTTAAATGTCGGAATTTTTTCGTTTTGATAGACATTTGATCTTTTTGGTTGAAAATTTATCTATTTGGTTCAAAATTAATCTGTTTCGTTGTAAATGTATTTTATTTGATTAAAGGTTTATTTTTCTAACTTAAAATTGAACTATTCAATTGTTTATTGAAAATTTACCTTTTTTAGTTGAAAATTCATCTATTTTATTTAAAATTTGTCTTTTTTATAGAAAATTCATCTTTTGGCCCAAAATTTTAACTGTTTGGTTACATTTTTTTTATTGAAGATGCATCATTTTAGTTAAAAGTTAATTTTTTTGGTTAAAAATTAAACAAAATTTTGTTAAAAATGAATTTGTTTTCACTCAAAATGTAGCTATTCCATTTTTACTAGAAAGTTGATCTTTTCCGTTGAAAATTCACTTATTGGTAATTGATTGATTGATAATTCATTTTTTTTATCAAAGATTCATCAGTTTGGTACACAAATGTGACATTTTTTGTTACTGCCCTTCAACTGAAACTGAAATTCGTAAGTATGTGTGTGAATTTAGCAAAATTCTTTCCTTCAAGTTTTTCAAATCACCCAATCGGCATTGAGAAAAAGCGACAACAATGCTTCCGAGATCTTCGTGACATACCTATTTTTTAGAGAAGGATTGATGGCTAAACAAGTGTTGAAGTAAAAATTTTTCGGTAGACAAAATTTAATTTTTAACTGTAATTCCGTGTTTAAACAATAGAATAGTAATATTTTGGAAATATTTTAATTAATGAGTAATATTTCAATTAATGAGTAATATTTCAATTATAGTAATATTTTATTTAGTGAACGTTTTTGTGGATTCGTTTCAAGATCAAATGGTGTACGTTGCACTTGTTTTTTCATTTCTAAATACGATGTATTGGTGGAGATGAGATGCAAAATGTAACACAATTTCGTTCTTTTATTATAGTAAGCTTTTCTGTTTGTCACGTCTCATGTTCAAATATTTAATATTCTTACACGTCACTGGGCTCTAGGATAGCCTCGAATCCAGACAGGTGGGCTTAAAAGCAAGATACGAGGTGTGGCTATTAAATAACGAGACTGGTGCTGTAAAACATTTCATTTTGATTTCATCCATACCCCTCTTTTATCCCTGCAACGCTTCATGTGAATCTTCGATTGTTTGAAACAGTACTGGAAGTCTTCTGTCAGCTTCTTTAGGACGCGTGCCACTTTCGCTTTCACAGCTTCAACGGACTCAAATCTTGTTTCTTTTAATGCAGATTTCATCTTAGGAAACAGATAGAAATCGCACGGCGCAAGATCCGGCGAATAAGGCGTATGATCTAGCACTGGGATGTTTTACTTTTCTAGAAACCTCTTGACAATCTTCTCTTTTAAAAAATAGTTTTTTCCCCCCGTTTAGTATTGAACCCTTTCTCCATAATCCAACCAATAAAACTTTTCTTCCTATTCCTCAATTATTCAGAAACAATAATTTATGTATTTAATTCACTTTATACTTATGTAGAAACAGGAGCTCTATTTGTCATATTTCGTTCTTTTTAGTATCACATTATTCCTATCTCTCTAAGATTGAAATCATATTTCGCGCCTTTATTTTTGATACACACTGCCATCTTCATTTTACTTCCACCAACCTTGCGTATTTTAACCTCTCTACTTTCCAATCCAATTCTTTTTCCTAACCAAAAACCTAATCTTGCCGCACAATATCATCTCTCAAGGCACAATTATAAACACTGCAGCAATTAATTTACATAGCCATGGCGAAATAGGTCACGCTTTATTTTGCATGGTGTGAATTATCTCCGGACCTAGGCTAATTTTTCCTTTCTCTGGTGCAGTGGAGTGTGGGTATAAAGTAGAAGAAAATGCGGGTCGTTTTTTCCTTATTCTTTCACGGAGTTCATCAAGAACGTAAAGGCAGTATTGTTAATTAATATTTTGACCTTTAGGAAACCAATGAACCGAGTTTTTCGATATTGTCATCCGTTTTTTGACATGGAAGGACGACCCGGGCGTGAATCATCTTTAACGTCTTCTCGGCCATCTTGAAAACGCTTAAACCACTCAAAAACACGTGCACGGGATAAGAATTCATTGCCATACACTTTTTTCAATAAATTATAAGTTTCAGTAGCGGTTTTTCCAAGTTTCATGTGAAATTTCATAACAATTCGTTGCTCTATTGTTACACTTAACATTTTTCCGATGAAACAGAAAAAAACAACTCTAATTCGAACGAAGGCCTCGGCTATTGGAAACCGCATAACTGCGATACGCCATCTGGTGACAAAAAATATTACTAGTCAAAGTGAGTCCGTTTCAATAACCATGTGCTTATTGTATTGAAAGTAGTGAAACGAAATAATTAAAATAGCTGTGATTAAGAAAATTTAATGAAAGAAAATGCGTTTTAGTTTAGAAATGGATTCTAGAGGAATGAAATTCAGTCTCAAGAATATATTTGCATGTAAATCAATTTACAGGTTTTTTTTAAGTGGTTGCAAATAGAAACTTTGGAAAATAATTAGAAATTCGAAATTTTGTATCAAAGCGGACTATTCGGAAAGTCAAAAATTATCCAAATTGTACAAATTTCGAATTACCTATCTTGTCCAAAAAGTATTCAAAAAAATGTATCCCATATTTATACAAGATTTCATATCCATAAGGTGGAAAGTTTTTTTGTCATATAAAAAAGGTTCAATGCAATTGAAGAACTTGAAAAAAATTTAGAATATTTTTTTAATGTGTATAAGCGAGTTTAGTGATTATTTCTTGGACCGCTAGATTGACAAATGACAAATAAAATACATGCCAAAAAATCAGATAAGAATAAGTGACAAAACGTGGCTATAATTATCAGAAAACAAATAGAGTTGCAGCATTACTGAATGCTATCAAGCAATAGAAGTCTCAAATCGAAAGCTGAGGTGCCGATGCATTTTTTCAAACTTTTTTTTTATTTGAATTTTAATTTAAAAACTAAATATAAAAAAATTACTGTTAATTTTTTTGCAAACACTTTTTGAATGAAGTCGATTTTTTTTTAAATTATAATAATTCAAAATTCTTTGTTTTTTTAATAATATTGCCAAGTTTTTATGAAAAATCTACCTTGAATTTCATCCAATACACTTATTATGATATTTTGTACCAATCGATTTACGATTACAGACTCCAAGGCTAATGAAGTAATCAAACATCGAATTTTTCCCAGAAAAGGTCACATTAAAAGTTAAAGACTGCACTATTTGTGTAAAACATGAAAGGATGGGTGGGCGTACAGCGTCAAAATGAAGATACTGAAAGGGTGCTAGGTAATTTTGGGAATCCAACAAGAAAAAATGATAACGGGAAAAGATTAATTAGCTTATGCTTGGGAAAGGGCTTACTTATTACAAATACTTGTTTTAGGTATAAAATGATGTACGTGTACACCTGGTGTAGAGGAAACAGCCACAGTATAATCGACTTCGTTATTGCGGATGAAAGACTCAAAGAACTAATAAAAGATACAAGAGCCATGAGGGGTTCTGAATGCCACATCTCAAATCTTCTCGACATATGACTTTTGGAGGACTGTTGCTGAAAGCACCCTCTATATTCAATAACGTGCCCACAGCATACCCCTTTTGTTTCAACTGCTTCTCCAATTTTGCCACGACATCATGAAGCGCAGTTTCTACCGAGAAGCTTGCTTGAAAATCATGCTGCACTCTTTGCAGCGGAGAGGCCAAAAGTACCTCATCCCTAATATATCTCTCGACCAGCTTCTCCAACGTCTTCAGGATAAAAGACGTTATGCTGATCGGTAGGAAATCTTTTGCAGCAGTATAACCCTCCTTCCCAGGTTTGGGTATGAAGGACGCTCTGACATCCTTCCATGCCGATGGCACGTGTTTAAGGGCAATGCTTGTCCCAAATAAATTCGTTAGTGGAGGGACGACGAGAGTGATTTTTCCGGCTGCACATGTGTCACATGGCGCGCAGCTAGGATCAACCTTGAAATCCAGAACTGTGAAGATCTCGTTTTGCATCATGACATTCATGTCTCTCTGATTTAAGTGACCTAGTCATTTGTGCCACTCGATTGTGTCACTCTTTTCATCATGCGCAACACACGCGACATTAGATTTTAGACGCACAAAAAACAAATCGCCTTCGCGTTTAGCGCTAAGTCTTACACTTCCGTTTTTTTCTTTCACCTCCGCACGAGTTGTAGTGAAAATGACAGTATAATCTTTGTCCACAACTTTAGCAAATGACAATAGATTCGTATGCAAAGCCGGCACGTGAAGAGTATTTGGCAATAAGAACGTTTTATCTTGCTTGCAGTCTGATGCCACAACACGGACGTCGCCTTTTGCTATGACTTCAGCGGTCGTGTCACTTGCAAACTTCACTTCACTAGTCACCTTGTGTAATTCTATGAAGAGATGTCTGTCCTTACATAGTTGTGAGGTACACCCACTGTCGATGCACCATTCGTCACCAGTCGTGACGTTGTGTGACAAGTCTTCTAGATGATTGGAGAGATGACGTAAAATACCAGGTAAATTACCGTAGAAAACCAAGTAAATTACCACGAGTATTTTACTTGCTCATCCCTGGTCCACGCCAGTCCGTCGCCGGATATCAAAATATTTTTATTGCTTGTAATTTTAGATACCTTCTTCTAATAAATTATAATAATTTACCCTTCCCTCACTTTCTATTAAGGCATTGGGGAAAAATGTATATATGTACATTGTATGTGCACAAACGCAGAGACCCCATTTGGCACAAGCTTGAGCTGCAACCGTCAAAAACGAATCATCTTCTAGCAGAATAAGACAGCAGCTTACCACATTCTCCCGTCTTTTTCTAATTGCAGTACGCGTTTCTCACACGGTCCGCACGGAGTCAGCGCTTATAGAAAATGGGGAAAATGTAAACACGACCAACACGGCTCTTCACGTATTTCAAATTCTTTATATATTTCAAAATGTTTGCAATGAAAGTGTCTCACAGATTTGAAAAAATCATCGTTCTTGTATTATTTTTTCACTTCTTTATTACATTTGCAACCAGTATAAATGCTGACGTAATTCTTCGTGTGGACGGAAATGGATTTCACAGGTTGTAGTTAGGTTATGTTTCCCCTTTGTAATGCATTGTACAGTTCTTAAATGGATTTTAATTTTTGTTTTGAGTTTTTAGGACGCTCAGTTACATTGTGTATCTAGAGAACTTTGAAAAAAAGAATTGTCATGTTGCTTTGTATTTTGAATTTCAACCCGCATTGCACGTGAATACAGAGGAAATTGCCGAGCTTTTGAGAAAAGGAGAGGTAATAACAATGATTTAGTCATAATTAAACAAGTAAATTATCATTTTATTCCTTAGAGCGAAATATATTTCTTACATGAAAAAAGTTTTTTTTTTATATAATTGACGATATAGAATGTAGATATTTGAAATTAATTTCAATTTTAATATAGACTACAGTACAATAATATATACAATAATAAGTACAATTTTACTTTCCTGATTCGAAAACCCGTGCACGTAAATATATGATAATGGTTTTTAATTGAATATAATAAATTAAACAGTTTTATGTTGGAAATGTTTACAAATTTCAAGATGAAAACAATCAGAATTAACAAATTTATTTAAAACGAAATGAAATCTACTTTCTTATGAACCATTTTATGCACCAAAATATTAAAACTATTAAATGATGCAATAATATAGTAAAATTGAAGTTTTAGGAGGTAAATTTTGGTATTTTAACTTATTTTAAAATGAAATTCATTAGTGAAAATATAATATATCGTTTTTATAAAACTTATTGTTAAGCTTGATTCCTTCATTTTTATTTCATAATCGCATTTTATGTATTTCTTCAAGAGAACTATTTAATATTTATATTTAAATGAAAAGTATGATTTGGGGCGGAACGAGATGGATAATGGGGCGAGACGAGACGCTGTTTTGTCTCTGACGTTTTTGTCTGTGGTACCTCGTTTTGAAGCCGGTAGTTGTAAACTGCGCGGATTTTTTAATCATTGTTATGATTATGGATTAAATAGTTCGTAATTATAAAAAAATTAGTGATCTATAGTGATGGTCTGAAGAATTCATGACTCGTGCAATACTGTTAGTGGAGAAGCAAGTCTTCGAAAAGCTGCAAAAGCGTGCGATATTCCGAAAAGTACTTTAGAAAGGAAAATAAAAAACCACAAGCGGTACGTGCTGAAAGATATACCAGGTTCTATGCAATACAATTTGAGTGTATCTTTTACGTGATGTATAGGTTATTTCCTTTAAAGTTGCCAATTTTATTTTTTGAATTAAGTTTTTAGTATATCTATTAAGTTTGGACTTTTATTGTAATGCAGAAGTTGGACATGTTTTAACATTTTTACGCATTTCAGTCACTTCTTTATTATTTTGAAAAATGAATTTTAGCAGAAAATTGAGAAAATTTCAAAACATTTAAAAATGATTTCCTAACATTTCGAAAAAAATGTAAAAGAAGAGAATTAAGAGATAGTCAGATTCTTTGAAAATATTTAATAATAATTTAAACGATGTGTCTATTCGTATGGCTGGTCGGACGAGAATATAGTGGCTATTCATACGGGCGTCCGTACGAATAGCAACGTACTAGTTTGTCATCATTAAATTCGAATTCATTATTATATATAAGTATATTGTGAATGGTAAATATGCATTTGAGTAGTGGAGGTCTGGCGGGCACTGGCACCGCCAGGGTACGTTTTTGGAAGGACTGGGGTGCCAGGCCGCTTTCCTGTCGCATGCAAAATTGTTCTAGATAGCATTAAAAGAGCCATTTGTAGAGTATTCAGAATTCAATTTTAAGGCAGTATAAAACGCACTATATGTCAACAATACGCTATGAAAATTTATTTATCGCAATGGGATTTCCCTAAGTTGTAAATTGATTCTGTTGACCGAATTTATTTCAAATCGCGTAGACAATCTCTATTCAAGTCACATAATCATTTGTCACTCAAATATGTTGTTTTTCCAAGGGATTAAGTCGAAACGTGTCTTACCGATTTGTCGAAAATTTTTACATCCTCATCATTTATGATTGGGAAAGTATTAGAATCATCCGAAATTTCACACCTGTTAATATTAATGTTGTGAAAAAGATACTTCGTTATAAGCAAACAATGACATCGTAGTTATGAACATCGTAGATACAGATTATAATCATCGACAGTCGATAGTTAATTACATTCAGGCTCGTGTTCCTCATTTTAATTTAAAACCCAACAAAATGTTTTAATAAATAGTAGATTTTTGAAGATTTTGGAGAAAAAGCTTTTTAAGGATTTGAAAAGGTTTGCAAAGAATAACGATTTTTTTTAAGATTCGTGGACAAATTTCAAATTATTTTTTTGACTGAAAAAATAATTTTAAGAGAAAATTGAAAAATATTTTAAAAAAAAATGTAGAAGCTTTTTAAACATTTTTGCAAGATTACAAAATTTTAGAAAAAATGTAATGTAGTTTAAGAGATATTTGTAAATTTTAACAAGATACAAAAGTAATTTAAAACTTGAAAAGTTTTCCAAAAATGTTAACAAAATGTAAATTTTTGAAGATTTTGAATAAGGAAATTGGAAGCTTTTTAAGGATTTTTAAAGGTTCCAAGAAAATAAAATACTTTTCTTGACATTTCTGGGAAAATTTTAAATTATTGTTCATTTTGAAAAATTAATTTTTAAAGAAAATTTCAAAAAATTTCAAAAGATATCTAAAAATATGGAAGATTTTAAGGCAAGTTTTTTAATTTTGAAAGATTTTTCAAAAGTTTTTGAATAATTAGAGTCAATATGAAAAATGTATCTCTTTTGGTACACGTCAATTATTGAACGGATCTCCACGTTTTGAGGCCTCCTGAAGCCGAAAATCAAGTTTTGGCGATGGCGTCTGTATCTTGTCCGTCCGTAAACACGATAACTCTCAAAAAAATTGGCGGATCAAATCGAGCTTTGGCACACTTTTTTGGATACTAAAAGAAAGAACGAGTTCGTTAACCAGCATTCCTTGACCAACAGTTATGGTTTTATCCATCGGAAATGCTATGCAAAAATAGAATATTCCAATTTTACGCCAAACGACGACTGATACGTAAAAAAAGTTCAAAAGAACAGTTGAAGCTTTTCAAAATATTCACACTACCGTTCGAAATTGTCGGTACGATCAGCGAAAGTACTATTAAAAATCACTGCTGACTTTGAAACGTGAATACTCGTTCAAAATTGGAGCGAGAAACTTTTTTAAAAAGCCGTTAAAAAGCATATTGAATTACGCGTCAATTGAGAACTAATATCAATATTTTTGACATTTTGCAGAGAATATACTACGTGACAAGTTTTAAAAAAAATTCAAGAATTTCTCGAATTTTGTACCTTGACTTCAACTTGTGGCATGACTTAGGAAAGTTGTAGAAAAAATCTAAAATTCATACCATTTGGCGTTTGAAGTCTTATCTTTAATTTAAGCCAATAAAACTTAAAAAATTTGGCAGTCGGCGGTGCTCACCGACTGAGACTCGACGCAGACACGTTTGGACATTTATTGTCATATCATGGGAACCCCGGGATATTTTTGAAGTTTTGTTGGCTCAAATTGAAGATGAGATTTCACAGATTATGTCCTATCAAGTTCATTTTTTCCCTCCTAAGTATCCTAAGTCACAGCACGAGTAGAAGTTAAGAAACAAAATCTGAGAGATTCTCGGCGACCACCGCTCTCTCGGTCAACATCAGTAATCGCTGACTGCAACTTAACATTTGAGGCTTGTACATTTTTATTCGTATCTCGAGAACCCGTGAATATTTTTTAAGTTTTATAGGCTTCAATTAAATATAAGACATCAAGCACTAAATGGTATGAAGTTTAGATTTTTCCTGCAACTTTCCTAGGTTATGCCACAAGTTAAAGTCGAGGTACAAAATTCGAGAAATTCTTGATTTTTTTTTTAACTTCTCACGTAGTATATTCTCTCCAAAAGATCAAAAATATTTATATTAGGGCTCAATTGACGCGTAATTTAATATGTTTTCAACGGTTTTTAAAAAAAGTTTCTCGCTTCATTTTTGAATGAGTAGTCACGTTTCGAAGTTAGCAGCGACTTTTAATAGTACTTTCGCTCATCATACCGACAATTTCCGACGTTACTGTAAAATTTTTTCCTCATCCGTTATTTGATAGGACTTGTCTTTTTGGATTTATGCATCGAAAATTAATAAGTGAAAAATTCTACTTTCAAGCCAAACGACGACAGATACGTAATAAAGTTTAATAGAAGAGTTATAGATTTTTAAAAGACCTATAATTTTTCCTACCCCATTTTTTTTTTAATAAGACTTGATATTTTGGTTTTATTTACCGAAAATACTATGAAAAAAATTACAAAATCAAATTTTGAGCTGAACGACGCGAAGTACGAGAATAATAATAATTTTGAGCCAAACTACGTGAGATACGGAAAAAAAGTTCTGAGGAGAAATTGCAGCTTTTAAAAAGTCCTACAAAATTGTTTCTAACCATTTTTGATAGGAGTTGTCATTTTGGTTTTATTTATCGAAAATACTATGAAAAAAAATCGAAAATTCAAATTATGAGCCGAACGACGTGAGGTATGGAAAAAAGTTCCAGAAAGGAATTGAAGCTTTGAAAAAGTCTTACAAAATTTGATTTCACCATTTTTTGATAGGGCTTTTCATTTTGGTTTTATTTATGGAAAATGCTATGAAAAAAATTCAAATGTTGAGCCAAACGACGCTCGATACGGGAAAAAGTTTTTGGAAGAATTTCTGCTTTCGGAAATTCCTGCAAAATTTCTTTGAACCATTTCCCGGCAGAACTCGTGTTTTTTTATTTATTTATCGAAATTGATACGCCAAAATCAAAAATTTAAATATTACGCTAAAAGACGCGCGAGATACGTAAAAAATCGAAAAGAAGATTTGTAGGTGTTTTTGTTTTATCCATCGAAAATGCTATACAAAAATACCCGATTTTTAGCATAACACCACGAGATAGGGATGAAAGTCTGAAGAAAGGATTGTAGCTTTTTATTGTAAGTTAGCTCAGAAAATAAATATACATTTAAAAATGTGTGTCGAAAATCTAGCGTGAAGCGCGAGTGTCCCGATGAGAATGTGTACCTCAAAGCCTACAGAGCTTTGAGCAATTTAATCTTTAACTATACTTAATTACGTAGAAAATTCAGAATATAAAGGTGCATACAAAATTATGGGATTTAAAAGATATGTGATCTTTAATATATATATATATATGACTTCTTAGTTCTGATTCTGGTACAATTTCTCGTCCTCTTTCGAAATGCGTTGGAAAATTTTTTAAAAATTTCAAAAGTTACCAAATGGCGGGGGTTTTTCTAAAAATATTCAAAGTCAATTTATTCCAAATTTCGTCGTCTTTTCCTGATTTTTTTCCAGATTCGTCCTAATGTAAAGAGTATATTTCATGATATTCTGTCCTGTACGCACGCCTTGGTGAGAATTTTTTTGTTTGAAAAACGAAAATTCACGGTTTTTACCAAAAACAACACAAGGCACGAAAAAATTCTAAGGAAAAAAATTGTTTCTTTAAAAAAGTTCTAGGGAAATGTTTCTTGACAGTTTTTTCTATCTCGGCAAATCGGCAAGATACGTGTCGTCTTATTCCCTTTGATAAACAACATATTTCACTAGCAAATGATTCTGTGACTTGAGTATGGACTGCTTGCCCAATTTGAAATGATTTCTGTCTTACAGTTTATAATACACTGAAACTTGGATTTAAGAAGTCCGGATTTACGACCTTCCGAGAATTGATGACCTCGGCAGTTTCGTTATGAGGGGAGCCGCAGGACCGAGAGAGATGCAGTGCTCAATCATGCGTGACAACAAGTATGAGGGTTGTAACCTCAACGCGTTAATTAGCGTCAGATTGCGTCATGCATTTAAATTCAACATAAATGGTTCATGCGGCCCTGACTGTTTACGTTTCGATTGTCTGGATATATATTGAAGGCTACTTCAAGCTATGCCCGAAACCGGTCTTAAATTCAAGTTCCCGTGTGTATTGAGGACAAGTGAGTGTCCGAGCTTCAAAGTCTTCAGCAAATGTTGGCAAACTTTTAGCAGAGGACTTTTGTTAGTAAGATGGTAAAAATTGCGAAAATAAAAAAATGATTTATTTTGTCTAAAGTTGGATAAGTTTAAGGAACCTAATTGAGACGCTGAGAAAGGCAGCTAGGTAAAATCCACCTTTGTCGAAACTCGTTTTTTGCAGTTTCAAGTACTTTAGGGTTTGGCTTGTCGATGAATGTTAGAAATATGTAACAAAAAATGTTCTGTTGCCAACAAAATGCGGTCAAAGTTGAGGTAGGTGTTGAGAAATGCTTAAGACTACTGGTCATTTTGTTTTTTCTCCCTCCTACTGAAAGAAATGGTTGTGAGGATTAAACTTATTTTTTATGTTTCGTGTGATGTGTTTCCATACTAAAAGATCATTTTAAAAGTTTTTAAAGTTTTTCATATATTTAAAATATGGAAAAAAGAACTTTCAACTAATTGGGAACGACAAGTAGGTAAAGCCCATATCGTTTTTCCTCCACTAAACTCTAAAGACTAAAAAAAAATATTTTCAAATCTTGAAATATATTTCGAATTCTATCACAGTAAAAAAAACGTTCGTTTTTCCTGTAAAATTTAATTTTGGGCTTTACCTAGTTGTCATTCCCAGTGTCTCAATTTATTGCCTGTCAAATTTAAAACTTTTCTAAACAAATTACATACGCACGAAATTATAAAAACGAGTAGATTCCAAATATGTTATTTTCAAACTGCACATTGCAAAATTATATATTTTTTTATTTTCGTTATATTGGCCTGTCGATGAACAAATGTTAGCTGCTGGGAAGGTTCAGTTTGTGGTGTATGATCATCGACTTGGTCAACGAGAAAGCTTTATACCCGAGCATTAAATATACTTCATATTTCGTAAATATTTGTTGCTTCATATGAATATTAATAAATTTGCAATAATTGCCATAAATTTCTAGGAACTTTGCAATAAATTTAATCATTTTTCTGTTAAATTTACAAAAAATGTCAGCAAATTTCAAATTATTTTTGGCAAATTTAAGGTTATTTTCAAGAATTCAGTTTCCTAAGTTAGAGACCACGTCTCTAATTTTCTCCATTGGTGTACACTACTATTGGTGGCAGCACCATATCCGTACAGAGCGCAGGATTTATTTTTATTCTTATTATTATATCATTAAGCCGTTTCCCTTTCGGGGTAGGCGTGAATTGCTCGGTTGGAAAGTAGTGATGTGTGGATAATTTTTGTTGTTGAAGGCTTATTAGTTTAGTTGAAACCTTATTTCTTCGCTTAAAAATTATACTTTTTTGCTAAACATTATGTTTTTTTCTTATGGAAAATAAATTTTTCTAACTGAAAATTTGAATATTTCATGTTTGGTTTAACATTTATCTTCTGCAGTTGAAAATTTATGTTTTTCGTGGGAAATTAAACTATTTTATCGAAAATGATTCTTTTAGGTTGAAAATTGAAAATTCATTGCTTCGATTGAAAATAAGTTACTATTATTTAAAATTAATTATTTTAACTGAAAAATTAATCATTCCATTTTTTGTCGAAAATTGATCTTTTTTCATTGACGTTTAATCTTCTAAGTTGAAACATCATCGGTTTGGTTCGAATTTGACTTCTTTGTCAAAAATTCATCTGTTTGGTTCAAATTTAACTATTTTGTCAAAAAATTTCCTATTTGGTCCAAAATTTGTCTTTTTTGGTAGAAAATTCATCGTTCAGGTTGAAAATTCAACTATTATGGTAAAAATTCATTTTTTCGCTCGAAGATTTATCATTTTATTTGAAACTTAATTTCTTTGTTGGAAAATTATACTATTTTGTTAAAAATTCTGTTTTTTTACTGAAAATAAATTTTTGTAACTAAAATTTTAAATACTTTATGTTTGGTTTCATATTTATCTTCTCCAGTTGAAAATTAATTTTTTTGTGGTAAATTTAACTAATAGGTTGAAAATTCTTTTAAAAATTCCAAATTTGGTTGAAAATCCGTGGATTTTGTTAAAAATCAATCTTTCTTAGCAAAAAAACATTTGTTTTGTTCAAAATTAATTTGCTTCAATTGAAAATTATTTGTTACAATTGAAAATTAATTATTTTAACTGAAAATTTAACTATTCCATTCTTCGATATAAATTTATCTTTTTTGATAGGCGTTTAGTCTTCTTGGTTGAAAATTCATCTGTTTGGTTGAAAATTCAACTATTTTGTCGAAAATTGTTCTTTTAGGTTGAAAATTCATTGTGTCGCTTGAAAATTAGTTTTTATTATTTAAATTTATTTATTTTAACTGAAAAACTAAACATGCCATTTTTGGTCGAAAATTTATATTTTTTTAATGACGTTTAATCTTCTTAGTTAAACATTCATCTGCTTGTTTAAAAATTCAACTATTTAGCCGAAAATTCACCTATTTTGTCGAAAATTTCTCTTTTTCGGTAGAAAATTCATCGTTCAGTTTGAAAATTCATCTATTGGGTTGAAAATTAATTTTTGTTGTTAAAGATTCATTATTTTAGTTAAAACTTTATTAATTTGCTTACAAATTTCACAATTCATTGAAATGAATTTTGAATTGAAACCGAGAAAACTAATATTATGAAATTACTAATGGTCACTGTCAATTTTATTAAACTGTTAATTGAAGAGAATTCAAGTGAATTTTATGTAGTTTGAAAGAATATAAGCAAGCAAATTTCAAAAACCAAAAAATTTCGATTAAATTGAGTAAAATGAATGTAAACAGAATTCAGAACAACTAAATTTAAGTGAATTGAAAAAAAATATTTTCAAGTAAAAAAGAACAATTAATGAAATAATATTATAGCGAAGTAAGAGAAATTTAACAAAAGTGAGAAGAATTGAATGAAACTCATAAAAATTCTAGTCAAATTGTAGAAAATTTAAAAAGATTGTTAAAAATTGATTGAATTCATTAAATTTAAAGTAAATTGAGAAAAATTCGAGAGAATTAAAAAGAATGTTATCAAATTTTCAAGATATAAGATTTTAACAGACTTCATGGTGAATTAAAAAAAAAGAAATCTATTCAATCAGTCAAATTAGTAGAATTCAACTGAATTCAAACAAATTCAGAGGAAATTTGAAAAAATTGAAAAGAACTCTGAAGAATTCAAAAGAGACTTCAATGAAATTCTTAGGAATTTGGAAGGACATAATTTAAAGAATTTAAAAAATCAAATACCTACTATGAAATTGAGTAAAATGGGAGTGAACAGGCATCAGGGGAAAATTCAAAAGAATTTAAGAGAATAGAAACAATTAAAAAAAAACGAATTAAATTCCATGAAATTCATAAAAATTGAAGGTGAATAAAAAAATGCAAATAAATTAAAAACAATTCAAAAATATTTTGAAAATAGTTTGAATGCATTAAATTTGGAATGAACTGAGAAAAATTCGAGGGAATTTAAAAGAATTGAATAAAATGCCTAATAATTCGAGGTGACTTTGAAAAGATTTCATGGTAAATTACAAAAAAAAAAAAAACAATGAAAATAATCTATTTTATTGAATAGAATTGATCAATTAAATTTAGGATAAATTAAAAAAGTTTCAGAGAATTCCAAAGCATTCAAAATAATGTAGGATGAATTAATAAGAATGCAGGGTGAAGTCCAAATGAATTGAAAAAAAATTTTAAATTACAAATATTTTATTGATTTTAGAAAAATCAAAATGCATTTAGAAAATCTCAAGTGAATTTAAGAGAATTTGATGAAACTTAAATGCGAAATCAAGACAAATAAAAAATAATTCAAGTTAATAGAACAACATTTTTAAAGTACAAAAAATTGCATTGAATTCAGATGAATGGCAGTGAATAGGCGAATTAAAAAGTTTTTGGGGTGAATTCAAAAAATTGAAAACCTATAAAGATTTTGAAAATTGCCTAAATCGCTATTTCGAAGTTCGACATTTGTTTACGATTAGGCTGAAGATGGTTTTCCTAGCAGCACTAAATTTTAATTTTCAAAAAGTTTATTAGTTTAATATTCTTTACAAAATATTATTATTTGCTAAAGCTTGAAAATACTGAACATTTTTAATAAATTATTTACACTATTTTTAACCTTTATTGTGCACAATGAAGACTGTTACACACATTTAAAAATAAAGCTGTCGCAAACTTTACAGGGTGGTTAATTTAAGAACTGTTTTTAATACCCTGTCAATCCCAGATTTTCCCATTTTTCTTTATAAAAGATATTTATTATTCATCTCGAAAAGTATAGAATAGCTTTAAAATGTCGAATTTGGAAATAACATTTTTCATATTATCGGCAAAAAGAAGCTGAAATTTTTAATAAAATAAGCAAAAATTAATCGTTTGTAGAAAACTTTGGTTTTCGAAGATGTCGTTTTTGAGAAAATTCCATTTCTGTTTTTAAAGAATTCTGAGTATCAACATCAGCATAGATCTAGCTTGTAGAAGTTGCTTCAAAATGTTTTTCAAACATTTTTTTTTTAATTGTATATAGTTTTATACATTTTAAAGGAATGATAGAGAACAACACTTAACAATTTGTTTCAAACAGCAAGCTTATCAGGATACCTGCAAAACTATTTTGCTTCAAATTGCGAATTCTAAATCATTTAAGAACTGGTATATTTTCATTTTAGTTCATAAATAGCAACTTTAAGAACGTTTCATATTAAATCTTATAGAAAATTCGAGTCAAATTCAGATATTAGAATACAACAACAATAAATAAACAATAATGCAACGTTCTTGAATCATATAAGATTTGTTCTAAAATTTATTTAAAAAATGTATTCTGTTACTTTCTGGGAAAATGAGCACAATGTTCTAGTATGATTTAAAAAAATGTATTAAACATTCAGCATAAATTAGCTTTGATAAAAGACTTATTGTTTATCAGTAAATCTCCGAAATAAATCTTTGCCGTGGACTAAAGAGGATCCCTAATTGCAGCCATTAATTTTTCTCCCTGCAATTAATAAAATCGCTCAGATGACAAAGTGTATAGAGTGAATTATTATGGCTAAAGACCATGTTCTTCAACGAAAAGCTAACGAGTCGACGAGGCATGTTGCTTTAATAACTGATTGCTGGCGACACGCAAGAGAACATGCATATGTAACATATGTATCATATATATATGTAACATATATGTATCACATACATATGTAACATATGTATCATAGAATCACGCATTGATCATAATGTCGTGGCTGCCAATATGGATATATACGCATGAGTGAAGGTACGAGGTAAATTAAATTAACGGTTGGTCACTAACTGCATCATTTAACATTTCATTCGGTTATTTGTTTTGTTAATCGAAGATATGCTTTTGTCATATTAATTTTTGTTTTGAAATTAATATTTTTATATAAATATCAAGTTTTAATTCAAGATGCAATCAGAAATATTTTTGTTTGATCCTGTATCAAAGCTAGAATTTGTTTGATTCAAATGAAATTCCTTTGAATTAAACAACGATGTAATTGGATGAAATAAGTTTTGTTTAAATCAAAGAAGCATTGGTCTCAATCAATGAAATATTTGTTTGCCCCTATATCAAAGATATAATTTGTTCGATTGAAATTTTTTTTTTGAATTTGGGATTATCATATTTATGCACGCGAATATTTTTAAATTTATAACTATATTTCAGTGGTACTACTGAAGAAAAACACCCTTTGGTTTTGACTCTATCCAGACAATTTCATGAAAAAATCGTTACTGAAGGAAAAAGCCCTTTAGCTTAGTCTTTATCCAAACAATTTTATTGAAAATTTTAAACAAAAAAAAACCTGTTGTTTCAACTTCATCTAGAAAATTTTATTACAAATTTTGTACAAATTGTTACCGAAACGTGAAGATACAAAGAAAGTTGAATTAACAGTTGGTCACTATCTGAACCAGTCAATAATTTATTCGGTTATTTGTTTTGTTAATCAAAGATATGCTTTCCTCATAATAATTTTTCGAAATTTATAATTTTGAACAGATATCAAGTTTTATTTCAAGATGCACTCAGAAAAGTGTTTGTTAGAATCAAAGAAACACTTGTTTGATCCTATATCAAAGCTAGAATTTATTTGTTTGGAATGAAATTTGTTTGAATTTACCAATGGTGGGCTTGGATCGAATAAGTTTTGTTTAAATCGAAAAAATATTTGTTTTAATCTAATATTTGTCTGTCCCTATATCAAAGAAATAACTTGTTCTATCTAAACATTTGCTTGTGTGTGGGCTTATCATATTTATGCACATGACTATTTTTTAATAAGAATTTAAATTTGTTTAAATTATAATTGTGTTTCAATGGTATTACTCAAGGAAAACACCCTTTGGTTTTGAATTTATCCAGATAATTTCATTAAAAAATCTTTAATAAAGGAAAAAACGCTTTTGTTTTGTCTTTATCCAAACAAGTTTATTGAAAATTCGAAACCCAAAAAACTCTGTTGTTTCGACTTCATCTAAAAAATTGTATTAAAAATGTAGTACTCATTTAAAGGGTTTTTTTCCTTGAAAGAAGAATTGACTGTCACTATATGAATAATTCAACATTTCATTCTATTATTTGTTTTGTTAACCTAAGATATTTTTTATCGTAATAATTTTTCATACAAAATATTAATTGAAAAAGAATATCAAGTTGTAATTTACGATGGGAGTATCATATGTATGTGTACAGACATTTTTAAATGAGAATTTAATATTGTCCAAATTATAAAAATTTTTCAAAGGCATTACTAAAGCAAATCTACTTTACCCAAACAATTTTATACAAAATTTGGTACCTAAGGCAAGAAAAAAACCTTTTGTTTCGACTTCGTCTACAACATTTTATTAAAAATTCGGTAATAATTAGCACTGAAAGGTAAAGATACAAAGAAATTTGAATTTCGAATAAGCACCAAGTTGTAATTTAGGATGGGATTATCATTTTTATGCGTGCAAATCTTTCTCAATATAAGAATTTAGAATCGTCTAGATTAGAACTATATTTCAATGGTATCACTAAAGGAAAACTCCCTTTGGTTTTGACTTTATCCGGACAATTTTATTAAAAATTCGGTATAAAATGAACAAATCCTTTTGCTTTGACTTCACTTGGACAATTTTATTAAAAATCTATTGCTAAAGGAAAACATCCCTTTTTTATATGATCCAGACTATTTTATTAAAAATTCGGCACTAGCTGAAAAATTCCTTTAGTTTTGACTATATTTCAGTTCTAGAATTTTCAAATTCATCAAATAAACGAAGCGGTCAACACTTTCAATATTTTCGAGGGGTCAACCTCAAGAAATTTTAGTTTTTCTTTACAGGGAATTTAGTCAATTGGAATTTATCATAACGGAAGGCCTATAACTATGAGAGGTAGAACAATTTCCGAGCAATTTCCCAAAAAGTGGGTATTTTTTAGATGCTAAACTAAAGGGGTGAAGCAAAAAAGCGACATATAGGTTTCAATAATTTATCCAAAATTAGAGAAAAAATAAACCGACAAAAGTTTAAGAAAATTCAAAAAACTTCAAAGAACTTTAAAAGAATTTTAAAAAGTTCCAAAAAATTCAATAGAATTCAAAAGAATTCAAAAAAATGCAGAAACAAGTGTGTACCTGCATTCATGAGAAATTAAAATTGTGTAGGAAAGTAGTGTATTAGGACCCTGAAAATGTATTATTAATTTGGTGTCGATTAATCAACACCCTTACCTTGCGCGTGACCAACACGTGCTTTAAAAATGATTATTTTCATAGTTTTGATATTTTCGTGTATCATTTTTTGAAAAATTTTTTTAGAGGTCCTGAAAAACTCTAAATTTTTTAAAAAGCTTCTTAATTAATGTTCTCCGGGCAATAGTTTTCAATTAATTTTTGAGTTTTTGGTAACACAGACTTATCAGTTTTTCCCTAGTATGTATTCATCTGTAAAAGCCTTTAGATGCTGTAAATGTCGTTTGAAGTCAGCTGAACAAAAGATAATTGAAGAAAAATATTTTTTTTAAATTTACTGTGTTTACATTTATAATTTTCCAGAATAATCAAATTGAAAAAAGTATTTTTACCAGTAGGAAAGCCTTAAATACTTGAAGAAATTATATCATCATTCCTGTAGACTTCATCGTTGTTTGGACTTGGATGTATTTAATTGAAATTATTCCAAATATTACCAACGTTCCGGTATCAGCGCTATAATAATAATATGTAAAAACGAATAATTATTATTGAACCTGTCCTAGAGATACAAAAAAAATAACTTCTAAAAAATGCATTGAAAGAAATGGTTACCTTATTTCGAGCAGCAATCCTTAAAATTTCAAAGATTTTCTGTAAAAATAGCAATGCAATTAGTTTGATAAATCAATTGCAAGTTCTAAATGAAAAGGAAATTACTGAATTTTGTGTAATAAGAGTTTGTTATCTGCAATTCATCGACATTTGAGGTATTTGCGCCAATCAATATTGCCTTTTTCTCCTGTTTTAAATCAGTTTTGAATGAAACGAAGCATATCTAATGAATTGTCGTTTATAGGAATAGTCCAAAGATTAGAAACAAATTGGAACTATTAAGTATGAGGGTAAAAATAAAAACCCTAAGAAGTGACTTGTTTCCTTTTATGTTTCTGCATCTTATTCTTTATTTGACGCCTCAAAATTGGACACTTCATTTATAAAAGAAGATGCTGAAAAATGGGAAACGCTGAAATCCTTTTAGGAAATAAGGGAGACAATAAAATCATTGAAATTAACCAATGATAGAACTGAATGAGATGTTGCTCTTGCAAATACTTTTACTAAGTCTATCACAAAGATCGAAGAAGAGAAGCAACTAATTCTTTAAATCGCAGTGGATCATCAAAATCAGTTTCCAGATGCAAGAAAAGAAAATATTCCAAAGCGGTTTGAAACGGATTCAGAAAGTGTGGAAGCTTAACCTCTGAAGCATCATGAGAGGTATGATATAAAAACAATTGAAAATATAGCACTGAACAATACAAAAAATATTGTTTCTTACATGTTTTTATTGTTGAATGTTACTAAAACATATAATACATATATCGAGTTTTGGCTAAAAACTTTTTTTGTTGAAAATTTAACTCTTTTGTTGAAAAATCGTCCTTTTGTATTGAAAATTCATACTCTTATTATCATTTTTCTTTGAGAATGTTTGCCATGTTGTGAAATGAGTATCTGAACTCAATTTTCAAAATTATACGTACATATGTTTTAATTTTTTCATTATGATTTTTTTCATGATTTTAACTCGAAAATTCATTTTCCGCTCGAGACTGTATTTTTAACAAAAAGTTGATTTTCTACCAAGTAGTTAATTTTTCTAATAAATAGTATAATTTTGAACCAAATAGTTGAATTTTCAACAAATAAAAAAAAAGAAAATTTTTCTACCAAAAATCAACAAAAAAAAACGAATTTTGTGGAAGATAAATTTAACTAATTTAACATTATTAAACCTATCGTTGAGAATTCATCTTTTTCTTTGAAAATGTTTGCGATGTTGTGAAATGAGTATCTTAATTCAATTTTCAAAATTATCCGTACATATGTTTTAATTTTTTCGAAAATTAGTATGAAAGGTTAATAATAATTCAATCTTTCAGAAATAAAATTTCAAGTTTAAAGAAAATATGAAGTAAAATTGATGTATTTTGTTGAAAATTCATCTTATTGGCTGTGGATTCAACTATTTTGTTAAAAATTCAACTCTCTTGTTACAAATTTAATTATTTTGACGAAAATTCAACTATTTTTTTAAAAGTCTTCTTTGTGGTCGAAAATTCTGCTCACTACAGAACAACTCATCAGAAAATCAAAAAAATGCGCAAGAATAAACGTTTATAATAAATAAATAAAAATCGCGAATTTTCGTATTCTTTCATGAAAATCAGGACATAGGACAAAAAAATCAGAAAATCGAGACAGCAATACAAAATCAGGACATGTCCTGATAAATCAGGACGTCTCTTCACCCTAGAGGGAGTAATTATGATTGTGCAAGATTGCAAAATATTTCGAGAATAACGGTGTAGTTTATTTTTCACCTTCTGATGGTAAACAGGTACGAATCTTGTTTCGTTACGAAAGAAGTGGATTTTGTTCTTTTTCAGGCCCTTCTCCATATACCTGAGCTAGCATTGACGTCATAGTCCACAAAAAGAGGAAGGAAGGACCCACTGCAAAAACCCGAATTCAGATCCCGATCTTTGATTATGTCCGCCAAGATTCATCATCTTAAGGCTGAAGACATATAGAATGTTGTAGGTGATCCAATCTTCGAAACAGGTCTTCGCAAAGCATGAGAGGCCAATTACAGGCATCGGATTCACCACACTATTGACCCTATTTGACACTTTTTTTGAGCGATGACACTGCTTTGCTACTTTTTCGAAAAAATGACACTAAAGACTCTATTTCCTCAAAATTGGCCGCTATTGCCACTATCCTTCATATAAAAACACGTTTTTATTTAATTCAGGTGAATGATTGACTTTCCCAATACACGACGTAAAATCTATTTCAGTACTTTTTGTATATTTATTTCATTTAGGTATGTAAGTTATTGTGGTTAACTTTCTCAATACGCGACGTAAAATGTATTTCAGTAGTTTTTCTACATTTCTCATCCAGACTTCAAATTTTTAGAAAAATATTAAGTAAAAATTATTTGAATGTATCAATGAAAATGATAGTTTGATGCGTTTTATGTTGTAAACTGTTTAATTAATTATTATATAATTAATTAATATACGACGCAAAATGTATTTCTGTACTTATTCATTTCATTAAGGTATATAAGTTATTATGATTAACTTTCTCAATGCACAACGTAAAATGAATTTCAGTAATTTTTCGATATTTCTCACCCAGACTTCAAATTTTTAGAAAAATATAAAGTAAAAATTATTGAATGTATCAATGAAAATAATAGTTTGATGCGTTTTATGTTGTAAACTATTTGATCAATTATTAGATGATTAATTAATATATGACGGAAAATGTATTTCTGTACTTTTTATACATCCATTTAACTCAGGTATGTACGTTATTATGATTAACTTTCTCAATACACAACGTAAAATTTATTTCAGTAATTTTTCTACATTTCTCATCCAGACTTCAAATGTTTAGAAAAATATGAAGTAACAATTATTTGAATGTATCAATGAAAATAATAGTTTTATGCGTTTTATGTTGTAAACTGTTTCATTAATTATTATCTGATTTTTTATTATTAGAAAAATTATTATTATTATTTAAATTATTAGAAAAATGTATTTCTGTACTTATTCATTTCATTTAGGTATGTAAGTTATTATGATTAACTATCTCAATACACGACGTAAAATGTATTTCAGTATTTAGGTATGTAAGTTATTACGATTAACTTTCTCAATACACGACTTAAAATGTATTTTAGTAATTTTTCTACATTTCTCATCCAGACACAGATGTTCTACTTTATTCTATTTCAGCCGATATTGTTGTATTATAGTCTACTAGATGAATGCAAAAATAGTAAAGATTATTAATACTTCAAATTTGTAGAAAAATATAAGGTAAAAATTGTTTGAATGTATCAATAAAAATGATAATTTGATCCATTTTACGTTGTGAACTGTTTAATTAATTATTAGCTGATTAATATTGTTGGCAATATTAAATTACATAAAGATTGAATTTAAACTGTTTTTCAATTATGTAACATAATTTATTATTTACTTTAAGGTTATGCAATTGAATATTAGCTATTATTTTTATGATAAAAGTTTATTTTTGCTTTAAAATACCTCTATTACAGTTACATACTTAAAAAATAATGTTTTTGATGTTGTGAAATGAGTATCTATTTTTTAATTAATTTAATTAATTTTTTAATTTTCAAAATTGCATTTACATATATTTTAATTTTTTTTTGAATTAGTTTAAAAGGTTTTCAATCAATTAAATTTATATAAATACAATTTCAAATTTCAAGAAAATATTATGTAAAAATTATTTGAATGTTTCAATAAAAATAATTGCTTGTGAAATTAGCTTAAAAGGTTATTATTAAATCAAAATTTCAGAAATGGAAGTTGAAATTTATTAAAAAAAATAAAGTAAAAATTATTTGAATTTTTAAATAAAGATTAAAAGTTAGTTTCTTTCAATTAGTTAAGATAAATTGATTATTTATTTTGACTTTATGGAATATTAAATTACATAAAGATTGAATTTTGATTGTTGTCAATTAAGTAACATAAATTGATTATTTACTTTAAGATTATACAATTGAATATTGTCTATTATTTGTATAATAAAAATTTATTTTTTGTTCAAAATACATCTATTATAATTATATAATGTTTTTAAAGTTTTTTGATGTTGTGAAATGAGTATATGAATTCAAGTTTTAAAATTATACGTACATATGTTTTAATTTTTTTTTTAAATTAGTATAAAAGTTTCTTAATAATTCAAAATTCCAGAAATTAAATTTTAAGATTGAAAAAAATTCTCTTCAAATAGTGGAAACAGGATGCTTTTAACAAAAACATGGAAAGTTATTAACCAAGTAGTTGAATTTTCAACCAAGAAAATTAATTTTTCTACCAGAAAACACCAGTTTTTAACCAAAAAATTAATTTGTAACCAAATAGTTCAGTTTTCAGCCAATTAGATTAATTTTTACCAAAAAAGTATCAATTTCAACAAATTACATAAATTTACAAATAAATAGTTTGAACCGTAAATTTGATGTTAGTCCAAATTTTATTTAATTAATTTTTAGTTCATATGTTATTTCGTTTCAAAATATTTTTAACTAAATGGTTGCATTTTTTTAATAAAAAGGTCAAATTATTTTAACAAAAAATAAAGTAGTTAATTTTTCATTTAAAAGAATTCATTCTCAATAAAAATGAAACGAATTTTCTACAAAAAAATCTTTTTGGGTTGAAATTTCAACTAATTGGTTGAAAGTTGATGTACTTTGTTAAATATTAATTTTATTGATTGAAGATTTAACTATTTTATTGAAAATTCATGGTTTTGTGACAATTAATTTTTCTTACTTAAAATTTAACTGATCCATTCTTAGCTGAAAATTGATGTTTTTTTGTTGAAAATTCAACTATTGAATTTTTCCTTGAGAACTTAATTAACCTATTTTGTTGGAAATTTTATTTTTTTGTGTGAAAAATTAATCTCATTATCTGTAAAATAACCTATTAAATTTTTTATTCAAAATTCATCCTTTATAAGTTGAATATTCAACTACTTGGTAGAAAATTGATCTATTTGGGTAGAAAATTAATCTTTTTTTTTGAGGATTCATAATTTTTGTTGAAAATTCATCTCTTTAATCGAAAATGTAACTATTTTGTTGAAAATACGTTTTTTTTGGTTAGGAATGCATTTTTCACGTGAAAATGGAACTATTCCATTTTTGGTATAAATATAATTTTCTTTAGTTAAAAATTCAACTATTTGAATCAAAATTCAAGTTTTTTGTTGAAAATTTGTCGTTTTGGTAGAAAATAACTCTTTTCTGGTAATAAGTTAAACTATTTGGTTGTAAATTAACTTTTTAGTTGAAAATTCATATTTTAAGGTAAAAAATTCAACTGTTTTGTAGAAAAATCTTCTTTTAAAGTTAACAAATGTGGTAGAAATATAAACTATCTGGTTAAAAATTCATGTTTTTGGGGGTGAGAATAATTTTTCAACTAAAAATATAAGTATTCTATTTTTGGTAGAAAGTTCCTTTTATTAGGATACATAATTTTTGTTGAATATTCATCTTTTTAATAAAAAATGTAACTATTTGGTTGTAAATTAACTTTTTTGTTGAAAATTCATATTTTAAGGTGAAAAATTCGCCTTTTTGGTTTTAAAGTTCAAGAATGTGGTAGAAATTTAAACTATTTGTCTAATAATAACCTTTTTTGTTGTAAATTAACTTTTTTGTAGAAAACTAACTTTTTTGTTGTAAATTTATATTTTTGGTAGAGAAGTTCTTCTTTTAAGATTCCTAATTTTTGTTGAAAATTCATCTCTTTGATTGAAAATTTAACTATCTTGTTGAACATTGCTTTTTTGCTTGAAATCGAATTTTTTACTTGAAAATGTAACTATTCCATTTTTGGTATAAAACTGACATTTTTTAGTTTAAAATTCAACTATTTGGATAAAATTCAAGTATTTTGTTGAAAATTCATCTTCTTTGGTAATAAATTAAACTATTTGGTTGTAAATTAACTTTTTTGTTGAAAATTCGTATTTTCTGGTAAAAATTTAACTGTTCTGTAGAAAATTCGTCTTTTCGGCGTTAAAGTTGTACAATGTGGTAGAAAATTAAACTATTTGGATAAAAATGAACTTTTTTGTTAAAAATTCATATTTTTGGTTTGAAAATTCAACGATTTGATTACAATTTTGATTCCTTCTTGAAAAAAATGTATTCGTTCATAAATTCCAACTATTTTGTTGAAATTGAACTCTTGAACTCTTATTGGTTTAAAAATGTATCACTTTTGGTAAAAATTTCATCTTTTTGGTAAAAAATGCAATCGTTTGGTATAAAATTCTTGTATTTTGTTAAAATTTAGTATTTTTTTGAATTTTTTTTTGTAGACACTTAATGTTTTTCTTTAAAAATTACCTTTTTGGTTGAAAGTTTAACAATTTAGTAGAAAAAAATTTGTTTGTTGAAAATCCAGGATAAAATTAAAACATTTATTAACATTCTTGAATCTTGACGTCAATGCAATAAAAATTCTGTAGATAGTAAAAAACTTTTTATACCAGCGTCTGGTCGATCCAATAATTTTATAATTTTAGACGAACTTTTTTAAAAGTCTCTTAACCTTTCCCTAACGGTTCCCGAACCACTATGTGGACCCTCGGGATATTCTCGAGGACACTGTAAAATTCCCCAATAATAAAATTAGCGAATAATAAAATTTCCGAGTAATAAAAGTCCCGATTAATAAAATTCCTGAATTATAAGATTCCGAATTAGAAACTTCCAGAATAATAAAATTCCCGAATGATAAATTTTCTGAATAATAAAATTCCCGAATAACAAAATTCCCGATAGAGTAAAAATCCCGAATAATAAAAATCCCTAATTGGAAAATTCCGGAATAATAAAATTCCCGACACTGTAAAATTCCTGAATAATAAAATTTCCGAATAATAAAATTCTCGAATTGGAAAATTCCCGAATAACAAAATTCCTGATGGAGTTAAAATCCTGAAAAATAAAATTCCCGAATAACAAAATTCCCGAATTTGAAAAGTTCCAAATGATAAAATTTCTGAATTATAAAAATCCCGAAACTGTAAAATTCTCGAATGATAAAATTCCCAGATTGGAAATTTCCCGAATAGTAAAATTCGTGAATTATGAAATTCCCGAATAACAACATTCCTGAATACCAAAAATTCACGAATAATAAAATTCCCGAAACGGAAAATTCTCGAATAATAAAATTCCCAAATTAGAAAATTCCCGAATAATAAAATTCCCGATACTGTGAAATTCCCGAATAATAAAATTCCCAGATTGAAAACTTCCCGAATGATAAAATTCGTGAATTAATAAATTCCCGCATAGTAAAATTCCCGATACTGTAAGATTCCCGAATAATAAAATTCCCCACACATTAAAATTCCTGAATAATAACATTTCCGAATAATAACATTCCAGAATTGGAAAATTTCCGAATAATAAAATTCCTAAACCGGAAAATTCCCGAATAATAAAATTCCCGATACTGTAAAATTCCCGAATAATAAAATTCCCGATACCGTAAAATTCCCGAATAATAACATTTCCGAACAATAAAATACCCGAACCGGAAAATTCCAGAATAATAAATTTCCCGATACTGTAAAATTCCTGAATAATAACATTCCCAAATTGAAAAATTCCCTAATAATAAAATTCCTGAATTGTGAAATTCCCGAATAACAAAATTCCCGAATAATAAATTTCCCAGATTGAAAAATTCCAGAATAATAAAATTCCCGAATGATAAATTTTCTGAATAATGAAATTCCCGACAAAGTAAAATACTTGAATTTTAAATTCTTGAATAATAAAATTCCCGAAAAACAAAATTCCCAATTGAGTGAAAATCCGAAAAATAAAATTTCCCAATTGGAAAATTCCAGAATAATAAAATTCTCGACCCTGTAAAAATCTTAAATCATAAAATTCCCGAATAACAAAATTCCCAAATTGGAAAATTTCTAAATAATAACATTTCTGAATTATGAAATTCCCGAATAATAAAATTCCCGAATTGGTAATTCCCCGAAAAATAAAATTCCCGACACTGTAAAATTCCTCAATAATAAAATTTCAGAATAATAAAATTCCCGAGTTGGAAAATTCCCGAATAATAAAATTACGGAATTATAAAATTCTTGAATAATAAAATTCCCGAATAATAAAATTCCAAGATTATAAATTTTCCGAATAATAAAATTCGTAAATTATAAACTGCCTGAATAACAACATTCCCGAATAATAAAGTTCCCGAATTGCAAAATTCCCGAAGAATAAAATGTCCGAATAATAAAGTTCCCGAATAATAAAATTCCTGAATGATGAAATTCCGAAATAATAAAATTCATGAATTATAAAATTCCCGAATAATAAAATTTCCGAATTGAAAAATTCCTGAGTTGGAAAATTTTCGAACAATAAAATTTACGAATAATAAAACTCCTGAATACTAAAATTCCAAAATAATAAAATTCCCGAATTATAAAATTCCCGAATAATGAAATTCCCGACACTGCAAAATTCTCTAAGAATAAAATTCTCACATTGGACTATTCCCGAGTAATAAAATTCGTGAATTATAAAATTCCCGAATAATAAAATTTCTGAATTATGCGTAATTTTCTTTCATTTTCAACAGTGGAATCTTGAACAGTTGAAAATTGAAGAAAATTTAATTTTCAACAGTGAAATTTTCTTAAATTTTTAACAGTGAAAAATCAATTTTCAATTTTCAGCAGGTAAAATTCAAAGACTTGAATTTTCAAGAGTTAAAAATTGAAGAAAATTGAAAATTTAACTGTTCAAGATATAACCATTGAAAATTGAAAAAATCGAACCTTTTATTTGAAAACAAAAGTATTAAGAATATTATCCTCAGATAATTTTACATGAGAATTTAATAAACAAACATTGCAATCCATAACAAAAATTTGGAAAAAACTAGAAAATTTCCAAAACTCATAACTTTGCAAAAAAATTTTTTTTTCAAAACTGTAATAAACACGTCGTCTTATTATTTCAATTTTTTTCAATAATAAATTCGATCAATTGTTGAGAATGCAATTTTTTGCAATTTTCATGAGTGAAACATTCAAAAATTGAATTTTCAGCAGTTGAAAATTTAAAATTCATCTGTTAAAGATTCAACTGTTATACTTTGAAGAAACCAGCGAATTTTCTGGTTTTTGTTTTTGAATCCCAACTATCTTTCCGTTAATTTTTTCCCAATTCAATTAAAAAATTTGAGAAAAAAAAATAAAATTCGAAATGGAACCAAAGTATAAAATTTATTGAAAATGATTAGAGGCCAATAGTTAACCGTCGGTATCAATATAATATATTTTATGGAAACCCATGCCCGAGAGTGAAAATCTCGGAGCGACTTGTGTATAGTGCATAATATTGTATACATAGACAAGTTCTCAAAAAAAAAAAAAAAAAATGAGAAGAAACCGAAACAAAAATGGAGGTATTGAAGGCGAAAGGACGAAACTGCGCTCTCTGTCGTATCTCTTTATATATCGAATTTACTTCATTCGTACATCTTCATCTATAAGAAATTAAAGGAACAGTTTTTTGCCATCCTATTATATAAAATTATAAATAATACACATTAATTAACGACAAAGATATGATTTAATATATTGCAAGAAAAGTACTATAAATAAATAAATATATATATATAAATATAAATATAAATATTATAAGTTAAATTAATGAATAGTTATTTCTACTACTCTAATTCGTCGCTTCTATACGTGTGATTGTTGTATAAAATAGTTACTATTGTTTTTTCTTATCATATAATTATCATTGTTATCCTATTGCTATGATTATCATCATTATATCATTAACAGTACCGTTACTATTATTATCGCTATCGATACCAATTACCAATGTTACAAATATTTTTAATTCTGTAATTTTATTTCTTCCTGCGATTGCCGTATCAATTCATTGTCTAGTGTGTAACGAAACTTCATTATTAAATTATAAATACGATTCTAATCGAGTTAAGACGACCGAGGCTAACCCAGGGCCCGGATCCAAGAACCTGTTATAACTTCCTGGCGCTCAAAATTAAGCGACGTTTATGGCGCTACTCTGGGCGCCAGAAAGTTTTAACCAGTAATAACTTCCTGGCGCTCAAAAATTAAGCTACGTTTGAGGCGCTCCTCTGGGCGCCAGAAAGTTTAAACCAGTAATAAATTTCTGGCGCTCAAAATTAAGCGACGTTTATGGCGTTTCTCTGGACGCCAGACAATTTAAACCACGAATAAATTTCTGGCGCTCAAAATTAAGCGACGTTTATGGCGCTACTCTGGGCGCCAACCAATTTAAACCAGTAATACCTCTCTGGCGCTCAAAATTAAGCGACGTTTGTGGCACTACTCTGCGCGCCAGAAGGTTGAAACCAGTAATAACTTCCTGGCGCTCAAAATTAAGCGACGTTTATAGCGCTACTCTGGGAGCCAGCCAATTTAAACCAGTAATACCTCTCTGGCGCTCAAAAATTAAGCGACGTTTATGACGCTACTCTGGGTGCCAGAAGGTTGAAACCAGTAATAACTTCCTGGCGCTCAAAATTAAGCGACGTTTGTGGCGCTACTCTGAGCGCCAGAAAGTTTAAACGGTTTTTTAGCCTTTATCGAAAAACGGTAAATAACTTTTGGCCGCTAAAATTGAAGCGACGATTATGGCGTCACTCTGGGCGCCATAATGTTTGAACCGGTTGTAACTTTCTGGTGCTAAAATTGAAGCGACGATTATGGCGCTACTATAGGCGTCATATTATTTCACCTGGTTATAACTTTCTGGCACCCAGATTTGGGCGACGTTTATGGCGCCAAACTAGGAGCCAGAAAGTTAAAATTAGTTCTTTGATCCGGGCCCTCAAATACCAACTGCGAGGTGATGCCCATTGACTTAATACTTATAGCTGTTTCTTGTTAAAAGAATTTATAGTTCGGAGGTGTCTTGCTTGCCCGAATCAAGATCTCGCTGAAAATAAAAACTACCCTTTAATCGGCACTCACGTCTTCTTCCCTTTTCCCCTCCACTTTTTATTTTTAGTTAATGAATAAATCGCAGGTCTGGGACATTATTGACACTTTTTTTTAACGATGAAAATAGTTTGAAAAAAATGGCGCTGATGCAACTATTTTTTCAAATTGTTCGCTAATTTAACTTTTTTTCACATTAGAATTCGATGTTTAACGATAACTTCGGACAAATCATTATTTGGGGAACAAGAAAAAAATCTGCCTTAGTCGGGATTTGAACCCGGAACGCACACATGAGTGGAGCGTTCACTTATCGTTACGTTCCTGGTTCGAATCCAGATGAGGATTTGTTTCTTGTTAAACAAATTATTTATCTGAAGTAATTGTTGAATATCGAATTGTTATCAACTAAAAGTTACTTTCCCTATTATTTATTTTATTTTTTAGAAGTAACGGCATTTTTCAAATTGCTCAAGCAACCTCTAAAAATTATCTTATTAAAAATATCAAAAATGCGTGTTCACTTTTTTGTTGAAAATTCATTTTTTCGGATAAATAATTCAACTGTTTAGTTCAAAATTTGTCTTTTTTTACTCGAAAATTCGACAATTTGATTGCAATATTTTTCTTTGTTGACTGAACCAATTTTTTTGGTTGAGAATTCAACCATTTTTTAAAAATATTTGTCTTTTTTTAAGAAAATTAATCTTTTTGGGCAGAAATTTAATATTTTTGTTAAAAAATGCAAACCTTTGACTGAAAATGAATAATTTTTTTATAATGTTTTATTTATCACCTTTTATTACATATCTGAATAAAATATCTACAATTTTGTTGAGAAAAAAATATTTTTATCTATTTTTTATTTTTTAGTTGAGAATTCAACTATTTTTTGGTCAAAACTTAACTATTTGGTTCAAAATTAAATTTTTGTGGAAAATTAATATTTTTGATTAGAAAAATGAACTGTTTTGTTTAAAATTCGTCTTTTTGACTATAAAATTAAAAAAATTCAAATCAAATTTTTTCACACATGACTAAAAAATCTTTCTTGGCTGTGAATTCAACTTTTTCTTTATTCTTAAAATTTTGTTTTAAAAATAATGTTATTGGTTTAAGGTTCATATTTTTCATTAAAAATTTAACTACTTTGTTGAAATTTTGTTTGGCTTTTGTTCAAAAATTAATTTATCAAACTGAAAATGTAACCATCCCAAGAAAATCTTTGGAAAAAATTCGTCTTGTTGTTGGCAATTAATTTTTTTTTTTGAAAGTTTATGTTTTGGGGCTAAAAATTCAACTGTTTTATAAATAATTTGTCAGTTTGATTAAAAGTTGGCGATTTTTGGTTAGAAGTTGAATCACTTTTATAAAAATAATTTTTTGGTTTAAGATTCATTAGATGAAAATTTGAGGTTTTTGTTTAAAAAATCTTTTTTTTTCTGTTGAAAATTAATTTTTTGACTTAAAATTTAATTTTTGCCTTTTTGCTTGAAAACTTATAATTTTCAGTTGAAAATTAAACGATTTGGTTTAAAATTCACTTGTTTTGTTGAAAATTTGTATTTTTGGCAGAAAATTAATTTTATTGATGAAAAAATGGTCTTTTTAGTTTGAAAACTAATATCCTTTGGTTGGAAATTAATTTTTAAATGGAGATTGTCACCCTAATGTATATGTATATCAGATTTAAAAAATAATCAACACCTCGATGTAATATTTAAAAAATTGCATGACACTATTTTTCTACTATTTTAAAATTTTATGCTACTATTTACACTTTTTTAAATATATCCAAAGAATCCGAGACCTGCAATCTTTCATATTATTAAAATTAAGTTTTTGAAATGAGGATAGTTATAAAATTATTTACAATTTCCTGTAAAAAGATAAAAATTCTTTTTTGCCCCCTTCCTTCGGATCGGGTCATAAATTTAGAACCTATCCACAATTTTAAAAAAAATTTCAAGCCTGCAAAATTTCGAAAATTTCCATTCGGAAAGCAGAATTTTTAATAGCAAACTCTGAAGAAAAATTTGTCTTGAGGAAAATTTGAAACACTATTTTTTCAAAATTCAGCAAAAGATGAGAAAATGACTTTCAGCGAGATCTGCCTCTACGAAGAAATCGAAATCGTCACATTTTATTGACCAGTGTTAATTTAATTTAATAAATTAATAATCGATTGCGCGTCCCGCTCGAAAACTCAGGGCTCTGAAAAAGAGGGACCGAGAGCTGACATCCTTCTACAAAAAAAAATATTGACTGCTCAATAGAAGAAAATGTTAGACTAGCATATTGCAAAAAAAAAATTTATTCTTAAATTAAGACACTTTATCGCTAGAATGCATTAATATGTGTAAAAAAAAAAAGATTTTTTCAAATCCTTCATTGTGACTAATACTGTATTAGTGTAACTATTACTACTATATCTATTACTTCTATTTCATATGGGATCAGTCTCTTCGAATTATAAAAAAAAATAATAAAAGGGACTCTGCTCGCGCTCCTTCTTGACTTTGAACTTTGTGGCGCAAAAATCTAAACGAAAACTATCGAATGTAAATATGTTATTGACATAATTATGGAAAACATTCGTCAATATTATTGTCTGACCTAACAACTGTTTCAAATTTGTCTAAATTTATTTTTTCCCCGAAAAATAGGGCCGAATTTGAATAATTTTCAAATTCGTAGTCAGTAGTAGTATAGCAAAGAGTCACTCAACTTACCGATCGAGCAAGGCCACCCATGCTGATTTACCGACAGTGGGTATTACCTACGCTCGGCAATGCAGATTCCTGATAGGTTATTATTCCACCGGTCGGGAAAATAGTTTTGTAACATACAGATACAGTTGCTATTACCATCGGTCGGTAATGCCGACTTGTGGTAACATAGCACAGAATAGAATCTTGCTCGATGGGTAAATGAATTGACAGCTTCTTTGCTATACTACTTTAGTCAAAAATTGAATTTTTCTCAAAAATAAAATACTTCACTCATCGAAAAACACTTCTTCAATAATCTTAAATTACAAAGTTGATAAATTTGACTAATTCGTCATATTAAAAAAAAATATGTTTCGATGTTCTGATGGTTGTTGACTATTTGTTTTTACTTCTTTGAACCGAATTTTTTATTGTACATTTTCGTACGATCTGTATGCATCTGTTATACATATTCACACGTTGTAAACCGTGCACTAAAAAAGCAGTTAAAAAAAATCCGACGGATTGCATTTCTGTTTGTAGTTTATTGTACTATATATATTGTATCTAAAAAAAAGCGAAAAAGAGGAGCTAGCTTTCGACGAGGAATGAAGCAGCTCGAAATAAATGTGACTGTACCTCAAAAATGTGCAATGTAATTAGGCGCAATGACGAGGCAACGAGAAGACAAACAATTTTTTATGAATTTTCACTTTTTTATTAATTATTAATTACAAATTAATTTAAGTACGAATTAATTAATTGATTTATTTTTATGAAATAGTTGCAGCTACCAGCACCAGTATTGGTTGCTATTTATTATATATACTGGAAATAAATTTTGGACCTTCAACAATTTAAATTTTAAATATTAAAAATTAATGAAAAAGTTGAAAATTTATGGAAAATAAAGCGAAATTTTTCTCGTTGTCACGTTCAACATTGCCAAGTAAATTATAAACTCTCATCTATTAATTATTACAAACATTATAAATTTATGATAACGATAATGATTGATTACAATTTTGTCCAATTGTTCGGAAAATAAAAATAAATCTCCATAATGCCATTTGAGTTTTTATGAAAATCAATTTTTAGTTTAGTCAAATTAATTTTAATTAGAATAATTGGAATTGGAATTTTGAGAATCTACTAATTTCGAAAATTGATTAATTTTGAGTTTATTAATACATATCATTTATTTACTAAACACACAATGAAATATTTTGATCAAAGAATTTTTTTAATGTTTATTTTTTTCAAACTATATTTTGAATATTTTATGTTTAATAAATAAATAATAGTTATTAAAAACAATTTTTTTGCATTGTTTTAATTCTGGAATGTTACAGTGTTGGATATTTTATAATTCGGCAATTTTCTGTTGAGAATTTTCGATTACGAATATTTTCTTTTTAGGGAATTTTAAAGTTTAAGGTTATTTATTTTTCGGGATTTTTCAAATGTTCTAAAAAAAGAACAATACTTTGGAACGAACGTTTTCGCCAAAAGATAAACATAATTTTAGAGGTTCAGTTAATAAAAAATGAAACCGATCAATTTTTAACGTTTCTGACTTGAAAATTAAAAAAAAATAATTTGAAAATAAGGAAAGTTATTTTAAAATTAAGAAGAATTTTCATTAAAACAAAACAAAAAACAGTTTTTTTGCACCAAAGACATTTTTTGAATCAAAGAAACTTTGCTTTGGCTGAGAGCCAAACAGTTCAATTAAAGAATTTTTATAAATTTAAATATTATAATTACCCGGGACTTAATTCAAAATTGTTAAATTAAAAAGTGTAAAAGCTTTAATTTATGAAAATTTTCGCAAATTAAAAAAAATGGCGGATATGTAGGATTTTGAGTTTTTGGGCGTGTCTTCTGTGGCGCGGTACTCAGTAGGGTGAATAAAAGTGTCTGGATAAATTAACTTTCAATCCGCAATTATATTCATCCGATTTGAAATTTGTTCATGAATGAAATTCAATAAAATTCTAAATACATCGTTTACATCCAATTTCTTAAAAAGGATTCATAATAATTTTTTATTTCATAAATAAAATCTCTTATAGGATTCTGTATTTAAAGAATAGTTACAATTATTATATTTGTTTCACTGATTACCTTCGCATGTATTTTTCACCTTTCTAAAAATAATTTACTGTTTAGTGTGAATAATTAATTAACTTCAAAGAATGAGATAGGATTCTGTATTTACAGCATATATATAAATATTATACTAATTACCTACGCATATTTTTTTTATAAAAAAGTAAACCATGTTCTTGGTGATCATAATAACTATACAAAAATAATGAAAAATATTTTGAAGTAAAACAATGTTGCATAATATTTTAAAATATTCTTAAATGAACAGAATTTTTGTAAGAAATTCAGAGCCTCATCTATTCTAAATTTCTGACCGCTTGTATGTTAAGAAATTGAATTAATTTTATTCCAAAATAGACAGTTCATCTTTCCACTAGAAAGATTACTTTTTCACAAAATTGTTCAATTTTAAAACTTTTTTTATGTTTTAACTCTCACCCCCCTGATTTGTAATTTCTCCAACAAATAATAAACACGTATTTTTTATCGCGCTTCAAAAATAATTTATATTTAGCGGCTACTCAAACAATATTAATTTTCTTCAGAATTAATAAAAAAATCGGATCACAAACAATATGACATTTTATATTTACATTTTTTTAAGTCTTAAGATCATCTTCTGAAGGAAAGGACAGAGATGGTAATAAAGCACTCTTAGTATATATATATATATATATATATTCTTTTTTTTCATAATTTTCAAGGCGGTACCATGAGCCCTCTCCTCTTTTGCCTCACATTATTGCCTTTTTCTCTTGCACTTCGCCATTCCAAAGGGTACATCTGCGGCAAACCTAGTACTTGAAAGCGAGCTCGAAAGCATAAGGTCACTCATGTATTTGATATGGATGATCTTACGACCTATGCTGGATATGAAGAGCAGCTACATCTAGCTCTAGAGATTGTCGAAGAATGCACTCAAGGGATTGGAATGGCGTTCGGGTTAGAAAAATGCACCAAGGTTTATTTGAAGAAAGGAAAACTTAATGGGATCCCAAAAGACCCTAAGATCGTCGACAGAAGCGCTATACGACACAGATACAAACGTCTGGTCCGACGAATTTGGTCTTCCGAACTGTCGGCGAGGAACCAAGTATCTGCGACAAACATACTTGCCGTCCCGGTAGTACTCTATTCATTTGCATTGGTTCCATGGACGAAGGACGAGCTTAGATCCTTCTATATCGGGTCCCGAGAGAATATGCACATGAACAAAAGCATGCAACTTGGATCTTTTGTTTCGCGACTTTACATCTCACGCTGTCAAGGTGGTCGCGGAATACTAAATATTGAATGTCTTCATCACAGGATAATTCTGGGTACAGCGCATATAGTCACAAATGGGCAAGACCCTCTTCTTGAAATGGTCAGGGAATACGAAGTAGTGGGCAAAGGGGCGTTTCAGTGCAAAGAAGCGGAGAAGGCTGCTTGAACACTCGGTCTTGACTTCAATATCCGGTATGAGCAAAATACTCACTTCTGAAGGCCCGGATTAAGAGAGCACAGGAGAAAAACTTTCGCCAACAGCTTCTCGAGAAGAAGATGCACGGCATCTTCCAGAGAAATTTAGAGGATCTGTCGATGCCATATGAGCTAACGTTTGCTTTCTTTAAATCACCCGGATTGAAGTTAGGCACGAAGGGTTTCATTTTGGCATGTCCAGTCGGTGTCATTTCTACTCTAGCATACCGTCGTCACATTTTGAGCCAAGACATTCCCGATGATAGCTGTAGAGCGTGTCATACACGCCCCGAGCACCTAGGATATATAGTATCTAATTGTTCAACTCATGCGGGAACGACCTAAACCTGGAGGCACAATGCGGCACGAAGATTGCTTTATTACAATCTCTGTAAATCTTACGGCTTCAGCTCAAATATCGCTTCGTTAAACGCTCCTTGAAAAATAACTTGAATTGTCGAGAATAAGAAGTGTCGGATATACTGGAACTTCATATTCTCGACAATTGTTTCTGTTGCGCACACGAGGCCTGACATAGTTCTTCTAGACTTCGAGAAACCAACCATGTTCGTTATCGAATTTCCGGCACCAGCTGACAAGAACACCATAGCCAAGGAGAAAGGAATAAAAGAAGGGTATATTTTCTAAATTAAGATCGAAAAGAAATGTATAAAGACCTTATAAGGGAGTTGCGACGGTTATACCCGGAATATGGTAAGCTAATCGTATTAATCATCGGCGCTCTTGGAGATGCCAAGAGATGCGTGTCAAGAAAATGCTGAGACACTTGCGAGGAAAATGCAGAAGGGTGTCGTCCTTGGGTCGCTCCGTGTCCACAGGGTGCACGAGATTTTTTCTGTATCATCCTATTGAGTTGGTCGCAGACTGTAACCACCTATCTCTCGGTCGTGAGATGTGGTTAAATCTTTAATTTTACCGCGATTTCGCTGGGAGCGGTTGCAGCTTTTCAGATTGGCACCTGCACCCAGCAAAATCCTGCGGTTGTCCTTATGACGCGGTAAATCACACTTATAGCCACATCTCACGACCATGAAATGGGTGGCATGATGAAATTACGACGACAAGCTGGCGAAACCCTCGGGTGTCTTAAGGAAACGAAGCGACCCAAAGATGACAGCTTCCTGCATCCATCTCGCAAGTGCTTTGGCATATTTTTGGCAAGCGGGAATAGCTTTAAGGTGACGAATCAGTGATATTTTTGCACCTCCGACAGCACCGATCAAAAGCGCAATTACTTTAACCTAATATTTTGGGTACAGTCGCTGAAACTCCCTTTTAAGGTCTTGCTATCTCTCCTCCTCTTCCTTTTCCTTCGCAGTGATGTTGTAGTCGACTGGAGCCGAAAATTCGATCAGAAATATGGTTCGCTTCTCGAAGAATTGGAGAACAATGTCAGGCCTCGAGTGAGCAACGGAGACTGCTGTCCGAAAATCGTACTTCCAGAAAATTTAGCATTTCTCGTTCTGGACTATCGTCTCTATCTCCCTTGGAGCGTCCGGCAGAGTAGGGTCGCGAACAGCACCATGAGAGCGACAAAGATGGTGATAGAGCACTCTCAGGGCCGCATTATATCTGTAGATATACGTTGTTCCCGCATGGGAGTGACACCCCGATAGTATGTGTTCCAGCTACTCTGCGAGTGCATGACACGCCCTGCACCTATCGCTGGGAACTTCTTGACATAAAATGCGGTCACGGTATACTTGATGGAATTTCTCAACTTCTGGTTTCGTCACTTCGGCTTTTAGAAGTAAAGCATTCAGATGGACTTGCACTTTCCTCACTTCTGATGTTAAAATTCTGATCAAGGGTCTCAGCTGCCTGCTCCGCGGCTTTGTAAAGGAGCGCTCCTTTGCCAATCATCTCGTCATCCTGACCATTTTCAGAAGCAGATCTTGCCCATTCGAAAAGATGTAAGCTGTACTTAGAAAAATTCGTTTACGAAGACATTGGGTATTCAGAAGTCTGCGTCCGCCTTGACGGCGTGAGATGTATAGTCGCGGAACAGAAGAATTGATATACAAGCTTTTATGCATATGCATTATCTTACTTGTGGTGACATCAAGGGCCTTAAGTTCGTTCTTTGTCTATTCAACTGCCCCAAACGATTGGAGTAGAACCGGGATGGCAAGCATGTTAGTCACAGATACCTTGTTCAGCGCCGACAGATTGGAAGACCAAATCTGTCGAAGAAGATGCTTGTATCTGTTTGGAGAGACTCCTTAACTGACGTCACTTTCTGAATGCGGCTTTGAGGAACGCCCAGGTATGTACAGGTCTCTCCAGTATTAGGATGTCTGATAAAACTTATATCCACAAGCTCAGGGTCCTTGAGAACGCCAACAATGAAATACCTGATTGACCTTATGCTCGCGATGGTTAGTGTTGCCACAAAGGTATCCAGGAGAATTTTTTTTTAGAGTGAGAGATAGAGGCAGAAGTGTGATGCACAAAAACAAAGGGCTCATAGTATCGCCCTGAAAGACGCCCCTCTGGAAGGTGACGTTGTTCATTGTCACGCGATCTAGTTTTTCTAAAGGGCATCAATCTCTGCATGACTTTTTCTATGTGAGGAGGCACCTTGAAGCCTTCCAACAGACAGATGATAAGTCTATTAGATGTTGAATCGAAAGCTTTCCGGTAGTCAATCCAGGCCATTGAACGGACGCGCTGATGGGCTGCAGCGTCATTACAGATGCACCTGTCAATTAGCAGGTTCTCTCGACATCCTGGTACACCTTTTTTCGAGCCACGTTGTTCATACAGCTCACGCTACACAGGCTTAATTCGCCGAACAATTCTGTTGTTCAGAACAGCTGTAAAGATCTTACACAGTGTGTTCAAACAAGTTATTGGCTTGTAATTCTCTGGGTTGGACGAGTTGCCCTTTTTCGGTAGGAGTAAAGTTCGTCCTAATACCAGTGACTGCGAAATGGGCGTTTCTGGCTTTTAGTATAAGGTGAATATGCGGGCCAAATGTTGCTGTGTAGAAGTGAACATCTTCCACCAGAAGTTATTTATACCATCTGGTTCTGCAGCGGAAAAGTTCTTCGTGCCTCTAAGTGCTTCTTTCACCTGTTCAGCAGTAACTGGTGGACATTCCACCTTAGATGTTAGAGGTTCTCGCAAAACTCCCTGAAGCGGATGATATTATGAGTATCTTCTTTTAACTCTGTATTCTTTTCCTTGCGTGAGATAATGCCTGTATTTTGTCAACAATATGCTGCTTGATTGTCAGCAGGTTTGGCTTGTTCAGTGTATGATTGAAGACCCTTTGTTCTCAAGCCAACTTTTGAACCCTTTCCGTGAACGGCCTTCCAGATTTTATATAGTCAATCACAAACTAAAAACAGGACGCATTCTGCCTTGCCCGTCCAATCTTCTTGTTCGGTTGATACAAGCGTCTTATGTTCTTTTGATCCATCGTCGGTTTTAGCCATTGATTTGAGACAGCGATTGCTCTCAGAGCACCATGAACTAAACAATTGATGGTCCAGAGGTCGAACTCCTCCGAGATATATATTCACAAAGGAAGGCATTCATTTTAGCCAGATCTTGGGGCTTAGGAGGAAACTGTATGTCAATGTTCCTTCTTGTCAGGAAATCGCTATCATCTCTCAGAAAGCGTCTGCTTTCCGCGGTTGGTCTTGATGTTGCTTCCTCATCTTTGTCTGCAGCTTGTTCAAGCAGAGATTGCGGAAGCGCTTCGCGTACATACACCATTTAAGACACCGCGCCCAGGTGCCGTTCAGCTTTCGGTCACTATTTTCATCCGATTTGTTATCTATTTAAAAAATATCCCAATTCTCATTGGATGCAATCAAAGTGTGACGGAATGGCAAAATTTCATTATTGTCTTATAAACATTGGTATAATAACGTATGCAATTGCTTGCCTTCTTTCACGTTTAGGAAGAGTGGAGGAGAAAAAAGAGAGATTGCGTGATTGGAAACTGTTTTCATTTATGAACACACATGATGCTACTGATGAATTTTTCCATATTTTAAGATATAAATCAGGTCAATACCATGCATAGGTGAAGAAGAAGGTTGGCTTAATACAGGGTAATTAACTAATTTTTTTTTATTCAGTTGTACAAAATATATATTACAGGATAATAATTTTATGAAGCAAATGTAATGCACACGAAAAAAATTGGTATTAAATTAAACAAATTTCGGTACGAATATAAACAAAACAATATTTTGTTCAGTTAAGAAAATTCTTCTTGTTTTGACAACATTATCACAAAAGACTTATTCAATTGATGGAAAACAAGTTTCATCATTTAGGTATATTTCCTTGAGACAAGGAAAAGTTTCTTGGGTCAAAATATTATTAGATCCGTCATATTTATATTAATATTTTCTTTATTCAATGCTATTTTCTCCTCTTTGTTATTATTTTATATGGAGAGTGAATACAATATAGTCAGTACGTATTGCGCAACACTTTAGAAAAGGGTTTTGAAGCCATATTATTTTTACTCGCATTAATAATAAAGGAGTTTTATTTTTTCAAGGCATGTAATAATCGTAATCTATGTTACAGATATTATTTTCTAAAAATTGTAACGCTTTTTTTCGGTTAATGCCTAATATTTTTTTATCTAATTTCTCAGATTATTAACTGGATACCTAATTTTGAGCCAACATCAGTTTCTCCAAACAAACAAAAATTAAATACACCTAATTGAATAACACATGCTCTGGATAAAAACTTTTCAACTGTTTTCATGACCCAATTACAACGTTTCAGATATGAATTGCTATACTTGTCATCAATCCTCCGCGACACTTTGTTAAAAATATTGACACTGTGAATAATAGATTATGTAATTAAGTTTTTTCTTTGTGGTTAAGATAGAGGTTCTGATCAAGAATCAGCAGAGATGGAATCATATAAAACGAGTCTTATATAAAAGCACGAGATGTTTAAAAAATTTTTATGAAATTGTACAATATATGGTACAACACAGAAAAATATCTGGGTTTACTTTTAGTCAGATATTGCACCTTATTGAGATGCAGCATTCTTTATAGTCTAAGTGGACTCAGTGTAATTTGCTAAACTAAAGAACATTACATGAAGTTGCCCCAGAAAGTTAATGAATGAGAGATATGTAAAAGCTTTTTTTTTGAAATAATGCTTAAGGGTACATAACTTTCAAATTCGGTGTGTGTGCTCGGCCACAGGCGAAAATAAAATTTTTAGGGCCTTAAGGTGATTGCATAATTCGCGTGAAATTGTACAACCAAAACAAAAATTTGTATACTACCGCAAGCGCCTAGTTTCTCAACTAAAAAGCTTAAGCTGGGCCAGGCAAATCTTTCGCCATCACGAACAGCATCAAAATTCAACTTTATATGGGCTCAATATTTTCTTCTTAACTTATACATATTTTTACACACAACTTGACTAACTATAAGAAAAAACACTTTCGATCATTAAAAATTATTCAAATCCCTTATTATATACTTATTAGGAAACGAGATGAGGTATTGAGAAATGTTATTCGAATAGCATGCAGTCATCTTATTTAAAAACAGGACAGGCAAAAAAGTACACTGTCAAAAAATAGATCTCTAATTTTTATAGCCCACCATTATTTATCATGTATCATGTGTTAGGACTATATTATACAATAAATAGTGGTTTCAAAGAAAGCATGTAACGCAGTCGGTACTTTTAAAGTGGAAGACTGTCTAAAAAATAACTTATTTCTTTCGGGAAAATCACTTGCTACTATTTGGAACCTCACTGCAATACACTTGACATCTTAACATTATTAGCATTACTTGATAATTTTTTTATCCGAACATAGATAAAGATCATATTCTTTTTCAGTTTTGCATTGTTCTAGACAATAATGAATTCTGTATAAAAAGGTCTTACAAATATATTAAAAATTCAACCTTTTCTCATTTACTGTGGTGTCCAGGTGGTGGTGAAGAGTGTGACTGGGGGTCGAGGGTGTCTTCCTGTAGAGGTGACTGGTGGTGGAGAGTGGGCTTGTGGTGGAGTGTGGGCTTGGCGTGGAGCGTGGACTGGTTTTGGAGGATGGGCTGGTGGTGGAGGAAAATTAATTATGCCTTCAACAGTATGCTGCGGCACGAATCCGTAAGGAATGCCCTCAGTAGAAAGTATCCCTTGCTGAATGTAGTCACGCATGCATACTATAAACTTGTTATCAAAAAAATCAAGCACTGGAAGAATAACTCCTTTTTGACTATCCCAATTATATAATCATGCCTTCCTAAATGTCTTATTCCAAATGCATGTGTTGATCCTACTGTTAGTTGGCGAATCTCATTACCATCCTCTTCGCAATGAACAGTAAGAGGAAGACTAGGCTCTATATCTATTTTTCAACTCCTCCTTCTTAGCCAGGCATTCAAACTTTCTGTAAGAAGCAATAGAAATGGATTAATACCAAACCTAAAATATGACAAACTTAATAATTGATTAGGCTGGAACTTGTATTGAATACCGGCCTCGGGCATGTTTTGCAGTAGCCTTAATACCGAATCCGGACCCTCAGAACGTAAACAGGCAGGGCCGCGTCAATCATTTCTATTGGATTAGGACGGACGACGTAAACTGATGCATGGATGGGAGACGTAAACTGATGTAACTAACGCGCGAAGAGTGACACCCTTGAGCCGCTTATCATGCTTGGCTGAGCAGTACGCTTCCCGCATTCAGTGTGTGATTGACTACATAACATCCGGTAGGACTTTCAGTGCCAAGGTTCGATAGTTTGCGTACGAACTGCGGGTCTTTCATCACACACTGAACAAGTCAAAGCTACTGACCATCGTTCAGCATGTTGTTGACAGAATACGAGTACTATCTAACGCTAGGTGAATTCTAGAGCGGAGAGAGAAGTGGGTCAGAGAAAATCAACAGTTTTTATCTGACCCATCTCGACTCTTCCAAGACCCTCCAGTTACTGTCGTCCACCCGCCCACCCCAGAGGAGGTCGAGGCATTATATACAAGAAAAATCGCTGTTTTCGTCGATTTTACGTCTATTCTTGCGTTTTTTGGAAAAATACGAGCTAACTTGGGTATTTTGACCCCGGATTCCGATTCAGCGACCCCAAAAACATATAAATATGCTGGTGCAGTCCGCCGGGCAGACCACTTTTTTTTGTGTGCCGGTGTTATCGGACGTAGACGATCCCAGAAAATCAGGTAACCAATTTATATCACAAACAATAACGGAAACTAATGAGAGAAATCTTCGAAAGAAAAAAATTAATATCTTCGGGTTTCCAAAACAACCTCCTAAGTCACACTTCCAGTTCGGAATCACATCTGCAAATTTAACTCAACGCACTAACAATAAGGCAAAAATTCTAGTACTGATAACAGCAATTCTAGGAGAAAGTAACACTAACATAAGATATTACGGAATAGGGGCTTTTTTACAGATACATACATTTCCTGGACCAGTAAAAGTGATCTTCTAAACCGAAGATCAAGCACTGAGCTGTTGGAAAAAATACCACCTCCTACGGAACTCAGACAAACCCTCACCACAGCTAACATAAATTCAGTTTGGCGGAGACAAAACAAAGATCCAAACGTCGGAACTCGCAAGCATGTGGAAACAGCTAGAAATATGAACGCAAGCAGCAGAAATGGACCTGAAAATTAAATAGATTCAAGGTCAACCAACCGTTAAAAAGAAGAACAGAGAAGTCACTCCGAGGGTAACTCCGACATAAATTTAAAAAATAACCATAGTGAATGTGACAGCATAAATATTTACTACCAAAATGCCAGAGGTTTGAATACGAAACTAAAGCAGGTGAATTTATCTAGTGATCTTTTTTCCTAATACATTATATGTATTGCTAAAACTTGGTTAAAATCAATTGTCAATTGAAACGCAATATTTCACAGTTCTGTGTATAACACAAATAGAAATGACAGAGCTAATAGTATAGGTGGTGGAGTATTAATTGCGGTAAAAACTGATCTCAAATCATACGAAGTACCCCTACAATTTCACAATAATAACAATTTAAGGCGAGAGGAGGCCAAATATTATATGACTAGAGATTATTCAACCTATAAAGCTAGTTGCGAGAACGCATTAATTAAAGATTCTTGAAAATTTTGGAACTATGTTGGTGACCGGAGGGGCTACACCAGAATCCCTGGAATTATTCTGTTGGACGGCACCGAATATACTGATTGAAAAAACATTGTAAACGCTTTCTCTACCTGCTTCAACAGCGTCTACACAAATGCTAACTTAAGAAACGGAATTGAATGGAAAGCTGGGACTAGTAGATTCTTAGGCTATAAATTCAAACTGCACAGCTTTAATGTAATTATTCAACTGAAAATGTTGACCGCTAAACTAACCTCAGGTACCGATAGTATATCTAGTTTGATAGGTAAAGACTGCGCTAGCAGGCTCGCTGGTACTCTAACTTACATTCACAATCTGATATTCGAGACAGGAAAATACCCAAATAGGTGGAAGGAGGAAACAATATGCCCAGTACACAAAACGAGAAATAAATGAGATATAAAGAATTACATACCAATAGCTATTAAAAACAATTTTTCAAAAGTTTCTGAGGCCTTCTGAGCAAATTACATGCCTGCATTGGTAAAACCAGAACTCACAGAAGCTCATCATGCGTTATTTATACGTAGATCTGTACAAACAAATTTAACTATCGTTACTCAAACTGTAACAGAAGCACTAAGCGAAAAATCACAATTAGATGCAATTTATCTGGACATCGCAAAATGTATCGAATAAACAGGAAAAACCTATTTCAATGTTGAAATTGTGTATCAAAAGATTTTGCTCAGACATCTGGAGTTTTACAAGGCTCAAACTTAGGCCCAGTGCTATTTCAAATTCTCTTTAATGTAGATAAATAATTTTGCAAAAATATCTACGTTTGAAGATTGTTTGATTCTTCTAAAAGAGCTCCAGGAGTTCATTATATGGTGTGCAGAACTAGGTCTAGATATCAATATAAATGAAACAAAAGTAATATCCTTTTCAAAACCACACAATCCAATCCTTTTAGAATATCAGATAAATAATGGAGCGATTCTAACAAACTTTTAGAATTGCTAATTCAACATCAAGATTTATTCTGAGATCATGTGAAGACTTTACAAGTAAACAAGTGCTAGTCACTCTATTTAATGCATACGTCAGGTCTAAGTTAGAATATGCATCAGTAGTATGGACACCGCACAAGGAAAACGGAAAAGATCATTTGAAACGAGTACAGAAAAGATCATGGGAACTGGGAAATTATGCAAAGAACTCCGACAGCAAATACCGTTATAAAAATGTCTCCGATAAATAGAATCAGTAGGAACTTGAACATAATATACAAAGCAGGACTTGCTGGTGCGGACACTTATGACATATCTCTTGAGGTATTCAAGGAACTTTCGAAAAAAATTGTTAGTACTTCGTAAAATCAAACAACCTAAAACTGTAAAAACCTATATATATATATCATTACCGATCTACCTATCTACTACCTATCATTACCGAGGAGGTGTAAAGAGTATTAGGAGGCATGAAGAACTATTCCGCTCCAGGACCGGATGGTATCAATACCTTCTGGTGGATGAAGTTTCCTTCAACCCACACACTGAACTTCAAGCCGCGATAGGTATGAGAAAAGTGTCGAGAAAAACTGAAGGCGGGGATTGATGGAATTTAAATTCGTCAACTGAATATAGTATAAATCTGATTATCCTGACCACGATAATCCAGACCACGGGATTATTTGGGCTGCAAATCGGTAGAATTTGATTCAATTTTCGATCGTCAGAGTTCAATTGAGTTCTATTCTCAATCGTCATGATTCTCTGGATCATTTGAATATGCGACTATCCGGATCTAAAGGTGTCATGGGTAAAATTCAACCACCCTTCTTTAAAATCTGCTCGAATACAAGGGATCGTGAATCAAATTTATTCTGTACCGCGCCCAGGATTTCCAAAATTGTTTATGAATTGACTCGCCCGGTTGCTTTGACTATAGGCCCAAACCATATTCACCTAAAAAAGGGTAAACAGTGAGCAAGGTGATCCAAAAGCACGTGGATTTTCAATGTTTTAGAAATTCCGATGCTCTGAAAAGCTTTATCCAACTCACTTGAGCTTAAAATGAACCAACTGTGTTTAAATTTTGCTGGAGGAATCTCGTCACAATCTTTTGGTTTGATATGGATTTTTTTGTGTGGGATTCTTCAAAGAAATATTTTCGAATACTTTTAGCTCCAGAGAAACTATTTTAGTCCGTATTTCTCATCCATATAGATCATGTGTGCAGTAGGGAATCATGCTAAATCAATGAATTACAATAAAAAATATATAACAATTTTTAGCTGAATAGTGCCTTTACACAAATGAAAAACATTAATGACAACGTAGGCTTGAATGTAGCATACCTAGCCTATCAAGAGTGGGCGAAAGGTAACGCACCCGAACCCAAATTGCCTGGATTAACAAATTATGCACAATCGCAGCTTTTCTGGATCAATGCTGCTATCCAAGAATGTGACAAATACACACTAAAATTTCTGAAAAAGATCGATTAATCAATTGATCATAGTCCATCGGGATTCAGAATCATAGGTTTATTTTTTAACAGGCCAGAATTAGCAAAAGACTTTAGTTGTCCACCTGGTTCCAAAATGAATCCAGCCAAGAAGTGATCCGTATGGTAAATCATTTCTCGAAATGAATATTTTACATTGGAATGTTTTTTCAAATGTCATATTTTAAATTAACACTCCCAGTTAACTATTTCCGAAATATGTCCAAGAAAATATCCGCAAATTTCGCTTTGAAAGTTAACACGCAGAAAACTTAGCTTTTTAATAAATGATATTTGCGGCTATTTTATGGTCATATTCTTAATGAGCGCATGAACATACATCAATATGCGAGGTTTCCAAAATATAAAAAATCTATGACCTGGTATTCAAACAATTCAATATTTCCTCCGAAGTCATGCGTCTGATAATAACAAAAATTGCAACGCCGAAGTTAAGTGTATTTTTACATTAAAATTGAGTATATCATAAAACTATATATTTATACCAATAAAAAATGTATGTGTACTTTTGAATATTTAAAATTGAAATCAAGTTATTTGTATGGGGAAAACCACCCTAAAGTGGATAAACGAACATGCAGCATACATTTATTCATTATAAACACTAATTTATATGGGAAGTTTCCGCGAATAAAAGTTTTCGGTACAAGTAGTTCTAAAATATGACTTCGAAACATCCGCACTGTCATTGTGAAGGTGAAAACTTGAAGAAATTGGAATATGAGGTTTCAAGAATAGAATGAATTTGTCAACTTATTTTTGAAAAATTACCTATCTTCACCATAATATTCCTGAGTTTGATAGTATTTAAAATTACTGCTTCGGTGTTCTGTGCATTTTTTCAGTAAAATTTAGTATACACTAATATTAAATACCTGTGAAAAATATGTGTGCTAAAAATGTTTGTTAATCTCTTTCAGTGTTATTGAACTGTTATCATATTTTTACATCATACACATAGAAATGAACACAAATCATAACAAAATACCCTGAGTTTTTGTTGCAAAGAAAAGAGAGTACTCTCACAGCAGAAGAAAATTAAAAAGTCATCATGAAGCGTGCTCCTAAATATTTAAAATTATAACAAATATACTGATAAAATGCTAATGTATATAAAATATGGTGAGGAAAAATAACAATTGTCGGCACCAAAAATAGCGAACTGCGACCTTGGTTTATTGTACCCAAATTTTGTTACGAGGAGACACTCTCCTTATTTAATGCACATTTCGTTTTAAGGATACACCTAATGTCACGTTTAGCTTTAATTAAACTATAATTTACCCTTAAAAGGATATGATTTCCAACTATCTCACCATCATTCTTGAAAAATGTATTATCATAAAATATATATTTAATTGTAATTTAAAAAAACAACAGTACTGATTTTTGACGTCTCTGCCTAGAAAAAGTCCCATTTAAAATTTTCTAAATCGATGGGTCCAAACAAATAATTTGAGTTTTTACGTCTTTAATGTGTACTGCAGGTATTTTAAAGAAAATATCGCTTTTTAGCACCTATTGTAGTACAAGATTCTAATTAATAATTCAAACTACAGGATTTTGGTTTCATTTATCGAAAATACTATGAATAATTCAAAAATTGAAATTTTTAACCAAACGACGCAAAATATGGGAACAAGTCTTAAGAAGCAATAATGGCTTGTAGAAAATCCTAAAATTCATTATAATCCTTTTTTGATACAACTTGTCATATTGGCTTCATTTATCGAACATACTATGAAAAAAATCGAAAATTCAAAGTTTGATCCAAACGACGCGAAATATGGGAAAAAATTTTGGGACCAATTTTACAAATTTTACAAATTCCTGCACATTTCTTGGAACTATCTTTTGATGGAAGTCATCGATTTGATTCATTCAATAAAATTGACATGCAAAATTCGAAAATTCCAATATCACGTCAAAAGATGCCAGGTACGTACAAAGACAAAGTTAAAAGCAAATATATTGATATATAAATATATTATCAATATTTATTAAATTAAATCGTATAAATTAAATAATAAGTCGCACCATAAATTAAACCAAATCTGAAACAAAGCCTTGTAGGAGTTTTTAATTTATTCATAAAAAATTCTATAAAAACAATCCTATTTTAGCATAACGACGCGAGATAGGAAAGAATGTCCGAAGACAGAATGTAGCTTTTTATTGGCTGTGTTACGATTATAAGGTGTAACTCAAAGTCTACAGAGCTTTGAGGAATCTTATCCTTAACTGTACTTTTTTACGTAAAAAATTCGGAGTATGGACATGTATAAAAAAACTGAGATATAACAGGTATTTCTTGATAAAGTTTCATTCAAGCATTCCGAGTGCAAAGAATAAATATTCTAGCGTGAAGCGCAAGATCAGACCGACTCACGCCCTAGTAAAATTGCCATTAAAATCAATTGAATAAACCTTGAATAATATTGAGTGCTCGAAGTTTCAATTTTTTTAGGCAAAAAGCTAAATTTAACCTCAGAATAAAACTTTGAAATAGAATAAATTGTTGTTTCCATAGTAATACTCCTACACTTCAGCAAACTCATCATTCGTGTCCCGCCTATTAAAAACAATTCTTCTAACAGAAAAATCACTCGATATTATTTACCCCGATGACATCATTGTTCCTAGTTTGTCAATTGTTTTCAAAATAATCCTATAATATCCTTTGTTGCAAATCAGTCTAAAATCCTCTGTCAAAAGTCCTACATATAGCTATGCAAAAACCCCAAGTATGTGATAATGACCGATATATCCGAGAGTATCCCCATTTTTGTAATTTAATGTTGAATATCTGGGCCCTTTTTATTAGCGCGTTTGAATATCCAACTCCTTTAAACCAATGACTTGAATAAATGTCATGAATAATCGGATTTTATTGCTTTTAACTTTATGGCTATGACATATGAATGAAAATTATAATTACGATCCTGTCGAATCAAGACTTACAATTAAAATTTTATTTTGCAGCTTACATAATCCCTGCATTATATGGATCCCAAGGCATCATCTTGAAATGACCTTATCAAATTTTTCGATGGTACTTTTTCAAAAAACACAATTCTGAAATACCTAGGTGTCAACCGTCTCTACCATGGTTATAATAAAAAGATGTGATGATTCATGTATGATAGCAGATTCAATACTTTCACGATGCTTCATTATCATAAATTCAAAGCTTTCTCGGGTTTCAATCGTGTGCAAAACTACGAAACTTGCCGACATTTCGTGAACATTGCAGCTCACTTCTGCAGGGCTGACCTGAAACTGAAGTTTCAGGTTACGTTGTTCTCATATAGATTCTCTACAATGCCTATGATTGGCCAGAGCGCTCCATGGTGGGAATTGCTCGAACTTGATTGGCCAATCAAGTCTGTTTTAAAAAACCCGGGAGGACGGAAAACCAAATCGGATTAGTAATATATCCATTGTCCTTATTAATGTTATTAGGGTGTTCCAAGATTTCGATTGCTTCTCTATGTTTTCTTGGAAAAATATTGTACGTGTTTGCGATGACGGTTGTTTTGTCAAATAAAATTCTATGTCCGGTTTCAATATGATGCTCAGCTACCTTTTGTAATTCCTTTTGTAAGTATCTTCATCTGTTATAGAGACAGCTCTATATATAAGGGAATTGATGACCGATTGCTTTTGATATGGGTGGTGGTGGGAGGAGGCATTCAGCTATCTGTTTGCATGGGTGTGTTTTCTGTAAACTTCATATCCTAATGTGTTATCAGATATTTTGTAAACTAGTACGTCCAAGAAAGGCAATTTTCCGTCTTCTTCAATTTCCATGGTGAACTTGATATTAGGGTGTAATTGATTTATTAAATCGAAGAACTTATGTAGTTTATCTAGTCCATGTCTCCAGATGGCAAGAGTGTCGTCAACGTAACGGCACCAAAATTTCGGTTTGAGCTTGGATTTGTTGAAGAATTTTGTTTCTAGATTTTCCATGAAGATATTGGCTACCACAAGTGAGATTGGAGATTCCACTGCTGCTCCTGAAGTTTGTTCATCGAATAGTTTATTGAAAGAGAAGTAAGTATTATTGAGACAGTGTTTCATCAAAGATATGTAATCAGAAGGAAATTTTGCGAAGGATTTAATAATATCGATTGGATCAAAGATTGGTACTTTCGTAAAGAGAGATTCTACGTCGAAACTCACTAAGATGTCTTGGGGTTGAATGTGGATCTGCTGTTACAGTTTAATAAAGGATTTACCGTGCATATTACTTTCAAGATATTTACAAATTACTCCAGGACCTATCATCCATATGGCACTCTAAGATGTTTACAAATTAACCCAGGACCATATTCTCCATATTACACTCTGAGATGTTTACGAATTAACCCAGGCCCTACCCTCTATATATCGATCTAAAATGTTTGGGAATTAACGCTCTGGTACAGGCTTTACTCTTCATATTGCGGTCTATGGTGTTTGCACACTATGGCCTTACACCCCATATCGCGCTCAAAGATGTTTACAGTTTAATAAAGGATTTACCGTGCATATTACTTTCAAGATATTTACAAATTACTCCAGGACCTATCATCCATATTGCACTCTAAGATGTTTACAAATTAACCCAGGACCTATTCTCCATATTACACTCTGAGATGTTTACAAATTAACTCAGGACCTACCCTTTATATGTCGATCTAAAATGTTTAGAAATGAACGCTCTGGCTCAGGCTTTACCCTCCATAACTCGGTCTATCGTGTTTATACTTTGAGACCTTATACCCCATATCGCGTTCTAAGATGTTCACAATTCAAGACGGGACCCCCCCCCCCCCAACTATGTTATATTTAAAATGTTTGCACACCAACTGAAGTTTTACCCTCCGTATCGCGGTCTAAGATCTTTACATATAAAAAATATTTGAAGTTTTATCTGTGTTTTTCCCACTCGAACCACTAGTTTTTGGATCCGGAGGGTCCTCTTTTGTCGGTTGGATGTCTTGGTGGACGACTTAAAGAATGGTTTTTTGAACTAAGCGCTGCTGTAGATTTTCTAGAAGATTGTTGAGAAGTAACAGCATGCTCAGAAGGGAAAGGAGTGAAATTCTTCTGAGGTAAATTTTGAAAGGCCAATTGTTGCTGCTGATCTTGGAAAAGTGGATGTTGCAGAGAATATTGAGGTTGAGTCAAATGTGCTGGGACATGATTCTCATTAGGTTGGTGATATATATTATGGACATACGTGTGTGGATCTTGTATGTAAGGTGGAGGTTGAGGAGATTCACGCACATCACGATTGCTTTCGGGAATTCTGTACGTATGTTGTACGACACGATATTCGATTTCGTTAGGATTATGAACTGCAGGATAGCTGTCTAAAACGTGAGCTACAATTGCATTGTATTCTGGAACGTCTCTTTCAGGAGAGCCATGTGAACTTGAATCTGTAAAAATCAATACAAATTCATGGAATTGAGGAGGTTTGAATATTATCAAAATCCAGCAAATATCAATTTAGCTAAGGGAAAGGAAAACTGCAGAAAGCGTTCCCGAACGCAGCCGGTTGCCGAAATTCGTATGACCAGAAAAAAAAATCACTCTAATTTTTGTTTATCCGAACTGTCAATTTTCCTAATTTGTGTGCTTCCGAATTACCATTTGTCATCATTTTTATATTACTGAATCACTATTTGATACCATTTTTATTTCACTGAATAACCATTTGACATATTTGCTAAATTTTTCATTACAAACATTTTTAGATGATTTCGAACAAGTAATTTAGAAGCTTTTGAAGAATGTTAAAGGTTTCTAGAGAATAAAAAAAGGTTCCTAATATTCCTGAGAAAATTTTTAATTAAATTTCATTCAAAAAATTTAATTTTTCAACAAAATTTAAAAAACTTCACAGCAATTGAATAGATTTCTAAAAGTATCCGAGAAAAAGTTAATTTTTCAATTTTGAAGGATGTTCGAATCGTTTCTAAACAAAAAAAAAAACAAAATGTTAATAGATAATACAATTTTTTTAAGATTCCTGGGAAAATGTATAATGATTTTTTATTTTGAAAAAGAAGAAGATTCTAAGACAATTTTAGAAATAATTTGAGCCCATTTAAAACTTACTTAGGAATTTCAGAAGTTTTGATCGTATTCAAAATATTTTAATACTTTGAAGGATTTCCAAAAATCTATCAATTATTATTTTATTCCTTCTTTAAATTTATATAGCCTTAAAAAAAATAAGCTAATAAACCTAGAAAGTGAGCAGTTATTCGAAATTTGTATTTCTTTTTGAAAATTTCCACTGAACAGTAATTCGGTATTGCGTTGAAAATGATCTTTCCCCTCAAATTATAATTTTATTAAAATTTTTTTTCTTTTTCGACTAAATAATCTTATTTGGTTGAAAATTTATCTATTCAGTTGAAAATTCGTCGTTTTTGGTAAAAAATAATTCTTCTTTGGAGAAAAATCATCCATTTCATTGAAAATTCATATTTTCGAGTTAATAGGTTCAACTCTTTGGTTGAAAATTTGTCTTTTTTGGATGAGATGAACTGCTTTTTTATTTAAAATTCAAATTATTTTTAGTTTAAATATTAATTATGTACATATTCCATTTTTCGTTGAGAAGTCATCTACTTTGGTTGAAAATACTACTATTTTGGTTCAGATGAATTTTTGTGTTGAAATTTTGAACTGACATATCTGCAATCTTCAAAAATCTTTTTGAATTTTCTCCAGAATCTTGGGAAAATTATATTTATATGACCTTAAAAACAAATGAAAAAAATTTTCAAAGTTCCTCAAATTTATAACACTTATTATGAATGTCCAAAATTTCTAACATTTTGATAATTTTCGGTCATTTATAAGTTTACAATGAATTTCCAACATTTTATAAATTTTGGAAATGTATCAATTTACTATGTATAAATTTCAAAAATTTTCAATTTTTTGTAGTGATCCAAAATTTCCGAAATTCATATTAAAATAAAACTAGTTTCCGAAGCACCTCAATATTTCAGAGAGAAATCAAAAGAATTTTTCGGTAACTTTTCAAAATTACCAAAATATCTCAAATTTCCAACATTTCAAAAATTTTTAAAACTTCCGAAATTTCTCAAATTTTCAATTTTTTAAATTTCTATATAATTAATAATTAATGATGAGTAATAATCATTGCAAATTTGAAGACATGATTGTTTAAAAAATTTAGTATTGTTCATTATTATTATTATTTTACTATCTTCTACCATATTAATGCTAGATAGTTGCGGTTTTTTTCTGAAATGTTCAACTTTTTGTCCACTTTTCGCTTCTGAGCCATGTAAAAATTAATAAAATTTAACAAACATAATTATTTAAACAATTTATTATTTTCATAATCAATATGTAATAAATATAAAAAATTAATATATAATAAATAAACAATAAAGAGAATGATTTTTTCAACAATCTTTCTTTTTTCGTTGATATATTTTTCTGAAATTAAACAAATATTTGAAGTATTCTTTGATTTTGCTATATAGAAAATATTATAAATGTAAATTTTTCTTAAAGTAGTTACTGAAAACTATAAAGTCAAAGAAAAGCGGAAAATTTCAGAAAACCCGCAACTTTCTATAATTACTCTAGGAAAGGATAGTTATAAACCATAATAAACAATTATGTTAGTTAAATTGCATTAATTATTATCTCACTAAGAAAAAAATGGACAAAAGGTTACAAATTTCATAAAAAAAACGCAACTATCTAGCATTACTATAGGAGAAGATAGTTATAAACAATAAGAATTTTTTTCAACAATTATTTGTGTTAAATTTCAGTAATTATTGCCATGCTTTAAGAAAAAAGTAGTTAAAGATTTCAAAATTAAGAAAAAAACGCAACTGTCCAACATTATTCAAAGAGAACATTATTGAAATAAATAAAAAATTTTTCAAATAATTATGTTTGTTAACCTGAATTAATTATTATCTCACTATAATTTAAAAATGGACCAAAAATGAAAAAATTCAGAAAAAACTGCAACTTCCTAGCATTATTCTAGTTGTAAGAGAATATTATTAGAAATAATAAATTGTTTAAGCAATTATTTCTGTTTAATTTATTTAATTATTGCCTTGCTCTAACTGAAAGTTGAAAATCAGTTGACAAGTTCAGAAAAACCCGCGACATTAACTATATTCTAAAAAAATAGCTGTAAACAGTAATAAATCATTTAAATAATTTAGTTAAACAAAAACTCGTAAGACCCAATTTTTCACTTATGGGATTTTTGGGATCCTATAAAACAGATTTATGGGGATATAATTCAAAAAGTGATTTTCTATTCGCTTCTGTTGCTTATTTTGAAGAGAAATTTTGAGTTTGAACTTCATTGGGCTTGCGAAACCTCTAAATATTATTTTTGTTTTTCAAAAAAAAAAGCATTTATTTTTTTGTGAATTTGAACGAAAGTAGTCCCTTGAGAAATTACCATTTGTCCTAATTTTAATTTCTTATCATTTTTATCAGGTTATTTCACAATCACTACCTCTTCAGAAAAGATTGCCTTCCCTGATTATTTAATTGTGAAATTTTTCCGATATTGATAGAATTATACGTACCGACAGCATTGAGGAAAATTACACAAACGAGAATTATGACCCTCATATTTTCTAGCTGCAGGAACAACCAATTATTTTAGGATTTTGACGAGTGTGAATAAAAAAATGTTTGTAGAACTTTATTGTTCTTGTGTAACTATAAATCTTATAGTTTTGAATAATTGTCATCGATAACATAGATTTTATAATGCTGACGCAAAAAACTGATAGACAGCACTTCCAAAGGAGGATTTTATACCACACGAAAGCGCTCAAATTTTATAATTTTACAAATATTTATACAGCAGGCAGGTTTCCTCGAACTCACTTGCTATATGAGATAACAAAAAATAAGTGATGACAAACTGTGATAAAAAGATTATATTTATCATTTTAATTGGTGGCAAATTGAATACAGACATACGCTCAAATTTTATACAACTAGTGGTTTGAGGGGGCTAATAATTTGAAAAAAGAAGATAAAAAATTTTGAACAACTATTTGTTTTTTCAATTTATTCTTTGTTTATTTTTTTGAGGTTATATAAATATAATTTTGCCAAGATTCTTGAAAAAATTCAACAAGATTTTTGAAGACTATAGATTATCAACCAAAATCCAAAAGATTTTCATTTTAAATTTAAAACAGTTGAATTCATTCATAAACATCAAATTTTTATTTAAATAGCTAAATCCTCAATCAAAAAAGGACATTTTTCAACCAGTTGAATTCCTTCTCTCATTTCCTATCACTTCCCCTTCTTCCCCTCCTTATATTTCCCCGCACTTCCCATACTGCATGTTCCCTAGTTTACTCGCATTTCCCCTACTTCGCTTTCCTTTATTTCCCTTCATCTCCTCTACTTCCCTTTCCCTCATTTCCTCTCACTTCCTATACTTTTCCATCCCTCATTTTCCCCATTTCCCCTAACTTCTTCTGCCTCCGCTCATCGCCCCTCCAATTACTTCCCCTTCACTCCCTTCCCTTATTTCCTTCACTTACTAGATTTCCCCTGCCCTAATCTTCGCTCATTTCCCCTACTTTGCTTCTCCTCATTTCCCCTTAGTTCCCCTAAACCCCCTCCCTTCATTTCCTATCGCTTCGCTTTTCCCTTCCTCATGTATCACTTCTAATGCTCCCCCACCCCTCATTTCCCTTCATTTCCTCTGAATTCATTTCCTTATTTTCTCTCACTTCCTCGCCCGTTATTTCCCCTCACTTCCCCTACTTACCCACCACTCATTTCCAATATTTCCCTCGCCTCACTTCCCCTCGCCACATTTTCCCTCATTTCCCTTACCTTAACTTCCTTCAAGCAAATGGAAATTATTTAACCAATATAAAATTAGTTAAAAAATAATGAAAAATATTTTGCTTGTTGAATAAAAGTAATTTACGGCAAAAAAAGTGACCAGAAGTGCGAATAAATTTTCAAAATAGGATAAACGAACCTATAGATGAGGCAACACGGAAGACGCTAATAAAAAATAAAGATATGGAGGGCGCATCGACTATGATCCCGGATGTAATTTTTAGAAGTGCGAATAAAGTGTGTGGTACTGCGGTTGTAGCAAGAATGTCTGGTGATGCGTGAGGGAATGATACAACCCAATCAGCCGCCCAAGAAAAGAACAAAGCGTGTAAAAGAAAGATTTACATCCCAGGCCTTAGCGATGAGGAGAGTAATAGACGTGAAAATGATTACAGGCACGAAAAGGGGATAGTAAAACTACCAGTCAAGGAAAGTAATATCAAAATCAAAATAGAAGAAGAGAAAAAAATGCAAAACAAATTTGAAGGAAGTAAGAATCTGTTTTATAAATGGACGCTGATCAATATGAAGGGAGGTAAAAGTACAGAGTTAGACAGCATGAGAAACAGCAAGGACGAAATGCTACATGATACAGACGGGATTCTAGACGCTTTAAAAGACTTTCATAAAGAATTATTAGGAGCTAAAGCTATAGAGCACCAGAACTGCGATATAGAACATAATGCATCAGAAAAATCAATTGATCAATACATATATTACCAAATAAAATTCTTTAATCTTATCGATTTGCAATTTAATTGTTTTCAATTTCAAAAGATTTGCAATTTAAAGTTCTGCAATTCTGAAAATTTAAAATTAAAATTGATTAATTATTAAGATTTATATTTTGAAGGTATGTAATCTTGAACATTTTTTTTTAATATGTAATTTAGTTTTGAAGATTTACATTAGAAAATACTTTAATTTTTAAGATTCTCAATGGAAAAATCTTTAATATTGAATGTACATTATCGAAATTTTTCTGAAATAGTTCATTTTTGAATTGTTCAAATTAAAATCTATTTAATTCGCCAGATTTATATTTTACAGGTATGTAATTTTGAACGTTTTTTTTTAATCATGTAGTTCAGTTTTTAAGATTTACAATAAAAATTTTTGGAATTTTAAAGATTTGCAATTTTAAATTCTTCAACTTTAAAGATTTACAATGGAAACCTCTTTAATTTTGAAAGTTGTATACATAACAATTCTGAAATTGTGATGATTTTGAAAATCAAAAATCTAAAGTTTTCAATTTTAAATCTTCCAAATTCATGAAATTTCAAACGTAAATCATCAAAATTGCAGAATTTTTCAATTGTAAAACATAAAACTTTTATAATTTTTAATTTTTAATGTTTTCAATTACGAAATCTTCAATTTTGAAGATCAACAATTCAAATTTGTATAATTTTGAACAGTTACAATTGAAAATTCTTGATTTTAAACAAAAAATATATATTTGCACATTATTCTATTATCAAGACTTATAATTTAAAGGAATGAAATTATTTTTTTTTTCAATAGTTAAATTTTGAATATTTACAATTGAAAATTCTTCAATGTTAACGACTTTCAATTTAAAATTCGTCAATTTTGAATATTTGCATTTGAAGACTCTTCCCTATTATTATTAATATTATTAATAATATAAATAATTCTTTTATGTTTTTCAAACTGATTTTCAAATAACATCTTTTATCAAAGTTAATAACAATTTTTTTTATATTTTATTATTTAGGTATATCTTTTTTTCACGACCGAAAAAAAATTTCCTATAATATTTGTTTATCCGAACTGTCACCATTGTTGTTATCATTTGTCATCATTTGACGCATTTTCTAAATTTTTTCATTTAAAAATTTTTAAGGTTATTTCGGAAATTACATCTGTTTTTTAATAGAAAAATTCATGGTTGAAAATTTATCTTTCTGGGTTGAAAATGCAACTATTTGGTTAAAAATTATCATTTTTGTTGAAAATTCATATTTTCCGTTTAAAAGGTTAATCTTTCATGGTTAAAAATTCAACTATTTTGTTAAAAATTCGTATTTTTTGGTTGAATTAGACTATTTTTAATTTTGAATATTTTTTGATTGGAATACCAACTATTACATTTTTCGTTGGGAATTCTGTTTTAAAAGAAAATTTTAAGTTTTTTTTTTTTTTTTTCATTCTTTTTATAAACTATTTGTCGCCAAACTTTTCTGTCCTGGCATACTACTCTAGCTTCCTTCACGTCCATGCATCTTTTCATTCAAGCTCTCGTGTTTTTATGGCTTCTTATGTCTCTTCGGATTAATGTCTTATTCATAGATTCTAACCGTTCTTTCGGCGACCAAAAACAATTAACATCAAATAATTTAATGCCTTTTATCTGGTAAGAACCATAACATGAAAAAATATGTTTAAAAGACATTTGAAAATTCATCAAAGAAGTCAAATTCAAACCAAGAAAGATACATTTTTAATCTAAAAGATGAAAAAATTACGTTTTAAAAACAAAAAACGAATTTTAAACCCGCTGTATTCAATAAAAAGACGATTATTTAACAAAAATATTTAAATTCTCAACCAAATAGATGACTTTTTGACTAAAATATTAATTTTCTATAAAAAATGAAGATTTTTCTACAAAACATTTAAGATTTCAAGCTAAAAGACGAATATTATAGAAAAAAGTTGACTTTTAAACCAAAAGAGATGAATTTTCCACAAGAAAGTTAATTTTTAATCCAGAAAGATAAATTTTCTACCAAATAGTTGAATTTTAAATTGTAAAAGATATGTTTTCAACAAAAAATAGAATCGTTAAATTTTCAGTTAAAAAATTGATTCTAAGCCAAAAAAAAAAAAAAAAAATTCAACAACAAAAAAATGATTTTTCAAGAACAACAGATCGAATTTTTAATTAGTTGAATTTACCATAGTGAAAAAAACTTCTGGCAGTCTGATGTCTATTCTGGCCCAGATCTGACACTGTTAGGTTCCTATGACATAACCATTTCTAAGTGTCAATGAGCGAAATTTCTTTACAGTTTTCAAATAGTTGTCAGGCTTTCTAAAATTACTCAATATAAGAAATTAATACCATAATTTTTTTTCCTTATCGTCTTGACAGCCTGGCCTGGCCCAGATCTGGCGCTGGTGAGCTTTCCATAACATACAAATTTTGAAGTGTCAATAAGCCAAAATTTATTCACAATTTTTTAAATACTGTCTGGGTGTCTAAACTCAACAACAATAAGAAATAACACTATAAAAACCATTTTTTTCTCATCGCCTTGTCAGTCTAGTCTGGCTCAGATCTGGCGCTGGTCTGCTTTCTATAATATACAAATTTCTGAATGTCAATCAGCCAAATCTTCATCACCGTTTTCGAAAAATTGCCAGGGTATCTAAAACCCCAAAATAAAAAATTCTATAAATCTACCAAAAAAGATTATTTTTTAACAAAATACATGTATTTTATACTAAAAAGTTGAATTTTCAACTAATAAAGGAGGAGTTATCAACTACAAATGTAATACTTGAATTTTAAGACAAAAAATGATTTTTTAACAACAAAAAAACGGTACTCCAAACAAAATAGGTAAATTTCCAACCAACAGGAGTCTTTAAAAAAATGCATTTTTAACAAATTAGTTGAACTTTCAATGAAGTAGTTGAATTTTTAACCATAAAAGTTCAAATTTCACTAAGAAGAGCAATGTTCTACTTAAAGGAAGAATTTTTAACAAATTCTGGAATTTCGAATCTATGATTTTAATTCTCTACCAAATAGTTAAATTTTCGAATAAATAGTTTAATTTTTACCCAAATAGTATAATTTTCTATCAAACTAGTTAAATATTTAACCAAAGATATGCATTTTCAACAAAAAAGTTAATGTTCAAGAAACTAGTTTAATTCCCTAACAATTTTTTTAATTTTTGGGCCAAAAAGACGAATTTTCTACAAAACAGTGTGATTCTCAACCCGAAAATAGGATTATTTAAGAAAAAAGTTAATTCACCACCAAATGATAGAATTTTCAATTAAAATAATGAATCATTAGCAACGTCAAAAATCGATTTTTACAAAGATGAATCCTTAACAAAATATGTAGTAGTTGATATTTCATCCAGAAACATATTTTAATTTGAAATAAAAAATAGTAGAATTTATCCAAAAAGACGAATTTTCAAAACTTGCATTTTTACTTAAAAAGAATAATTTTTCAAACAAAAAGATTAATTTTCTACCAAAAAAGAGGACCTTGCAACAAAATGAAAAATGTCAATTCTCAATCAATAATGGAACCGTTACATTTTCAGTTAAAAAAATTAATTCTAAACCAAAAAAAAAGTATTTTCAACAAAATAGTAAAATTTTCGACAAAATAAATAAATTTTTAACTAAATAGTGGAATTTTTTAACTAAAATATGTAAACTTTCAACTAAAAATGAAATATTGAAAATTTCAGTTAAGAAAATAAATTTCAAGGAAAAATGAAAAGAACTTGTACGAAAATAGTTTAATTTTCAACCAAAAAGATGAAACGAGACAAAGGAAAGAAAAGAGGCATTTTTTTGAAAACAGGAAAAACTAGCCGTGAATTCGATCTCCAGTGTTTTCAATTTTTTTGTATATGAAATTTTATGGCGCTGATTTGATTAGCATTTTGCTTTCTCATTATGAATAATTAGCAAATACATTTGCTTCCTTATAGAGGAAGTCAAAATAAAAAAAATACAAATAGTTCAATCAACAAGTCTCAAATCAAGAAGTCTTTTCTATTATTGCATGAACTTTCAATAATGGTAATGTAAAAAGTTGTTCTGCATCAAACAGAGATTTCAAATCATATAAATGACCATGGATTCCGTAGTCTTCAATAAAATGTATTAATATTACAGGTCAATCGATTCGTCTCGAATCAAGGAATCTTTTCCGTTTTTGCATCACTTTTGAATTATGTTAATGAAAAAAGTTTAACTATAGAAAACCGATTTCTCAAATAATATAAATGACTATGACTTCCTTGCGCTTCAATGAAATGTATTTTTTTCATAGGTCAGTCGATTCGTCTCGAATCAACGAATCTTTTCTATGCATGCATCAACTTTGAATTATGCTGAAAGCGAAAATTTCAATTTCATATAAAAATCGATTTTTCAAATAGTATAAATGACTATACTTCCTAACTCATCAATAAAATGTATTAATGTTCAATAGATTTGTCTCAAATCGAGGAATCTTTTATATTCTTGCATCAACTTTGAATTATGTTAATGAAAAGAGATTTACTATGAAAAACCCATTTTGTAAATAATATTAAGTGCTAAAAAAAGGCAATGAATATTTTTAGAAATCCTGCTGTTAGTTTCGAGACGGACAATTGCTTAGAATATTGTAGTAGACATTTTTTTATTGTGGAGCGTTCAATTAAACGAATTTAAAATTTTCGAAATCGTTACCATCACAAAGACATTTCTCTATGAGGAAGGAAAAAGAAGAATCCTTTAAAAAATGATAAAAGAAGGCAATGAGGAAAAGAGTGTAAAATCTGAAAAATAAAAGTGATTTTGCAACTAATCAAGTTATTATTAAACTGTACTCTCTTAAACTGAACTAGTGAAATCGTCATTGGTTGGATCAGTATTTTAAATTATCAATGGTGAACCAGCGATTTTTCGACTTTGACTGGGTGAACCAGTAAGTGTTTCAACTGAAACAGCGTTGCTGAATATAAGCCGATGATAGATTCAACCAGTGATATAGCGCTCCACGCGGCCAAGACCGGATGACTAGTGGCACTGAGTAACCAGTGAACCTTACTGATTAAACTAGTGACGGAATTCCACTCAGTGAACCAATGAAATTTTACTGATTGTCAGCAGGAATCGTACTTAACGTTATTTAAGTTCGTAACGTTACTTCCACTGACTACCCAACCTCCTCGCCCTGTTTCCAACCGTGGTTTTTAAAACAACCAACCCCCCTTCCCCTAAATTGTTAATGTGGTTCACGGACGACCCCTTGATCACTAGCATAACATTAATGTGCATATTATTTTGTGGAAGGAGGCGTGTGACAGTTTTGTTAAATGCCACTCATTTCTCGTTGGAAGGCCTGAAGCACACGTGAAATGCCATTGTCCCTCGGCTCTGAATGTAAGCAACTATATGTATCTCAGCTTCTGCAGTAATCCCGTACAATTCTCAAGAGAACGTTGAAGGAGTTGTTGAAGTGCCTCGCAAGTAGGTGCAACAAATAACAGTTTCCTCGAAACAATGAATAACGTGCCCGAAATTCCACAATGTGAATTTATCCACTAGCGAGGGGTTAATTACTCGGATTTTTGGTGTACACTAGATTGCAAGATTGCAAGATTACATGGGATTGCAAAATATTGCATGAAATTGCACAAAATTCCATTGATTATAGGAAATTTATTATAGAAAATCATTATATGGAAAAATAGGGTAGGATCAGCATTAGACTAAATAATTCAAAAGTATTGAAAAAATTAATGTAAAACGTAGAGAAACTACTCAGGAAAAATTTATTTTGAACCATTTATAATCTTACATGATAGTACACAAAAAGGCGATTCTGCCCAAATAAACTTTTCACATTAAAAATCTGTGAATTCAATTGATATCTTTAAAATTCAATTTAAATCCATATCAAAACGTTTTGGAATCTCTGGAAATACCTTGATACATTGGAAAATATTTTTAAGTCCATTGAAATCTGTTGAGATCCATCGAAATAGGAAAAATCCCCCAAAATCTTTCAAATAATCCAAAATTGATCCTATCTCTTTAAATTGTTGAAATTTGTATAAATCCTTTTGAATAAAATTTAATTTATTTGGTAAAGTATACATCATTTAAAATCCCTTGAATATAAAATGGATTGAACTTATTCTTTAAGATTCGGTAGAAACAACGTTAAAATCTCTAGAAATCTATGAAATCCCTTGAAATCCTTGGACATTTAATAAAATCCTTTAATCTTGTGCAATTCCCTGAAATACTTTTAAATCCCTTGAAATCTTCGGAAAACTTGAAAATTCACTTAAAAAGTATGAATCATTTGAAAGCCTTCAAATATAATCTAAATTAAACTTATTCATTGAAGTTCTCAAAAAAAAACCGCTTAAACCCTTAGAAATCTTTGTGGAATTCCTTGAAATCCTTTAGAATCCCCTAGAATCCCTTTGAATCTTTGTAATCAATAGGAATCCCTTCGAAATTCCATGAAATTTCATTTATTTCCCAAAGTTCTCTAGAAATCCCTTGAAATCTTTGGAAATCCTACAAAATTCTTTGGAACCCCTTCAAATTTGGTAAATCTCTTGAAATCACTCAAAATTTAATAAAATCCTTGAATCTTCGTAAAATTACTTGAAATACTTAAAAGATTGTTTAAATGTTAGGAATATCTAGGAATGCCTTGAAGTTTAATTTAATTTATTTTCCAAAGTTCACTGAAAATCCCTTGAAATCTTGAGAAATCCTACAAAATTCTTTAAAATACCTTAATATCTTTGAAAAACGTAAAAATCCTCTAAAATCCGTTGAAATGTTTCGAAATCCCTTGAAATCCATGAAAACATTTTTAATCTTCAAACCCGATAAAATATTTTCAAGTTAGTAAAAATATTTAAAATTCTATTAAGTCCTTTTAAACGCCTTGAAATCCGTGGAAGTCTGGCCAGTTTAAATCCTTTGGAATCTCTTAAAACTTTCAGATATGTTTGGAAATATTCAAAATTCCCTAACAATTTTTATGAAATCTGACGAAATTGCTTGAAAACCCATGGAAATTCTCTGGAATTCAAATTAAATAAAATTTTTAAAATAATATTCTCCAAAAAAGACTTTTATATCCCTATACATTTTTGAAATCCTTAAATCTTCTCAAATTGCTTGAAACACCTTGAAATCCCTTGACATCTTTGAAATCTCTAGGAATCCTTTCAAATTTAATTTAATTTAATTCATTTTTGAAAGTTCACTATAAATATCTTTGAATCTTTGAAAATCCTACAAAATTCTTCGCAATCTCTTGAAATATTTTTTATGTTTTGAAATCCTTTGGAATTCCCTAAATTCACTGGAAAAGCTTGAAAATATTTAAAATCCTTTAAACTCCCTCCAAATGTTTCGAAATTCCTTGAAATCTGTATAAATATTTTTAAATCTCATGACAACCCATTAAATAATAATAAATATGATTGCAAATTTAAAATGCCGTGAAGTTTTAATGAAATTCCTCAAGATTCATCGAAATCCTACGTTTGATAAGTAAATAAATCATTTCTTTGTACTTTCCTTATTTTTTGCATCAACTCTTTTAATATTTTAACATTCTTCATTTCTGTACTGATTTTCTTATAATTCTCTAGAAGTAATTTCTAGGTATCAAATTTGTGGATAACTATTCAGTTAATCACTAATTGTCAAACCTTAAACACATCGTAAGCCAAAATGTACAATTAAATTAATTAAAGATTCAAAATTAGTAAACTAACTCCTCGTAAATATCACTACAGTTAAAAAAAATTTCTCACCTGATTCGACTCCATACATACTCAGTTTTGGATATGGACTACACTAATCAAAAACATAGACGCTATGCCACATAACCCTATATATACAACCCTCACCAAAAACATATACCCGATGTGCCATATTACCCCATGTACCATATTGCCCTATGTGCTATATTACACCATATGCCATATTACCCTACGTGCCATTTACCCATAATGACGACCATTAATCGTGCCCCTTTCCCATGACCTTGTCCAGTCCTTGCGCAAGGGAGCACTACCCCTAGAATTATAATAATAATAATATAAAATGTCGTTTATTTATATTTTATTTTAATATCATTTTATTTCACTATTTCTTTATATTTGAATATTTTATTTACAATTAATGATAAATAAATATTTATTAATAATAAAAAGGAAAATATGAGTGTTCAATTGAATGAAGAAAATTTAGAATTTTATATTTAAAAAACTGTTTTTGGAGTAAAAGTGGTAAAAGTTGGAATGATCCATTTTTTACATGAATAGATGGCTAAAAATCAATATTTTAACTTGATTTAAATAAATTTAATAGTCAACTGCAATAAAAATTTGTTTGATGTAACGAAAATTGATACAAATGCCGGCAACAGGACTCGAGCTTGGACTTTCGAGTTACAAACTCGGAGCGCTATAGCTATAGAATGACTGTGGAGCGCATCTTAAAACTTTAGAATATTACAATTTTGGTAAGAACCTATTACTGGGAGAATTTTAAATAGAAAAAAAAAATTCTGAAAGGGTTACATTTCCCTTATGAAGGGTCATCCACTATTGGTGTCATTACCTATATCGAAAATAGGATTGTAAAGTTTCATGAAACTTTGAAATATTAAAGCGGGAAAAATTTAAATGTTCAAAAAATGCTATTAATTTTAAACATTTAGTTCTGTATTAAGATATATTAATATTAATATGATCTCGATGTTAATATTAACAAGAATACAATGTAATAAATATATTGATATTAACAATAACAGATTTGTAGAACAAATCTAATCCTTTCATTAGACCGTCAATATCAATATATTTGAATAAATTCCCTTAAGTCTCACGGTCCATTTTTAATAAGACATCCACTAAGTTGACATTTTGTTTTATTGAAATAATCAAATTCCTGCTACGTACGTCTCAACACACTAAAATTGAGGAAAGCACCAAGTGTGGGAATTTTGAATCCTCCAGATATAATAAACTTCCAGCAAATGAACGTATAATACTTTGATCAATTTTATTTACATTCCAAATTTCAGTCTGTAGATTTATAGAAACTCTGTGATACTTGTTAACAAAAATAGACTCAATAATTTTCCTTTTTTAAGTATTTTTTCCCCTAGCCAAAATTTTTTATTTCAACGACTCTCGTTTTTAACCTTCTACCGGTTTCTCCAACATAAACTTTATCACAACATTTACAATTAATAAGGTTATAATATTACTTAACTTAAAAAACTGGCACTAAAGCGTTGCACAAAGATCCTCGGCGTGAGCACACTAGGGGAGATTGCGCGCCACCCGTTGTGACCACCAGTAATTTTCTGGAAAAATCTATCAAAGACATTTCCATTTGAATTCTGTTTAAGACAATAGGAAAAAAGTTACAAATGTTTGAAAGTAAGGCTTTGCTTTAAAAACCCAAAAATTATACTTTCTCTACTTTGATAAATAATTATCAAAACGAATTAATTTTTGGTGTGAGAAGTACTATCTAATAGAACTACAATTAGGCCAATTTTTAGCCCGATGGGACAAATTTTATTTTGGAGGTGGGTACACTTCAGAAATTATGCCCCATATTTGTATATTCATGTATGTAACAAATTTCATATTTGGGAAATTGTTTTAGTACTGAAAAGTTTTCATTCAGGACCCTCATGGTGTGTATATCTTATGGCTTGGCATAGTCGAAATCAAATAAAAAAAGTTCTTCAAGTGCAGGTTTGTGGAACAATCGTGAATGTTATTAGTGCTTCCTAATCTGCATAATATGTCTAATTTTATAATTTTTTTATAATTTTTGTTTAAGTTCATATAGGGAACATTTATTCTCTTATGGAGTCCTTGTAATGAAAAAATAAAGCAGCTCCAAAATGTATGAATAATTTTCTCAGCATATAAAAACTTTTTTATGTTCGAAATATCTGATATTCTCAAAGTCTTCGGAAGTAAATTTTCAACATGCGAAAGCTTTCCTATGCTAGAAAAATTCATGAGCAGAGCTTCTAGACTTTTTTTCATTCTCAGCTGCTCATACAGAAATTAATTTTTCCTACACATTTTAAATATTGTGATATTTTTAAATTATTACAAAAGATTTGAAAAAGATTTTACAAGTATTTCAAACAATTCTTGAACTTTGTACAAAATTTCACGAAGATTTCAAAGATTTTTCTGAAATTTCAAAAGATTCCAAAAGATGTCACAGAAATTTCAAGATTTCAAATAGATTTTGCATACTTTGAAAGAGTTGAAGGAATTCGCAAACATTTCCAAATATTTGAACGATTACACAAACATTTCAAATATTTTACTATTTGTTGAATTCTTTGAATTACAAATAACCTGAACATCTACCTTTCTTTTTACATTTCTGTTTTATATATTCTGTACTTATAATTGTAAAAATAAATGATCAATAAGTACAGAGCAAAATACTGATAGAGTGAAGTTAAATCTTTGAAAAAATCGTAAGATAGTCAAGTTGGATATCAAGTTAATCAGTGCTTGACAAAAAGTATAATATGTAATTAGTTTTCCAATTCAACTATTCATTGAAGAACGCTAATTAGCATTAGCGCGTCAGAGTTCCAAAAGAATGATCCCGTGGGCTGTCCGCTCTGCTAGTGCACATATGTCGCATTCCTAGGAAAAAGCGACGCGAGGAACGACACTACTATGACATCATAATTTTAGACGACATAAATATACAAATAGCCATTATATGAATACAAGCTGGAAAGGGAAACTTTATCTTCGCCCCACAGGCCTGATAAATGGCCGTATTCATGCATGTATTATATGAAATATAATAAAAATTATATATATGTTATATTAGTATATTCACCAATAGAATTAAAGATGAGCGCCAGAGTTAAAAGGAAATTATAGACCTTCCTCATTTTCGTCGTGTAGAGGAAAAACTGATTATTGCTTCCGTGAATAAGAGGACCAACGAATGTAACTATAGAATGTTATATTGCATCATCAGAGTACAAACATATACGTAAGTAGTCATTATCTCGCATATATGTGAGTTGACAACGTTATTAATTTCAAGATTGTCCTTCGGAGATATAATTATTGAATTTCCGTCTCAAATTAAAGGCATGGGTTCCAGTTGTTATAAGCTATGTATGTAACAAAAAAAAATATTAAAAAGAAAAGTTCCTTGAATGATTTAAAACTACAGAGAACGGTCAATGCGAAATAAAGAGCAAACAATAAGATAATAAAATATGTGTGCTTTATTTTGTACTCTCCAAATCAAATCAAATATTCTTACGAAAAATGAATAAAATCTTACAGTTTACAATGTTTTTACGAAGAATCATGAAAAATTTACACGTAATAGGTGTGAGTAAAGGACAATGACACACTTGAATACATAAGATTTAGGAAGATGCGTGCCTTACTTTACTGTTGAAACAAAAACCACTATAGACTTCATTTTAGTCCAAATCCTGTTAAAGTTGAAATCCTTTGTCGAAAATTGATGTTATTATTTAAGGATCTACGTGTTTGGTTGGAAATAAATCATTTTCAGTTAACATTTCAAAAATTTTGTTTCAAGTGTATATGTTTTGTTTTAAATTTCCCTTTTTTGGTAGTAAACTAATATTTTTCATAAAAAATTCGAATATTGTCTCAAAATACATTTTTTTTGTTGGATGCGTATTTCTTAAGATATTTCGATGTCTCAAGATAAAAATAAATACCCTGAACTATTGAATTATAAGCCTTTAATTCTCACCTAGAGCTTATATGTTGAGTCAACAATTATATAAAAGTACTGCAATCATGAGAATATTTATACTTTTCTAAATTGTAAGGTATTGTATTGGCAATGTTTTTTCAGTAGGAATAGTTAAAAACACAAAGATTATAACCAAAAAACGGCAAAAAGGTGCACAAAATTAGTTGTGAAATGAGTGATACATATTTTATAAATATTGAGTGCCTATTTATCAAGTAAAAATTCTACATTGTAGTAAAAAAATACCGTAAAAAAGTTCCCTTTATACAGACATATTCAAAGGAGAATTGTTTATTGGCATATTACGAACACAGAGTTGATGCATCTTAGATTCATTATTTTCTATATTGCAGTATGATGACTCAGGAAATTCATTGCATTGGCCGAAACTGCCAATTTCTGACAGCTCTACTGACTATGGAAGATTAAAATTTAATGGCATAGGCATGTCCTTAAAATTGTCCACTAACTCATCTCTGTTAGCTGTAAAATAATGGCAATTTTACAAATTTACAGATCTTTTTTTGGGTGAACAACTTTTGCTCATTAATTTGTTTCAGTACCTTGCGTCGTTTTTCCAAAACTTTAATTTTTTTATTGTTAATGTTATTTTTCACGATTAAAATAAAAAGTATGCATTCTTTCAAGAAATGAATTATTACAAATTTGTAGGTTTTTCTTGGGTGAACAAATTTTGTCTATTTATTTTTCTTGTAGCTTATTTCAGTAGTCCAAAAATGTAATATTTTTATTTTAAATGTTGTTTTTTCAAGAAAATTCAAAAAGTTCCCATGACAGTCTTACAGGGCGTCCAAAAGCAACGTTTTCCTTTTTGTGACATTTTTTTATATCGTGCGTTTTTTGGCTTAAAATGTTCATTTTCGTTTGTTTTTTGCAATTTTTGAAATGCTATAACTCCAATAATTTTTTTTTTTTTTTTAAATTCATGATAATAAATTGTTCGTCTTTTTGAGTTTTACTAATAGCCCTACATAGAATTTTTTAGCTTGAAAAAAGCGGTCTCAACAATTTTGAAAATGTTCTTTTTAAATTTTTATTCACAATGGCTGACTAACGAAGTTGACCTTCGTTTTAGGAGACTTGAACAGTATACCAAAGGCCAATCCAATATGTCAATTCGTTCGAAAGTTATCGTGCTAACAGACTAAAAATCCCCAGACACATACATACATACATACATACAAACATACAGGAATACATGTATACAGGCACATTCGCGAAAACCCGTTTTTCGTATTCAGGTTCAAAACGTCGACATTTGACAAAAAAAAGGGGAGGGGGGTCAAATTTTGCATAAATGAGAATGTAAAAGCTATCATAATATTTGAAAATGTTATACCGTTTTTTTAAGAATTAACAAATCTATAACTTCAAAGTCATCATATTTTTAAATTCTGACACTTTCAAATCATGTATTCATATTATCCTAGAATTATTGAAAATTTACAAATTACCTACATACATGTGAAAGTTTCTTTGAAATTTAGTTTCCAGTTTTTGCTTGATGCTTTGTTTTTTTCTTTGGTTATGTTTTTCTTCTACGTAAGGGTTGTCGTTAAACCTGGTTGTTTGCTTTCTTTTGGCCCAAGATTTTTTCCTTCCTGTTCGGGCTGTTTTTCCATGATCACTGATATGATTATTTAACAATAAATAATGAAGAGCAACGCGCGCGTATTTTTCGAAATTGTCACGCGATCCAGACAGGACGTTTTTCCCAGTGCTTCCAACGCAGGCACCTTGCACTACTGCGCATGCAATGCATAATGCGCTTAATTGGCTACCGCTCGCGCGCTTATTTGAAATGTTAACAAAAAAAATATTTGTTATTTATTATTAATAATTAAAAATAATTATATTTTAAAATGTTCAAGTGGTACGTGGATGGTTTTAAATATACTCTGAGTATTAGGTTAAAAAATAAAATGAGTATTCAGTAAATAAAAAATATCATGTTATTTAATGTAATCTTTTTTTATTTTTGAAATTATTTGTACTAATTTATGCTTTTAAAATCTTGTATATCAATTAAAATGCATATACAAATTTTATTACATGTACATTTTGAAATATTGAACTTTTATTCAACTAGAAATTGTAGGAGATTAATCCCTCTTCTTCACAGTGTCGTGAGGGCGACTCCTGTGGATGTTCTTGAAATTCATTCGACGTTTGAAGTTGTTCAAGATTGTTGCTTGTTGGAAGTTCATCATTGACCATTTCGACTTATGTCGTAGCCACCTCTCGTAGGCTGAATTTATCCTGTATGAAAATGTCGCTGTTCAGTGGATGTATTCCGGATGCTGTAAATCCATTGATAGCGTTTTGGGGTACAGCAACCTTCAAGTAGCTCTCCCTCTCCCTCTCCCTCTCCCTCTCCCTCTCCCTCTCCCGCTCCCGCTCCCGCTCCAAAAGTTAATCTTTGTATCAAAAACAAAAAACCAGTCTAAATATTCACTTGGTTTCGAAAATATTTCATGACATAGTTTGCTCAAATTAAGAGAGATAGAAGTCTTATTCATTACACTATGTGACGTCAATTTGGTGAATGGAAATTAAACCATTTACTAATATTACTCATTATACGCGCGTGAGTACCCGCGCACTGCCCGATTTGTCCCTATGCTCCTTTTGTTTACGAATGACTGAGCAGTTAGAGTGTGTAAGCCTCCCTTGCTCCGCAGATCACCACATTCCGAGAGCACACAAGACCAGCAGTTATAGGAATACCTTAACTTGAGGCCCCTTATCTCAAAGCCCCAGTGTATAGCTTAAACTTTGTATTTTCACGCACTGAAAAAAATAATTGGACGGTACACGTATAAATGTGGATATTCCAACTATATAGCTGGCTCAGCTACAAACATACGGAATGGCTATTTTAGGCATTCCATTATGATTACGTCTTATAGCTAGACCAAGAGTATTTTATTTGAAAAGTAGCCTAAATCGTATTCATAAGTTGTAGACTTGCGTGGCTGAATCTTTCATGTCAAAGTTTGCATGATAAAGCTGTACTGGAATGGTTGTCATAATACAATGTAGAACAATGTAGCTTCAAATGATTCGTTATCAATAAAAGTTTTTCTTCTGAAATCTTGAAGAAACATATGTAAAATTGAAGGAAATATGAATTCACATACTAAAAATCAAATCCTTTAAAATCTTTTTTAGAGTATGACTGGAAAAACCATTTTTTTTTATATCAAAGTAATTAGTGGTTATATTTTAACTGTCACTTGAATTCATTGAAAGTAAAAAGTTTGTAGCTTGTTTGTAGGTGAAATTGATATTCCCCTTGCAGCACAAACACATTATCCTTCAATTTCCAAGCGCACAAGTGTCGCTTCAGATTATATCAGGTGGCGCTGGACCGTGGGTAACGGGCGAACGAAGCTTTCTTTCAGCCAGAAGTTGGGGTGATCCAGCCATACTTTGCGTGGTTGTTTCTTGGGTAAATTAAATGCCCAAATCAAATATACTACCTTAACCATACTAGCATTCGTGTACCTTTTTTTATTATTTTTGGACTAACTCATATGGAAATTTTCAACCATAATTGTATGGCTAATAATCCCCAAACATTTCTTTCAGTGCGTGCACTCTTTGAAATTTTTTTCACATATGTTGTTGAAGCACTGTGAGCATTTCTTTGTAGTTCTACGTTTCTTTTTGGTACTACGTTTCTTTTTAGTACTTCAAAGTGCTTCAACAGCACACGTGAAAAAATTGTCAGAGTGCACGCGAAAATACAAAGTCTAAGCTTTACTTTGAGATATTTTTGAAGTTTCTCTAGTACTTTGTAGTACTAGCGTTTCTTTTTAGTACTACAAAGAAACACCGGCTGTGCCTGAATGGTACATGCATATGAAAATAAACAGTCAAAGCTTCACTTTGAGATATTATTTAAGTTTCTAGTACGTCGGGTTTTAAATTTTCAAAAATGGTCAAAAACGCCTTTTTTTGATACTTTTACCAATCCAAAAAGCAAAAAAATTTCACGTACTGTTATCGATGGAATCTCCCAAAATCTGTATAAAATAGATTTTATTTCAAGCCTAAGGAATATATGAATCCTAAACCCAACTAAAAAAAATTCTTTAGCTGGATTTCGTCTTCTAAGAAAATATAACTGTGTTACCTAAATACCTGACTATTTTAGCTAAATTTTGTCATCCAGAAATTTTTTAGATAGAAAAATTGATCTAAAGTAGCTTGATATTTAAATAAAACAGCTCGATATTTAGGTAAAGCAGCTAGATATTTAGGTAACAAAGCTATATTTTCTTCGAAGACGAAATCCAGCTAAGCGTTTAGCTAGGGTAGCAAAAACATTTTTTTTCAGTGCGTAAATTAACGTTTTGGAACAATCATACAAGAAAAAAATGTTGATCTATCACAGTAGAGAGTGCCATTTGAAAGGTAGCATGCCATAAGAGCCTTACCCACATTTTCATGATTTTGTGTGAGAGACAAAAACGTCCTCAAAAATCGATTTTTTTTTTCGAAATAAAAAAAAAACGAAAATTGTGTGAGAATTTGCATTTTAGCTATTAAATTGCTGAATCATTACAAAGAAAGTTTGATAAAAGAATTTTGTTAGGTTTCGAGAAAATGGAGGGGGATATTTTACGGTGATAAACAATCTAATTTTAAATTTAAATAAAAAGTAATACTTTACTTTTCGCTCTAAAACTTGTCATACATGGGCCTAAGAGTAAATTCACAGTTAGGCCGTTATGGCATGCTACTTTTAGAATTTATTAAAAACCATATGACATGTAGCCGGGGCTATACCCGATTTCCCCTTATACTATTTTAATAGGTATCAATCCATAAGAATAAAGGCAGTGTCCACATGGAATTCCACGTGAATATTTTCACGTAGAAGGGATTCTGCTAATTCTGCCAAATATTCAATATCAACCATACATGCTGGGTACACTGTTAGAAAAATCTGTATTAAATTTAAAACAAAAGTATATGAAGTAATTTGCAAACATGGTAGCTGAAATTCAATATACATTAAAATATGAATAGTTGTACACTTTATATGAAATATAATATACAGGACGGTATAGCAGCGTGCTTGAAAAGTGCTTTTATTTCTTTAAATCTTATAAAATACTCGCAATTGAAGTAATAATCTAAAATTCGTCGATTGAATTGCTTTTTATGATCAAAGTGCAACGTACATGTGGAATTCTTTCCAAAATTTGCCCTGAATGGTAGAAATTTAATGTGAGTACAGTTGATTGTAGGTTAGGTCTGTCATTTATTTAGTACAACAACTTTACACACTTTTCAGATCTGGACGTTGTGGGCCCAGAATCCCATATGACATTGGCACCCTCCTTTATCTTCTAAGCAAACCAAAATTTTTTGGCAGCACTCACCAAATCTCGGTGAACCTAGCCGCCCGTACCAGTTTCCCTGGACGCACTGAAAATATTTGTCATATCATGATATTTGTCGAGGAGCTGTTCGCGAAAATGTCTGACGTCTGCTTTGTTTACTTGGGCTTTCAGAAGTGAGGCCTCTAGATGGAGTAATGAACTTTCCTTACTTCTGGTGTTAAAATCCCACCAATGGTCTCGACCGCTTTTTCCGCGGCTTTGTAAATGAACGCTCCTTTGCCAATCATCTCATGATTCCGATGCCTGTCTGGAAGATGACGCTGTTCGTTGTCACACGATATTTTTCAGATGAGATAGTGGATCTGCTTTTCCAAAGGAACATCAATTTCTCTATGAATCAATATGCGTGGATGTACCTCCAAGCTTTCCAACAGACAGATGATAAGTCTGAGAGATTGAATCGAAAGCGTTCCGGTGGTCACTCCATTACATCGACAGGCAGCGATGGTGATCTGATGTGTGTTTGCAGACGTACCTGTCGGGATAGCTGTAAAGATATATACAGAGTATTCAGACCTATTATTGGCCTGTAGTTCTTTGAGTTAGACAAATCGCCTTTCTTCGATAGGAGTACAGTGCTTCCTAACACTAGCCACAGCGGAATGGGCGTCTCCGACTTTAAATATGAAGTGAAGATGCGGCCAGATGTTGGTGTTCAGAAGCAAAACTTCTTCTACCAGAACCTTCCTTCAAAAACTGTCAACCTCCTTGGACTTGGGCGGATTTTTGACAGAAGTAGGGAGATCGCTGAAGAGGTACGATAGGTCAGCGAGAAACTGTTGATTGTCCCTGACCTACTTCTCCCTTCACTGTATTCTCCTCCTTAAGTCAAATAACAAACATCCATATTTCGTAAAGAATGTGATACTCGGTTGTCAGCAGTTTTGACATGTTCAGTACCATCTTTAGTTTATAGGTAAACTTTCGGAACCTTTCCGTAAATGGTCTACCAGATGTTATGTGGTCAATAATACACTGAACACGCATTCCGTCTTGTCCAGCCAATCTTCTTGTTTAGTTGATGCAAGCGTCTTTTGGTCTTTTGATCCATCGTCGGTTTTAGCCTTCGATTTGAATCAGTTATAGCTTTGAGATATTCTTACGAATGGAGGCATCCAATTCAGCCAAAACTTAGTGCTTAGAAGTAACCTGGATGTTCATGCAGCTTGTTTACTCGACATTTGAGGAAGCGCTCTGCGATCATATCCAGTTCACGAGAGATGCAACTTAATTTCGCAAAGACTATTGCAAAACGTGCTGAACCTCTAGGTGAAGTGATGTTGATAAATCCATCAAACATTTCCATTTTATTGTTTAGTTTAAAACATTTTCAAACAGTTTAAACAATTTTTTATATAATGCTTTTAATAATAATATATATATATAATAATATATAATGTTTTTAAATTATTGGAAGTCTTAATATATTTTTTTATGGAAATGGACTCAAGAACTCTTCTTTTATGAGTATTGTTTTCCCGAGCTAAAATTTTGATATTGTTAAGTTCAAAATCAAAATAATGACTTAATTCCCATGCATGTTGTGATAAATCAGTATTTTGATTTCCTGGTTCACAATCTCTTTTATGCTCATAAAAATCTTTAAATTTTGTTTAATTTATTCAACTTCTAATCAATTACATTCTCTTTCGTATTCGTTTTAATTCAAAAGAACATTAGTCACATTATTCATGTACATTAGTCATTTTCAGTCACTTTTTGAGTTGGAAATTAGTCACTTATTTAACATTTATTTGCATGATGAAACTGAGAAAAATACAAGCCCTATAATGGAAAATTGTATTTAATTTTTGTTAAGAACAGCTTTTTATTTTATATTTTACATGACCAAAGTAACTTTATTGTTAAATAACAGTCAAAAATTATCTTTTCTTCACAATGAATGCAAAATAACCAGTCTTCAACATTTTACAAGGAAATTTTAATTTTAAAACTCGACACTTAGGAGTAACAACACTAATTTTGTACAATAAAGGTTGCAAATAGTGTGAATAAATTATTTAAAAAGTTCAAAATTTGGAAGCTTCGAAATTGTTTACAAATTTTTGGTTTTGCGGAGTCACTTACAGAAGTCATTAATTAAGCACATTAATCAGTAAATTTGCAATAAATAAAATTTTTGGTAAACAAAATTAAATTGAATAATACTTTAAATTCAAATTATGTGCCGTTGAATGAGGAAAGTCAAGTTCAACTTTGTCGAACCAAATTTTCAAACTTCACAATACCAATTGTTGTGCAAATTTCAAAATCGTTAGTTTAGGGATTTAAAATACTAAAAAAATACATGGGAACAATGCGAAATTTACAGGGTGATTGGATTAAGGACTGATTTAAAGACTTTGTAAATCTCAGATTTTCCCACTTATCTCCCTGAGAGATATTCATCTCGGAAAATATGGAAAACCTCTAATGTGTCGATTTTGAAGTGACAATAATAACATTTCTTTCTTCGAGTTGTTTGAATTATCTAGTCGATATTGCGTAAAAGCGATAACAATACTTTGGAAACTTTTATGACACACCTATTTTATAGAAAAGGATTATCAAGTTTTATTGTCAAAGAAATTTATTTTTCACAAAATCCCTATGCTTGCTTCTTAAAAATGCTACCTTGATTTTTAATGAAATCAACATTAAAAAAACTAGGGTCATGTGATAACAACGTTGCTACAGGAGGCTGCTTCAAAATTCAATGAACTTTTCAGGTTTTTTCAGGTCTACTTTTGAAAAAATTCCAGGTCTACTTTTCCAAAAACATCCAGTCAATTAAAAAGAAAAAAATCTACTGATTGCGACTAGTTTACGAACAATTTCTTATACAATTATTAATTAATTTAAATATAAAGAGCTTTTTAACAATTATTGAATCCTCCACGATTCTCAATAATATTAATATAACATTTCTTAAGAGCCTGGAATTATTATAACCATGTCGAAGGGTTAGCCACTCGACTTTTGAATGTTCACCAGATTTCCAGATTTTACAGCGTTTCAAAGATTTCAAACATTTCACAAAAATTTAAAAGATATTAGAAATTTCAAAAAATTTCAAAGTATTTCATAAGACTTCAAAGTTTTCATAACATTTTACAAATATTTAAAATATTTCTCAAAGATTTCACAAATATTGCGCATAAATAAAATTTTTAAGACTTTGAAATAAGTGCAACAGACCTTCCAAGTCTTCTAGCAGCCCTGGATGATTACTTCAAATTTAATTGATTGAACTTCATTATACTAGGTGATCAATATCACGTTAGTCGTTTTATGAAATAGCTAAAAAATTTTGACAGATATTGTAACTGCCGATTATTACACAATCCGCTAGACATTTCAAGAAATGTCTGATTACACTAAGTGGCTACACGAAAAAAATGTATAGCTAAATCAGCGATATTTATCCTTGATATAGCTACAAATATTTTTAGAAACGAACCAAGGATATTATTAGAATGAACAAAGCAGGGATTTGCAGCAGAATTTTTGGTAAGTATTACTATTATTCAATTAAATATATAAATCGTTAAAGCAAAGATATAATATAGCTAAATTAGGAATGTTGGAACTCTGAATATATTGCAAAGGTTTGAAATTTATAATTAATTCAACAGTTTACCTTACAATTAAACAGATTATAAGGGCCTATGCAACTTTAAAATAAGTGGTATTAATAGCAAAACTACTTTGTAATATCACAATTCCTAGTGATTAAAATTTTTTTATCTATAAATAAAGTTCGGATTCGTTTAATTTTTAAGGTTCAGTAGTATACATTTTTTAACTTTCAATATATACAAGTTCAGGGATGACTTTAGAGATCAAAAAGTGTATGAAAAATACTTTTTTAAGGTATAAAAGCAGAATAAAAGGATTCTCATAAGTAAATTTTCAGTTACAAGTGCAGGAAAATCACTAGCAGTTACTAATACGGCCAAGCTATGCAAGATAGGAACAAAATTAATACACAAGAATTTTTCACTCAAAAAATATATACAAATGTTATAATCATTTTTCCATAGGACGACACGCACTTTTTGTTTCAATCATGAAAAATAACATTAAAAATGAAAAAATTTAATTTTTGGAAAAAGTACACAAGATACGAAGAAAAATGAAAAGAAAAAATTGTTCAAACAAAACATATATACCAACTTTTAAATACTCATTTTTTTATAGTTATTATACTACACATCGACCTTCAACCAATAAAGGTATAATGAATTCTAAGCTCGAAAAAATGTAAACACTGTAATTGTTACTGATTCTATACTCGAGAAAGCTTTAAATTGATATATGTATGAACATCAAATTCCACAGGAATTCAAACACTATCCACTGATACCAGTTTAAGCGCAGATAAAAACAAATATGTGGGTGTCTGCATGAACAGGGCCCTTATGGCCGATCTGAGTTACGTATAGGGGCATATAGCCGGATAAATTTCCGGCATTTTAGGCCCAAAATGAACTTTTTATGTTGAAAACTGACTCACTGGGGCATTTTTGAAGCTAGAACTTCGAAAAACTTTTTTTTGTTGAGAAAAACTCATCTAAACTTAGTGAGTGCCATAAGCACAAATGTTATAGTTTTTCTTTGAACATGAAATATACCTACTTCTGTCTACTGTCAGGATATGAGTATAGTCTAAATTAATTCACCATAGGTCCTAATATCATCCCCCACTCAAACTCAAAAATAATAATTTTACTTAAACTTAGAAAAACGCGAATATCTCTCTAACTAAAACCGGCCATAAGGGCCCTTTTCAGGCGGACGACCGAATATGTATATCATGGTGAAATGTTAAAATCAATTTAAAAACATTATTACGATCTATAATATTCCAAATATGTAATTTCAGAAATGGGTTTCACACGGCAAGTTAGAGGTCCTACTAACGTGTACACTGCACACCCTCTCCTACCCATCCTAAGAAATACAAGTTAATTAAATTATAACACAACTAGGAAATGGTGTTATGATGATCCTATTTATTTTTCTTAGCTTAGATTGGTTTTCTATTTTTGCTTAGTTTTTACGCGGAGAAAATTGATTGGGGAAGGATTCTGCAAAATTTGCGTCAAGCCGGGACAACTTTATTGAAAACGCATTTTTAAGTTTCCAATTAACCATTTAATCGAGCAGCCACTAACAATTCTGTATGCACTAATAGGTCCCCGAGATACCTTTTGTTCAAAAGGTGAAAGAAACTCCCCTGATTACGAGTATCTTGGATTGTTGTCGATATCCTGGTCAATTTTGAATACAAATATTTTTTAACAATTTTATTATTCATAAACGGAAAAAATTATCAAATCATTTTTAGCATATCTGAACAAAAATAACACTTTTTCTTCTTCTTGCAGTTCTTTTGCAGAATGAACCGTTTGCAATTGACAGCGTTACAAATAAATTACTTTTCAACAAAATTGACATATTTGTACAGTTGTACCACAGAACCTATTGCGCAGAAAAATTAAAAATATGTACATTACATTATCTATATTGAGATTAGATCTCATGGAAGCAAACAGAAATCTCCAGATTGAATGAAAACTTTGCTCCGAGAATTGTTATAGAAAAATTGCGATTATTGAGAGAAAATCGACTAAACTTTTCATTTTTTAATAAAAAATCATCCAGGTCAATTTCCCTGAGCTTGATATATACTTTTCAGGCTTAATGTAATATTAATAAGTTTCAGCACAATAGTCAGTTGAATATGAAAAAAAACGCTTATCATGGCATTGCTCATAAGGTTGTGTGTAAATAATGGCTTGTTCGAGGAGAGAATGTTACGAGAATGAAAAGTTTCATTTTGTGCCAGAGATTAATAACAAGATTTCAAAAAAATCTATTTCCCTAATTAGGCACGATGGATCACTGAATATTAGAAGAGAATCAATAATTCGAGTACTCGAGGTATTTTCTAATTTAATACTGAAAAAACTAATTGCTTGGTGAAAGTAAATTATTTAGGTTCCTTTCCGTTGGAAACATGTAGCCGTTTGACAAACATTATTTCTGTGATCAATCATAGGGGTTCATTCCCGCTCCACGAGATGTTGGACAGGGGCAGGAGTTTGGCGAACATAATTTCTGTGACCAGTCACAGGGATGCAGTGCCCCCTTCCCTCCCAGAGGCGTTGGAAACGGGTAGCAGGTTGACAAAAATTATTTCTGTGATCAATCATAGGGGTTCATTCCCGCTCCACGAGATGTTGAACAGGGGCAGGAGTTTGGCGAATATAATTTCTGTGACCAGTCACAGGGATGCAGTGCCCCCTTCCCTCCCAGATGCGTTGGAAACGGGTAGCAGTTTGACAAAAATTATTTCTGTGATCAATCATAGGGGTTCCCTTCCGCTCCACGAGAGGTTGGAAAGAGGTAGGGTGTTTGACAAACATTATTTCTGTGACCAGTAACAGGGGTACATCCCCCCAGAGACGTTGGAAAGGGATAGAAGTTTGACGGACATAATTTCTGTGACCAGTCCCAGGGGTACATCCCCCCAAAGACATTGGAAAGGGATAGAAGTTTGACGGACATAATTTCTGTGACCAGTCACAGGTGTGCATCCTTCCCCAGAGACGTTGGAAATGGGTAGAAGTTTGACGAACATTATTTCTGTGACCAATCATAGGGGTTCCTTCCCACTCCACGAGAGGTTGGAAAGGGGTTTGACAAATATTATTTCTGTGACCAGTCACAGAGGTGACAAAGGATGTGAGTAGCTGTCTCATTATCCTTTCCGTATATACGACTTTTTTCTACCGAGCTTGAATATTTCCCTTGCTCGGTTAGAGTTAAGCTTTGAGCCCGCAAGTGTTTTGGCCTGTCTGCATACAGAGATTAAATCCCACTCATTCTAATGTTCCTCAGTCAGCCAACTGTTAATTTCTTCAGTGACCAACCTACTGAAAATACCTCTAACTGGCTCGGGTCCAGTAAAAATTCTTCTTGCTGCTAGTTTGGCTAGCCTATCCGATATCCCATTGCCCTTGATTCCGCTGTGTCCAGGGATCCATAGCAGAGTAACTCGATTTTCCGTCGCTAACATATTTAGTGCCTCAAAGCATTCCCATATTAATAGCGACGTGGTGGTTGTTCCATTCAACGCGAATATAGCATCCCTGCTGCCTGAGCAGATACGGATGTTTCTTTTGTTGTCATACTCATTTGCCTTGTGGGCGCACAGGAGTATGGCCATAATCTCACTGTAAAACTGTGGCGTAGGACCCCACCTCGATTATGATGCCCATTCTATTTCTTCTACGATTTACACCGGCTCCTGCATTCTCCTCGTTCTTTGAGCCATCTGTAAACCAGTTGTCTCCATCACTGGGCAGGTTTGCGTCGCCGTTAACCCATTCCTCCTTCGTGGATAAACTAACTCGATACTTCTTGTAGAAGAGGTATCGAGTTGCCATTTTGTCCCTGGGCATGTTCAGGATCGGCCTCCTTGCGATGTCGACTGAGATCTGCACTGCTGTCGAGATCCTTCTGTCATTGACCAAATTTAGTCTCTAGGCCGCCTTGGCAGTCGAGGCCTTGACGGTGTGATAGAGGGACTCTAACCCTATTAGTGCCCCCAGTGCCATCGTGGGTGTCGACTTCGAGGCACCAGTGATGCCTCTCAAAATCAGTCCCCTGATCCTTTCCAGTCGAGACTTCACAGTGGACACCCAGACGATTGGAGAAACGCGATTATCGTACCCATATACAAAAGAAAGGGAGATAAAAACAACTGCAATAATTACAAAGGTATCAGCTTACTAAGTAGCGTAAGTAAAATATACTTAAAAATACTCATTTTTAGGTTAATGGAAATTACAGAAAACTGAGTGACTGTTTTGATATTGTGCAAGGCGTAAAACAAGGATGCGTTATGCCCTCATGGCTATTTATCATATTTATGGATGAGTGTCTAAGAATGGCCCTCTTCGACAAAGAAGGTGTAGATCTCGAAACAGTGAAGGTGCGTGGATTGGCTTTCGCAGATGACAAGGTTGTTATAGCAGAATCAATCGAGGACTTGCAAAGAATGTTGAATAAACTTAATACAAGTATGAAGAACATGGGCCTCAAAATGAATGTAAATAAAACAAAGGTAATGGTTTTTGAAGGAAAAAGTAAGAAAACAATGTGCAAAATTATCCTGAATGATAAGAGATTAGAGCAAGTTGACAAATACATATATCTAAGTGGCCTATTCACTAGCGATGGGAAAATAGATAGGGAGTTAGATAGGCGCATAAATAAGGGTAAGAAGGTTATCGGTAGAGCAGGGTCCATTCTCAAAGATAAAAAGAAATCAGAAAAATCTAAAATGACTGTATACAATACTATGATTGTACCGGCTATACTATATGGTAGCGAGACATGGACATGTCAAGAAAAGGACAAGAGTAAAATAACCGCGATTGGCATGAAACCTCTGTGCACAATATGGGGAAAACAATGATGGTCAAAGTCCGAAACGTGATAATCTTCAAAGAATGTGGTTCAGGAGAGACACTAGTTGATATGTGGGAAAGAAATCAGTTAAGGTGGTTCAGACACCTAGAAAGAATGAAAGATGAACGACTGACCAAACAGCCCAGATAACATTCAGTTAGCAACACTGATGGCGTATGCGCACGGAGGTATGCGGATCGATGAGCAAATTGTGCTCTCACCTCATGAGACATATGCGTCATCAATAGCCTGGCATATGTCTAGCACAATCTGACGCATAATCTGCTACGCATATCGCTAGCAGATCTGACGCATAATCTGTTGCGCATATCGCTTGCAGATACGACGCATATCTGCGACAAATATAAAATATTATTATATATTCAAATTAAATGTGAAATAGAAAAAAAGTGATATATTTCATAAAAATTTTATTTAAATATATGAAAAATATTTTCGTCTACAATTTAAGGCAACCGTTTTAAGGCAATTTTTGTATACAATTTTGTATAAAATTGAAAAAAAGTTCATTCCCATCAATTTCAATCAATTCCAGTTATTAATTCAGTCCAAAAATTGAGATAAAAGAATCGAATTCTGTGAAAAGTAATTTCGTTCAACCGCAGTATGGAAATGAAAGAGAGGTTTCTCTCGATTCCCTGATTCTAATTTAAATGCCAACTGGCAACGAGGTTTACATAAATTAACTCTCAATTATGCCACAAATACTATTTTAAGTGCCGGGAACCAAGGGAAACTTTTGCTACATTTCGCTACTGCGACAGATTGCAATAAAAATTTTGAAATCCAATCAATTTCAATCAAGTTCAGTTCTCAATTTAGTCCAAAACTTGAGATAAAAGAATTGAATTTGGTGAAAAGTAATTTGGTTGAACCGCAGTAACGAAATGAAAGAGAGGTTTCTCTCGATTCCCTGATTCTAATTTAAATGCCAACTGGCAATGAGGTTTACGTAAATAAACTCTCAATTATGCAAAAAATACCATTTTAAGTGCAGGGCACCGAGGGAAACTTTTGCTACATTTCGCTACTGCGACAGATTTCAATAAAAAAATTTTAATCCAATCAATTTCATTCAATTTCAGTTATCAATTTAGTCCAAAACTTGAGATGAAAGTATTAAATTATGTGAAAAGTAATTTGGTTCAACCGCAGTAACGAAATAAAAGAGAGGTTTCTCTCGATTCCCTGATTCTAATTTAAATGCCAACTGGCAACGAGGTTGAATTAAATAAACTCTGAATTATGCAACAAATACTGTTTCAAGTGCAGGAAACCGAAGGAAACATTTGCTACATTTCACTACTGCGACAAATTGCAATAACATTTTTTAGTTCACACAAATTCATTCAATTCCAGTTATTAATTTAGTCCAAAACTTGAGATGAAGGAATTAAATTATGTGAAAGGTTACTTCGTTCAACAGCAGTAACGAAATGAAAGAGAGGTTTCTCTCGATTCCCTGATTCTTTTTTAGATACCAAGTGGCAACGAGGTTTACATAAATAAATCCTCAATTATGCAACAAATACTATTTTAAGTTGAGCGAACCGAGGGACACTTTTGCTACAATTCGCTACTGCGAAAGTTTGCAATAAAAATGTTCAAATCCAATCAATTTCATTCAATTTCAGTTATTAATTTAGTCCAAAACTTGAGATAGAAGAATGAGATTTTGTGAAAAGTAATTTGGTTCAACCGCAGTAACGAATTGAAAGAGAGGTTTCTCTCAAATTCCTGATTCTAATTCAAATGCCAACTGGCAACGAGGTTTACATAAATAAATCCTTGATTATGCAAAAAATACTGTTTTAAGTTGAGCGAACCGAGGGAAACTTTTGCTACATTGCGTTTCTGTGCAACGAGGTTTACATAAATAAGCTCTGAATTATGCAACAAATACTGTTTTAAGTGCAGGGAACCGAGGGAAACTTTTGCCACATTTCGTTACTGCGGCAGATTGCAACAGAAATTTTTCATCCAATCACCTTCATTCAATTCCGGTTATTAATTTAGTCCAAAACTTGATATAAAAGAATTCAATTTTGTGAAGAGTAATTTGGTTCAACCGCAGTAACGACATGAAAGAGAGGTTTCTCTCGATTCTATGGTTCTTGTTGAGATGCCAACTGGCAAACAGGTTTACATGAATAAGCTCTTGATTACAGAAAGAAAAGTTTTTTAAGTTGAGCGAACCGAAACGTTTAACCAAAAGGGAAACTTTTGCTACATTTCGCTACTGAGTCAGATTGCAATATAAAATTTTAATCCACTCAATTTCATTCAATTTCACTTATTAATTTAGTCCAAAACTTGAGATAAAAGAATTAAATATTGTGGAAAGTTATTTAGTTCAAAAGCAGTAACGAGGTGAAAGAGAGGTTTCTCTCGATTCCCTGATTCTAATTGATATGCCAACTGGCAACGAGGTTTACATAAATAAACTGTTAATTTTGCAACAAATACTATTTTAAGTGCACGGAACCGAGGGAAAGTTTTGCTACATTTCGTTGATGCGGCAGATTGCAACAAAATTTTTTAGTTCACTCAATTTATTTCAATTCCAGTTATTAATTTAGTCCAAACCTTGAGATGAAAGAATTAAATTATGTGAAAAGTTACTTCGTTCAACAGCAGTAACGAAATGAAAGAGAGGTTTCTCGTTATTCCCTGCTTCTTTTTTAGATACCAACTGGCAACGAGGTTTACATAAAGAAATCCTCAATTATGCAACAAATACTATTTTAAGTTGAGCGAACCGAGGGAAACTTTTGCTACATTTCGCTACTGCGACAGATTGCAATAAGAATTTTCAATCCCAATCAATTTCATTCAATTTCAGTTATGAATTTAGTCCAAAACTTGAGAAAGAAGAATTAGATTTTGTGAAAAGTAATTTGGTTCAAACGCAGTAACAACATGAAAGAGAGGTTTCTCTCGATTCCCTGATTCTTGTTGAGATGCCAAGTGGCAAAGAGGTTTACATAAATAAGCTCTTGATTACAGAACGAATAGTGTTTCAAGTTGAGCGAACCGAACGTTTTAACCAAAAGGGAAACTTTTGCTACATTTCGCTACTGCGACAGATTGCAATAAAAATTGTTTAATCCAATCAATTTCATTCAATTTCAGTTATTAATTTAGTCCAAAACTTCAGATAGAAGAATTAAATGTTGTGAAAAATGATTTGGTTCAACCGCAGTATCAAAACGAAAGAGAGGTTTCTCTCGATTCCCTCATTCTTGTTTAGATGCCAACTGGCAAATAGGTTTTGCATAAATAAGCGCTTAATTAGTCAACAAATACTATTTCAAGTACAGGAACCACGGCAAACTTTTGCTACATTGCGTTTCTGCGGCAGATTGCAACAAAAATTTTTAATCAAATCAATTCCATTCAATTCCAGTTATTAATTTAGTCCAAAACTTGAGATAAAAGAATCCAATTCTGTGAAAAGTAATTTCGTTCAACCGCAGTTAAGAAATGAAAGAAAGGTTTCTTTTGATTCCCTGATTCTAATTTAAATGCCAACTGGCAGTAAGGTTTACATAAGTAAACTGTATGTTATGCAACGAATAATATTTTAAGTGCAGGGTACCGACGGAAACTTTTGCTACATTTCGCTACTGCGACAAATTGCAATGCAAATTTTTGAATCCAATCAATTTCATTCAATTTGAGTTAATAATTTAGTCCAAAACTTGAGATAAAAGAATTATATTTCGCGAAAAGTAATTTGGTTCTACCGCAGTAACGAAATGAAAGAGAGGTTTCTCTCAAATCCCTGATTCTAATTTAAATGCCAACTGGCAACGAGGTTTACATAAATAAGCTCTTAATTATGCAACAAATACTGCTTCAAGTGCAGGGAACCGAGGGATACTTCGGCTACATTTCGCTACTGCGACAGATTGCCATAAAAAAATTTTAATCCAATCAATTTCATTCCATTTCAGGTATTAACTTAGTCCAAAACTTGAGATGAAAGAATTAAATTTTGTGAAAAGTAATTTGGCTCAACCGCAGTAACGAAATGAAAGAGAGGTTTCTCTCGACTCCCTGCTGTTTGTTGAGATGCCAACTGGCAAAGAGGTTTACATAAATAAGCTCTTGATTACAGAACGAATAGTGTTTCAAGTTGAGCGAACAGAAAGGTTTAACCAAAAGGGAAACTTTTGCTACATTACGCTACTGCGGCAGATTGCAATACAAATTTTTTAATCCAATCCATTCCATTCACTTACATTTATTAATTTAGTCCAAAACTTGAGATAAAAAAATTACATTTTGTGAAAAGTAATTTTGTTCAACCGCTGTAACGAGATGAAAGAGAGATATCTCTTGATTCCCTCATTCCAATTTAAATGTGAACTGGCAACGAGGTTTACATAAATAAATCCTTAATTATGCAACAAATACTATTTTAAGTTGAGCGAACCGAGGGAAACTTTTGCTACATTTCGTTAATGCAGCAGATTGCAACGAAAAATTTTTATCCAATCAAATTTCATTCAATTACAGTTATTAATTTAGTCCAAAACTTGAGATAAAAGAATTAAATGTTGTGAAAAGTAATTTGGTTCAACCGCTGTAACGAAATAAAAGAGAGGTTTCTCTGGATTCCCTGATTCTAATTTAAATGCCAACTGGCAACGAGGTTGACATGAATAAACTCTTAATTATGCAACAAATACTGTTTTAAGTGCAGTGAACCGAGGGAAACTTTTGCTACATTTCGTTACTGCTGCAGATTGCAACAAAAATTTTTAATGCAATCAATTTCATTCAAATATAGTTAATTACTTAGTCCAAGACTTGAGATAAAAAAATTAAATTTCGTGAAAAGTAATTTGGTTCAACAGCTGTAACGAAATCAAAAAGAGGTTTTTCTCGATTCCCTGATTTTAATTTAAATGTCACCTGGCAACGAGGTTTACATAAATAAACTCTCAATTATGCAACAAATACTATTTTAAGTGCAGGAAACCGAGGGAAACTTATGCTACATTTCGCTACTGCGACAGATTGCAATACAAATTTTCAAATCCAATCAATTTCATTCAATTTCAGTTAATAATTTAGTCCAAAACTTGAGATAGAAGAATTAGATTTTGTTAAAAGTAATTTGGTTCAACCGCAGGAACGAAATGAAAGAGAGGTTTCTCTCGATTCCCTGATTCTAATTTAAATGCCAACTGGCAATAAGGTTTACATAAATAAACTCTTAATTATGCAACAAATACTTTTTTAAGTACAGGGAACCGAGGGAAACTTTTGCTACATTTCGTTACTGCGACAGATTGCAATGCAAATTTTTAAATCCAATCAATTTCATTTAATTTCAGTTATTAATTTAGTCCAAAACTTGAGATAAAAGAATTAAATTTTGTAAAAAGTAATTTGGTTCAACCGCAGTAACTAAATGAAAGAGAGGGTTTTCTCGATTCCCCGATTCTAATTTAAATGCCAACTAGCTATAAGGTTTACATAGATAAATTCTTAATTATGCAACAAATACTTTTTAAGTACAGGGAACCGAGGGAAACTTTTGCTACATTTCGTTACTGCGACAGATTGCAATATAAATTTTTATATCCAATCAATTTCATTCCATTTCAGTTATTAATTTAGTCCAAAACTTGAGATAAAAGAATTAAATTTTGTGAAAAGTAATTTGGTTCAAGCGCAGTAACGAAATGAAAGAGAGGTTTTTCTCGATTCCCTGATTCTTTTTTAAATGCCAACTGGTAATAAGGTTTACATAAATAAACTCTTAATTATGCAACAAATACTTTTTTAAGTACATGGAACCGAGGGAAACTTTTGCTATATTTCGTTACTGCGACAGATTGCAATACAAATGTTTAATCCAATCAATTTCATTCAATTCCATTTTTTAATTTAGTCCAAAACTTGAGATAAAAGAATTAAATTTTGTGAAGAGTAATTTGGTTCAACCGCAGTATCGAAATGAAAGAGAGGTTTCTCTCGATTCCCTGATTTTAATTTGAATGGCAACTGGCAACGAGGTTTACATGAATAAACTCTTAATTACAGAACGAATACTGCTTTAAGTTGAGCGAACAAAGGGAAACGTTTGCTAAATTTCGTTACTGTGACAGGTTGCAATAAAAATTTTCAAATCCAATCAATTTCATTCAATTTTAGTTATAAATTTAATCCAAAATTTGAGATAAAAGAATTAAATTTTGTGAAGAGTAATTTGGTTCAACCGCAGTAACGAAAGGAAAGAGAGGTTTTTCTCAATTCCCTGATTCTTATTTAAGTGCCAACTGGCAATAAGGTTTACATAAATAAACTCTTAATTATGCTACAAATACTTTTTCAAGTACAGGGAACCGAGGGAAACTTTTGCTAAATTTCGTTACTGCGACAGATTGCAATAAAAAATTTTAAATACAATCAATTTCATTCAATTTCAGTTATTAATGCAGTACAAAACTTGAGTTGAAGAATTAAATTTTGAGAAAAGTAATTTGGTTCAAGCGCAGTAACGAAATGAAAGAGAGTGTTTTCTTGATTCCCTGATTCTAATTTAGATGCCAACTGGTTATAAGGTTTACATAAATAGACTCTTAACTATGCAACAAATACTGTTTTAAGTGCAGGGAACCGAGGGAAACTTTTGCTACATTTCGTTACTGCGACAGATTGCAATACAAAATTTTTGATCCAATCAATTTCATTTAATTTCAGTTATTAATTTAATCCAAACCTTGAGATAAAAGAATTAAATTTTGTGAAAAGTAATTTGGTTCAACCGCAGTAACGAAATGAAAGAGAGGTTTTTCTCGATTCCCTGATTTTTATTTTAATGCCAACTGGCAACGAGGTTTACATAAATAAACTCTTAATTACAGAACGAATACTGCTTCAATTTGAGCGTACCGAGGGACACTTTTGCTGAATTTCGTTACTGCGACAGATTGCAATATAAGTTTTTAAATCCAATCAATTTCATTCAATTTCAGTTATTAATTTAGTCCAAAACTTGAGATAAAAGAATTAAATTTTGTGAAAAGTAATTTGTCTTCTGATACTCGTGAACAGCCACCGTGTCATGAGCTAAGTTATCAGATATGATTGCGATACTTACATGCTTGAGCCCTGCATCTTTTTTATAATAAATCACCCAGAGAATTTTTTAGCTTCATTCTAATTCCAGTGGAATGATTGAGCTGCATTCTGAATTATGAACGCGTAATTTTTAGCGAAATTGAAGCAAATCAAAAACTCCCCAAGCAATAAATTTGCCTCCAGGTTTTTGAAAAAAGATTGTTCCTTTGAAATAAAGTGATGAGTTTTTGATTTCAACAGCCTTTTACAGAAATCATATAGGAATTTATCAGTATATATGACATCTGTCGGCCTGTAACCAAATTTCAAATCTCACTCCAATAATACAATGTTCATCAAAATCTTTTGTGATGTTATTTTTCAAGTTTGCAGTACCGGGAGAGTTTTCGCACACATTATGAGTGCCACTGCTTCCTGCTAGAACACAATGACGAGATCTGAGTTTTGTGAATTTCGAAAAACTGATCTTCAGGCCTAATCTGATGTAAATCGAGCATATAACTCGTTGATATTACACAGTAGTAACCTTTTCTGAACATGTGAACGAGTTCCATCATGATTCTTGATCGAAACAGTCTTTCATCCCTGGCATCATTCGACTTATGCCATCGCGTTCATAAAAGTTTTTCACTAGAGTTTCAGTTTTAGAAGTCAATGCTCAAACTCTTTTTGGATTCGGGAACGTAAGAATTCCATGCTCTGAAACTAATTTTTCGACATTTTTTTCTTTTCGCTCTGATGTATTGAACACCTGCATCAGTTTTCTTCGTCAAAAGTCATTTAATGATCCTCAGTATCTACGTTATCTCTACCAGAAGGCTCTGCAATATCACCAGAGTTCAAGAATGATATTCCCGCTGTTGATGAGTTGGTATCTACATGAACTGCAAATTTGAGCTCCTTCTGGTAGTGCAGGAAATTGCAAACGCAAGTCGAGGGCAACAACACGTAGTTTAAGATTAGTTGGGTTATGCCTTACTTATTGAGAAGAGCAGTTATTCTAGTAGAATAGAATATTACTTAACTTAAAAAACTGTTACTAAAGCGTTGCACAAAGATCCTCGGCGTGAGCGCACTACGGAAGATCGCGCGCCAGCCGCTCTATCATGGCATCTTGTTTACGTATCGTTCTATTACTCAAGGACGAATTAATTTGCCACTCTGAAAATTGGGGTTCTTATGAGAAAGAATCTCATCTTTCATTTAAAAGTATTTTGAAGAAAAAAAAGTGTCGAAATTTGAAAAAAAGTAAAATTTTTTTTGATTTCCAAAAATTAGGTCAAATTTGGACTTTTTTTAAAAATCGTTATGACCATCAGAAAGTCTGTGAAAAAATCTATCAAAAACATTTGTACTAAAATTTTGTTCAAGGCAATAGGAAAAAAGTTACAAATGTTTGAAAGTAAGGCTTTGTTTAAAAAACCCAAAAATTGTACCCCCTCCACTTTAATAAATAATTATCAAAATTAATGAATTTGAGGTGTGAGGAGTACTATCTAATAGGACTACAATCGGGCTAATTTTTAGCCCGATCGGACAACTTTAATTTTCGAGGCCATGTTTTTAAAGTTGTTGTGTGTTTTTTTAATTCGGGAATCTTACAATTCTGATATTTATAATTCGACAATTATCTGTCGGGAATTTTATTATTCTGGAATGTTCCATTTCGTTAATAGAATAAACTGTTTTGAATTTGATTATTGTTGAATTTTACATTTGGGGAATTTTATAATTCGGGAATATTATTATTTAAAATTTTTAATTTTCGGGAATTTTCCAATTCGTGAATTTTGTAACTTGCGAATTTCATTATTTTATAATTATCCAATTTGGGATTTTTATTTTTCGACAATTTTTTCATTCAGAAATTTTCCAATTCGGTAATTTTCTAAATCGCAAATTTTCCAATTCTGGAATTTTACAGTGTCGGGAATTTTATTTTTCTTAATTTGTCAGTCGTCCCTATCCATAATTGGTATATTATGTAATTAATATAATTTAAATCTAAAAATAATTTTAATTATTCATAAATTTACTCATAATTGTTATAATCATTATTTATTCTTAAATTCAATATTATTTAAAGTGATTATAATTCTTTATTTTTACATTTTTCAAGATAATTATTTGTTTGAGATAATATGATTGGTTTTTAATCCATGTTTACCTATATGTGGATTTAATTTCATTTTAATTTACTATGTTTATTTTTTTAATTAAAAAAAAATCTTAAACTAAGGTAAATGTCCCAGTAATCGTGACGATCTCAATAATGGTGAAAGTTTTCTGAATTTGGAATATTTTATTTAAAAATATGTTGAAAGTAACATTTAATTATAAAATCCATTTATTTTTAGCATATTATAGTGTAAAATAGATTTTATATTAATTAACATTATTTAAAAATCAAGAAAATTGGAATCACGATTACTGAAACGAAGTTAACTATTATTGTGACGTTTACTTTATATTTTCAGAACAATAATTAAAAAAAAATATCTGAAAATATTTTAAATTTTATTAGTGATATTCGATGGTTTAAATAATTATAATTAAATATAGGCATTAAGCATGAATAATGAATAATAATTTAAATTATACAATGGGTTTTTTTTCTGCCGTTGAGGGTTCCGTAAATCACATACCCTCATGTGTTGAAGTTACGTAACAACTAAAAGTGTTTTATTATATAATAAAAAAGGGAAGTCATATGAAATGTTAATAAAAATTATCAATGATATTTTTAATGTATTGTTGAATTTTTTTCGCAAAAGAGATTTTGGTTTTTACATGTAAGTGAGAAACATGGTTAACATAACCTACCTTTTTTCTGATGGTTGAGATGGTTCTCATTTGTCAAATATCAAACTTATAGTTTTCTGGTTGTGTAATGTTCGATCAAAAATAGCCACTTTAAAAAATATAAGTTATGAACAAATACAAACTAAATCTGTACTTCAGCGAAAATATTAATTTTGAATTACGACTTCGGGATGCTTTATTATAAGAATTAAGAAAACGATGGATCTACAATAAAAATGGTAAGTATTATTTTTAGGTTTTTTTAGCTCTGTTCACATTCTTCATAGATGCATACATTATATTAAGAATATTTAAATGATTTGTCTCGAATAAATTAATAATTTATTTTATTCTACCTTAAACTATACTACGACGAAAATAATATTTTTTGAAGTTCATTCATTTCGTGTATAATATAATCGTTAGAAGAAGCATGTTTTCTTTTGTAAAGACGAAGTTTCTTTTATTTTTTCACATTTTAATAATATATTACAGTGGAGTCTCACCTATTCTCCAACTCCCTTATTCCTTAACGCCTTTTATTGCCCGTCGGCTGTAGACGGTTATTTCCATTTGCGCAGTTCCGGAAACTCCCACCACGGTCCCGGCCGGTATATTCTCCTCTGCACAGTGGCTGACCAATTTAAAAAAAGAGGCCCACAGAGCGGGAAGCCTTGAATTGAGTATTGTTTCACGACGTCATGGGAATACGTCGCACGACGTATTCGAGAAAATATTATAAACGTAAAAGTCATAAATGTACGAATAGAAGTATTTCTGAAGTGTAGAATCTATTTTCCTAGTCATGTTCCATTCTCTTGTTGATTCACGACCTTTCATTTTCACAAAAATTTCGTGAAACTGAAAGGTCTTCAACCGATAAAAGGATGAAGAAGCAGAATTTCGCAAATGAATTTTAAACTTGAAAAGATTGCTATACAGACCTTTATAACTGACCTTTACGTTTGGGTGGTTTTCTCCAAAAATTCCACTGATATTTCCACCTATTGACGTCATGCCACAAAACTCACTGTGCCGCGAAATATTTGACTCGTTTTTTGATTCTATAATATTTATTTTTAGTTGGCAAATTGTACTATTTCCTGGAAATTTGAGTTTTTTTACAATATGCGATGATTTCATATTAGTAGTGCATATATGCAGAAATGTGACATACATGGTTTTACGTTATTTTTAGTATGAAAAAAATCGTCATGTTTTAACATTTTAGCAATTCTTAACAGCAATTGAAGGAAAGAAGTTGTCATTCGAACGGAAGATTTCGTTTTGCTTTCAAAAGATCTAACCTCGATATAGACAATGTACAAGTTTTAAATCTTCCTGACCAAGCAGTTTATCCTACGAAAAAAGTGCAAGATACAAAAAGTTTTATTTTTGCTCGGAGATGCTGAATTTTTTTTTTGCGTTAATATATAAGAAAAATGTAAAAAAATTGTTTAAACAAAAACTGACCAGGATTTTGAAAAAAAACAAGATAGTCGTAATCAGGGGAATCTGATCTATCAAACTTTTTCTTATATATGACTTGATATATTGTCAAATTGTATTCATGGAGAAGCCATTAAAAGCTTTATTAAAGATTTTTTTTATTCTTTTATTTTCTCTTAAAACAAACGTTAATTTTAACTCGAATTTGAGTGTTCAAAACCTTTTAACAAATACATAGTTATTTGGAAGTTTTATGTTATATTATTCATTGTATTCTTTTGTATTCTTTATGAAATTCGAAAAAAGCTTTAAAAGTTTTATTTAAATATTGTTTTATTAATTTTCTAGACAATACTTCATCTTAAAAACCCTTTTTTTGATTCAGAGAACGTCTGTCATGTTTTGAAACATAATACATAATAACAATGTTAACTATGTAAACTACATGTAAACTATTCCCTTAAATAATAAACTCTGACACTTTTACCTTACCTTTTTCCTTGGTCTCCATTTTTTAAAGGTACGACGACAAAAAAATTTTTAAAAATTCACTGTGATAGCCTTGTTACTAATTCGGGGAAATCGGAACGTAAACAAACAGTCAGGGCCGCCTGAACCGTTTCTATAATATTGCGCAATATATTCGACTTAGTGCTCGCACACAGCAACCCTTCCGACGCGAGAGTCGCAACCGTCTCTCACCCCTTGAGCTGAGAAACTGCGTGGGCTAACAGTTCTAGGAATGTCGGGTGTATTAATTTGTATTGTTATTGATAGTATTTATTATTGATTTCAAATAACTTGCGCTTTCCGGCTGAAAAAGTAGCAACAGGCGGCGCATCGATACAAGAACGGGGCAGCCAATGAACGTCGCTGATAAAAATAAACTGCCCACTCGCGGTAAGGGTGGGGCCCTCTTCAGCTAGGGAATAAAAGAATCGTTTCCAATAGATTCGTTTCACGGTCAGGGGAATAGGAGAGTTTTCACTGTATCTCCAGTTCAAACAATCGCGCCTTATAGTCTTATACATGAAGTCAAGCCAGTTTTGTCTTGGACTTTGATCGAAGATCAGATAGCGTGACCCACCAACTTTTTAATATAGCATATGTTTTAATTATTTATCGATGTATTTTGATACGCTAATTATAAGTACATGTATTTTAATTAACTAGCCTTTTTTTTAACACACTGTTATTTTTCTATTAAAATTTACATTTTCTGCAATTATTTAACATTTTAAATGGTTCTTGATAAATGAAATTTCCAGAAATTTCTATTCCTATAAATAGTGTAACATTTTCGGAAATTTATGGAAATTTTTCGGAAATAAATGAAATTTTTGGAAATTTTCAAGTGTCCTCCTCAGTATGCAACTCAAACCAACCGTGACTCTTTCGGTTCTAACTTTGTCGCCATACTTCTCTTTGAGTAATCGAAGTCGGGTGGGACTGACATTATAACTGGACTTAACAACTTACGACGAATTAGCTAATTATTTTGGACAAACTCAGTACTGATAGTCCAGGCATTTGGTACTTTTACACCGTAGTAAATAGGTAATACGCGTTTTTTGCTTGAACGGTTCTTTAAGGTGTCCTGATGAAAATTCCAAGTTTTCTAGAAATGACTACCGTGCGTCTCGGACATATTTTTGAAGAAAGTTCCAAAAATCGTGTTTGCTTCGACTGTTTGCATTTTAGGGTAAAATTTTTCACAGCAAAATTGAACGAGAGGAAATGAGCTGCCGGCTGGAATAAGGACACACAAAATTATTTCGCCGGGAGTGGATGACCCCTCGAGGCTATCTGAGACATTTTCGAATTTAAATTTTTAAAGATGATATCTAGATGTAGAATTTCATTGCGAATCTTTTTTTCCTAAGGCAAAAAGTTGTAGTTTTATTAGTTTTCTAGTTAATGTAAAAAAATGGACTTTTTTGGAAAAATCGATTTTAATTAGTTTTTCACTTCAACTCGTGCTCAGCAAGTCAATTCTTGGAATTTTTTAATAAAATTTTTAAAAAATGTAGTTCGAAATGTCCTTCGAATGATAGAGCCAAAGGAAATCAAAAATTTATTTTTAAAAAGTTGTTAAATATTTTTTTCGGACGCTCGGCGCACATCGGACTTCTCCAATTTCCAGCGTTTCGTTTATCGAGCGAATTTTGTGCAACAAAAAACTTCTATGGAGAGAGTTGTAAACAACAGTACAGAGAAGTTTTCTGGAAAATTTTAGCCGAATTGAATTTATATTTAAGAAATTATTAATTTCTCAAGTTGCTAGCGGCTAGGCGACTCGCGCGCGGACTGTAGCGAGAGTGTCAGATCCGATTCTTAATACAGTTCACCGGCGACAAAAATAAAAACTAATCAAGATTAAAGTATTATGAATAAATATATAAATAAATATTATTGAATAATGTAAAATAATTTATTCATTACATATTCTGTTAGTTATAATTGTTCTATTTTTGAGACAAACTTAACAAAAGCATATAATCTCTGACAATTCGCAGAATTGGAAGTTGGGGGAAAAAATATTAATTTGAAATCTTTTTCCGTTCTTTAATTATCATTAATTGAAAAATATTTAAGCGTCTTTAATATAAATATTAGGTTTTCTGAACTTATGATTACTACTGAGATCCTTGTTCATAACACTTCAGACGTTTACAGCAGAGTTTATAACAGGCTCAAAAACTTTTGCATTCTGGACTTTATTTGAAACAGATATATATTCTTCACCATGAAAGAAATAAAGGAAATTTTGCTAATAAAATAGTGAGAAATCGTTCTCTTACTGATTGTCACTGATTTTCATGGAAATTTCACTGATCAAAATTCAGAATAAAATATCTCACATTTTTTAATTCATATTTGCACTAACAAAAGTATTGCTGTTATTTTTACGACTCAACATATTTCTTAACTGAATTTTTGTAGATCATGATTATAACAATATGAACTAAAAACAAGTGCACTTTATCGATCTTTCACTTTTTTTAATTCCACGAATTTGAAGCATTGAAAAATTCGCGGAATTAGGAATCCGGTGAATCTCAACTATTAGATGTTTATGTTTCGTGTTTATTTTTGGCGCCGGTGAACTGTCTTAAGAATCGGATCTGAGACTCTAGCTACAGTCCGCGCGCGAGTCGCCTAGCCGCTAGCGAATTGAGACATTAATAATAATTTCTCAAATATCAATTCGATTGGGATAAAATTTTCCAGAAAACTTCTGTGTACTGCTGTTAACAAATTTCTCGCTGGAAGTTTTTTGTTGCTCAAAATTCGCTCGATAAACGAAACGCTGGAAGTTAGAAAAGTCCGATGTGCGCCGAGCGTTAGAAAAGAATTAATGACAACTTTCTTAAAATAAATTTTTTTATTCCTTTTACTCTATCGGCCGAAGGAAATTTCGAACTGCATTTCTTGAAAATCTTATTAAAAAATCTGCCCGCTTCGCTGGCACATTCTCATCGCGCGCTTAGCGCGCGGCTCGCTTCGCTCGCAAGTTTGAGCGCGCCTAGGGCGCGCACCTGTTGCTCTAATTCCTCTACTTTCCCTTCCCTCATTCATATTACACCCCTCCCTCCATTTCCAACTGATTCCCCTGCTTTAATTTCCGCTAATTCCTTGGTCCTCATTTCTCTACTTCTTCTTTCTAAATTTTCTTTCACTTGCTACCTCTCATTCCCTCTATGTTTCTTTACTCCTTCTCATCTCACTTATTATTTACTTACTGTACCCTCATTTTCTATTACTTCTTCTACTTGCCGATCATAATTTTAATTTATTTTCCTCGCATCTTCTAGTTCAATCTGATCATTTCCCCTCACTTCTACTTCCTTAAATTCCTTTACTACCTCCACTTTCCCGCTCCTTACTTATATTATAACTCTCCCTACATTTTCAAATAATTCCCCTGCCTTAATTTTCCCTGATTCCTTAGCCCTTATTTCCCCTCTCTAAAGTTTCCCTCACTTCCTACCTCTCATTTCTTCTATGTGAATTTACTCCTTCTCAGCTTACTTCTTCATCAATGCCTCGCCCCTTATTTCATATTACTTCCGCTACTTGCCAGCTCCTAATTTTATTTTATTTCCTTACTTTCCTTTTACTTCAATCTGATCATTTCCCCTCACTTATCCTACTTCCCCTCCCCTCACGTATACTATACCTACTTTCCCTTTCCTCACTTATATTACAGCGCTCCCTACATTTCCAAATAATTCCCCTGCCCTAATTTTTCCTAATTTCTTGACCCTCATTTCTCTACTCCCCCTCTTAACATTTTTTCTCCACTTCCAACCTGTTATTTCTTCTATCTTCTTTCACTACTTTCCACCTAACTTCCCTGTTCATTTATTTTCCCTTATTTCCTATTACTTTCTCTACTTGCCCGCTCATAATTTCATTTCATTTCCCTTATTTCCCCTACTTCAATCTGATCATTTGCTCTCATTTCTTCTACTTCCCCTCTCCTGAATGGTCCCTACTTACAATACTCCCTTCTTTAAACTCACTTCCCTAGTGCCTATTTCCTTACGTATACTATACCCTTTCACGACGTTCACTGCTTTCCGTCCCGTCATTACCATCTCTTACTGCCTCTTGCATCAAAACCTCTCCTTCTTCAATTTCCCTAATTTTTCCTTACTTTCTCTACGCCTCTATTTCCTCTACTCCCCTCCTCTCACACACATTGCAGCCTTTCCTCCATTTTCAAATGATTCCTCTTGCTTAATTTTCCCTAATACCTTGGCCCTCTTTTCCCTACTTCCCCTCTCTACATTTTCCCTCACTTCCCACCACTCGTTTCCTTCACGTTCCTCTACTTCTTCTCACCTCACTGCCACATCCATTCCTCTTCCCTTGTTTCCTATTACTCTCTCTACTTGCCCGCTCATAATTTTATTTTATTTTCCTTACTTCCCTTTTACTTCAATCTGATCATTTCCCCTGACTTACCCTACTTCCTCTCCACCAATTTTTCCTTACGTACCATATTCCCTCATTTCACCTCACTTTCCCAGTTCCCCTCCTCTCACGTATACTATACCTCGCCACAATGTTAGCTGTTTCCCCTCCCCTCATTACCATCCCTCAATTCCTCTTGCATCATCGCCTTTCCTTTTTCTTTTCCCTAATTTTTTATCACTTTCTCTACTTCCTCTACTTCCCCTTCCCTCATTTATATCACATACCTCCCTCCATTTTCAAATAATTCTCCTGCCTCAACTTTCCCTAACTCCTTGGTCCTCATTTCCCTACTACCCCTCTATAAATTTTTCTTCACTTTCTACCTCTCGTTTCGTCTATGTTTCTTTACCCCTAATCTCTCTTCTTCATCACTGACTGTCTCCTTATTTCCTTTAACTTCCTCCACCTGCCGCTCATAATTTTATTCTATTACCCTCATTTCCCCTAATTCCCCTATCCTAATTTTTCCTTACTCAGCATACTTTCTCATTTCACCTCATTTTCCCATTTCCCCTTTCGTCACGTATACTATACCCTATCACCATTTTCACTGCTTCCCCTCCCTTAATAATCACCCCTTACATCCTCTTGCCTCGTACCACCTCCTACTTTCCTTCCTCTAACTTTTCCTCACTACCTTCAATTCATTTACATTCTCCACTTTTCTTCCCACACTTATATTATACCCCTCCCTCCATTTCCAAATGAATCCCCCGCCCTAATTTTCCCTAATACATCGGCTCTCTTTTCCCTACTCCTTCTCTCTAAATTTTTCCTCACTTCCTACCTCTTATTTCCTCCACGTTCCTTCAATTCTTTTTACCTCACTTTTACATCAATTCCTCTCCCCTCATTTCCTATTATTTCCTCTCCTTGCTAACTCATAATTTTACTTTATTTCCCCTACTTCAATCTGATCATTTGCTCTCATTCCTTCTACTTCACCTCTCCTAATTCGTCCCCACTTACCATACTCACTCATTTTATTCCACTTCCCTAGTGCCCCACCCCTCACATATACTATAACCTTCTACAGGGTTCACTGCTTTCCCTCCCCTCATTGCCATTCCTTACTTCCTGTTGCATCATATCCTCTCTGTCTTCGATTATTCTAATCGTTCCTCACTTCCCCTACTTCCTCTACTTCTCCTCCCCTCAGTTATATTACAGCCCTTGCTCCATTTCCGAATAATTCATCTTCCTCAATTTTTACTAATTTCTTGGCCCTCATTTCCCTACTTCCCGTCTCTAAATTTTTTCTCTACTTCCTACCTGTAATTTTTTTCATGTTCTTTCACTTCTTTCCACCTCACTTCCCCGTCAATTCCTCTCCCCTTATTTCCCATTACTTTCTCCACATGCCGCTCATAATTTTATTTTATTTTCCTCACTGCCCCTATTTCCCCTCTCCTAATTTTTCCTTACTCCGCATACTTTCTCATTCCACCTCATTTTCCCAGTTTCCCTTTCCTCACGTATACTATATCCTATCACCATTTTCACTGCTTTCCCTCCCTTTATTACCACCTCTTACTTCGTCTTGCCTTGTACCACCCCCTTCTTTCCTTCCTCTAAACTTTTCTCACTATTTTTAATTACTTCACTTTCTCCACTTTACCTCCCCTCACTTATATTATACCCCTTCCTCCATTTCCCTATAATTCCCCTGCCTTAATTTTTCCTAACAGCTTGGCCTTCTTTTCCCTACTTCTTCTCTCTAAATTTTCCCTCACTTCTTACCTCTCATTTCCTCCATGTTCCTGCACTCGGTATTACCTCACTTCCACATCAATTCCTCTCCCTTTACTTCCGATTAATTCCTTTACTTGCCCGCTCAGAATTTCATTTTATTTCCCTTACTTCCCTTTTACTCCAATCTGATCATTTTCCCTTACTTACCCTACTTCCACTCCCTTAATTTTTCGTTATTCACCATATTCCCTCATTTCACCTCACTCTTCTAGTTCCCCTCACCTCAGGCATACTATACTCTTCTAGAATGTTCACTGCTTTCCCTCCTCTCATTACCATTCCTCAGTTCCTCTTGCATCATAACCTCTCCTTCTTCCCTTTCCCTAATTTTAGATCACTATCTTCACTTCTTTCACTTCCCATTCCCTCATTTATATTAAGCCCCTCCCTTTATTCCCGAATAATTCCCCTGCCTTGACTTTTCCTAATTCCTTGGTCCTTATTTCCCTCTTTACTACTTCTTATCTCACTTCTTTATTACTTACTGGCCCCTTATTTCCTAATACTTCCTCTAGTTGCCGCTCATAATTCTATTTTATTTCCCTTACTTCCGCTAATTCAATCTGATCATTTCCCCTCACTTCCCTTATTTCCCCTCCCCTAGTTTTTTCTTACTTACCATACTTCCTTATTTTACCACACTTTCCTAGTTTCCCTCTCCTCACGTATACTACACCCTAACAACATTTTCCCTGCTTCTCTTCTGTTTATCACCACCCCTCAATGCCTCTTGCCACGTACCACCCTTCTACTTCCCTTTCACTAACTTTGCCTTACTTTCTTCAAATTTTTTACTTTCTTCACTTTCCCTCCACTTACTCATATTATAGCCCTCCCTCCATTTCCAAAAAATTCCTCTGCCCTAATTTTTCCCAATCCCTTGGCCCTCTCTTCCCGTCCCTAAATTTTCCCTAACTTCCCACCTCTCATTTCTTCTATGTTCCTTTTCTCTTCGTCAGATCACTCCCCATCAATTCCTCTCCCCGTATTTCCTATTACTCCCTCTACTGGCCGGCTCATAATTTCATTTTATTTCCCTTACTTTCCTTGTACTTCAATCTGATCATTTCCCTTCACTTTCACTATTTCCCCTCCCCTAGTTTTTCCTTACTCACCATATTCCCTCATTTTACCTTACTTTCCTAGTTCCCCTCCCCTCACGTATGCTACACTTCTCTACAATGTTCACTGCTTTCCCTCTCGTCATTACCATTCCTTACTTCCTTTTGCATTATAACCTCTCCTTCTTCCCTTTTCCTAATTTTGTGTCACTATCTCTACTTCTTCTACTTCCCCTTACCTCATTTATGATCAACCCTTTCCTTCATTTCCAAATATTTCCACTGCCTTAACTTTCCCTAATTCTTTGATCCTTATTTCCTTCTTTACTACTTCTTATCTCACTTCTTCATCGCTTACTGTCCCCTTATTTCCTATTACTTCCTCTACTTGACGCTTACAATTTTATTTCATTTTCCTCACTTCCCCTAGTTCAATCTGATCATTTCCCCTCACTTCCCCTATTTCCCCTCCCTGAGTTTTTACTTATCATACTTCCTCATTTCACCTCACTTTCCTAGCTCTCCTTACGCATACTACACCCTACCACAATTTTCCTTGCTGCCCCTTTTTTATTACCACCCCTCACTTCCTTTTTCCACGTACCACCCCCTACTTCCCTTCCTCTAACTTCGCCTCACTTCTTACAATTCCTTCACTTCCTCCACTTTCCCTCCACTTACTTATATTATACCCCCCTGTCCATTTCCAAACAATTACCGTGCCCTCATTTTCCTTAATTCCTTGGCCCTCTTTTTCCCTCTCTAAATTTTCCCTCGCTTTCTACCTCTAATTTCTTTTATGATCCTTTACTCCTCTCCACCTCACTTCCCCCTCAATTTCTCTCCCCTTATTTCCTATGACTCACTCTACTTGCCCGCTCATGATTTTATTTTATTTCCAATACTTCCATTTTACTCCAATCAGATAATTTCCCTTCACTTACCCTACTTCCCCTCTCCTGATTTTTCCTTGCTTACCATACTCCCTCATTTCACCTCACTTACTAGTTCCCCTCCCCTCAGGTATACTATATCTTTCCACAATGTTCACTGCATTCCTTCCTCTCATTCCCATTCCTTACATCCTCTTGCATAATTACCGCTCCTTCTTCCATTTCCCTAATTTTTCCTCACTTCCTCCACTTCCTCTACTCCCCCTCCCCTCACTTTTATTATAGTGCTCCCTTTATTACAAAATCATTCTTCTTCCTTAATTTTTTGTAATACCTTGGCCCTCTTTTTCCCAATCCTCCTTTCTAACTTTTCCCTCACTTCCTACCTCTTATTTCCTCCACCTTCCTTCACTTCTTCTCACCTCGCTTCCACATCAATTTCTCTCCCCTTTTATTTCCTATTCCATCCTCTAATTGCCCGCTCATAATTTTATGTTATTTCCCTTACTTCCCTTTTACTTCAATCTCATCATTTTTCCTCACTTACCCTACTACTCGTCCCCTAATTTTTCCTTACCTACCATTTTCCCTTATTTCACCTTACTTTTCTAGTTCCACTCTCCTCACATATACTACACTCTACCACCATTTTGCCTGCTTCCCTTCCTTTTATTACCACCCCTTACTCTCTCTTGCCTCGTACCATCCCCCTAATTCCCTTCTTTTTAACTTCTCACTTCCTTTATTTCTTTTACTTCCTCCACTTTCCCTCCCCTTACTTATATTATACCCCTCCCTTTCCAAATAATTCCCCTTCCCTAATTTTCCCTCATTCCTTGGTTCTTATTTCCCCTCTATGAATTTTCCCTCACTTCCTACTTCTCATTTCTTCTATGTTTCTTTACTCCTTCTTATCTCACTTCTTCATCACTTACTATCCCCTTATTCCCTATTACTTCCTCCACTCACCTGCTCTTAATTTTATTTTATTTCCCTTAGTTCCGTTTTACTTCAATCTGATCGCTCCCCCTCTTCCGATCGAAACAATAGGGGTTTTTGCTCAGGACTATGAAACCCTAGAAATGACAATTTCTCTAGAACTTTCCAGAGACATGGATGTGGATATCCATAAATGTATGTAGATATGCATGCGGCAGAGTACGTGCGATATGTGGAATATAAAATTCTACTTGGCTCGGAAAAAGCTTCATACGCATGCGAATTGTCGAGATAGCAAGTTTTACATTTGCGAGTGACGAGACTGCAGAGAGACAATACATTGCATCTGTCCGTTGGTTAGATATTCTCTGCAACGCTGCTTTCTGCTTTTTCGGCCCCTCTCCTCTCTCCTCTTTCCTCTCCCCCTCACCTCTACCCTTCCTGCATGCCCAGCTTTCTCGCCTTTAAGAAAACCAGTCAAGAAAGTAAATTCAGAAGCTTATTTCCCGGGACACCTCTTCGCGTCCTTTTCCACCGAGAAATCACGCGTCAAAACTTACGAGAAACTCGAAATGCAGATCCACAAACATGCCTTCATAACTCTCCTTGTTTCACAAAACTTTATACAATAACTGTCATCTTGATTACAACTATCATTTTCTCACTTTACCAACTTCCTGACAACTCAAATTGTATTTTAGTCAGTTATGGAGCGCACGTTCAAGTTCTAAGCAGCAGTGAATAACTATGAATAGAACAAGGAATTTGTACCGACTTTCTCTACTTGCAGCCAAAATTAGACGCCAGATTCATAAATTCTCGAACAAAAATATAATAGTACTTTTCTTCTCCCTCCTCTTCCTCTTCTTCATCTATACATTCTTCTTCCCCTTCTTCTTTTTTCTCTTTCTCTTTTTCCTCCTCTCCTTCTTCTATGTTTTTCTCCTCCTCTTCATCTTCTTTTTTTTCTTCCTTTTCGTCCGCTTCCTCTTCTTCTTTCTCTTCTCCCTCTACTTTTTTTCTTCTTCTTGCTCTTTCTTTTCCTCGTCTTCCACTTCTTGCTCTTTCACTTTTTCCGTCTCCCTTTCCATCTTTTCCTCCTCTGCTTCCTTTTCTTCCTTTTCATCCTTTTCTTCTTTCCTTTCTTCTCCCTATTTTTCTTCTTCTTCTGCTTCCTCTTCTTCCTCTTCTTCATCTTTTTCTTCTACTTCCTTCTCTTCTTCATCTTTTTCTTCTACTTCCTTCTCTTCTTCTTGAAAATAATTGAATTTTTAGCCAACCAGTGAAATTTTTAACTAATACGATGAATATTGAAAAAAAAAAAATTTCATACAGAAGTTCAAATTTCTATTAAATAGTCAAATTTCCAAACAGAAAAAAATCCTCAACGAAGAAAGTTAATTTCCTATCAAAAAACAATAAATTTTCAACAAAATAGACAAATTTTCATACAAAAAAAATTAATTTTAACCAAATAGTTGACGTTTTAAATAGAAAAGATAAAGTTTCTGCCAAAAATGGAATTTTTTAATTTTCAGTTAAAATTGATTTTCAACAAACAAAAGAAAGAAATTTTAAACAAAATAGTTGAATTTACAACCAAAGAGTAATATTTCCAAATTAAATGATGAATATTCGACAAATTTATAATCGACCCAAAAGTTTTATTTTGAACCAACTTGAACAAAATATTTAAATTTTCTACTAAAAAAGATAAATTAAAAAAAATATATATTAATTAATTTTAACCAAATATTTGAATGGATAACGACTTTTTTCTGTCTACACGACAGAATAAGGTTCTTAAGTTTGAGGTTATATTGATTCGAACACATTTGACAAAATGTTTGTAAATTTAAAATATAATTTTAGTTTAAGTAACCTAAAATAGATAGCATTTTAATTGCTCATTACAGATCCATTGTTTTCAGCTTACTTACCCCGCTTTTATTTTTCATTTTGAAATACAAATATTAAACATAAACTCAACTTGACTGAATGTATCATCTGATCGACATTTCATATACCCTTTATCTGTTCTGCGTTCACGTTCAAACATTCAACTTTAATTTTAAATTCACAAATATGTTATCAATAAATTCCTTAAATGATCAGAAATAAGTAAACTACACAAATATTCACAGCCGTTATTTGACATAACCGCATACATGTAATATTTCGGATATTTCAGTTGAACATTTTCGATTTTAGAGAGTAACATCTCACTTTTTAATATCTGCAGATACTAACTTTGAACATCTAGATTGCTGTCTTGTAGTTAAACATAAAATATGGTAAACCTGAACATATAGATGTTACGTTTAAACATCCATTTTTCTCCATGCAACAAACAGTTGAATTTTTTTTACACAGCTGAATTTTCAATTTACAAAGATAAATTTTTACCCAAAATTCTACCAAGAAGATTAGTTTTCTACGAAAAAACGAATTTTCAATCAAATACGTGAATTTTCCACTAAATAGTTGAATTTTTGACCAAAGGAGATAAGTTTACAACCACAAATGAAACAGTAAAATTTTAAGTAAAAAAAAAGAATATAAAAATAAAAATTTTAAAGTTTGCAGAAAAATCCATCTCTTCGGACTGAAAATCCAACTATTTGGTAGAAAATTGAATTATTTAGTTAAAAATTATTCTTTTTTGGTTGTGGATTCAATTATTTTGTATAAATTAATCTTTATTTTAGTTTGAAAACTGAACATATTGGTTGCAATTTTTTTTCTCTCTTGGCTAAAGAATCTTTCTTGGCTGAAAATTCAAAATTAATTAATCGTTTTTTTCAAACTTAATTAAAATTAAATTTAAATTCATGACCAATTCAAAATGCAACTGTTTGCTTGTAAATTATTCCGCTTTTGTTGAGGATTCAACTATCTTGTTGAAAATTCGTAGTTTTCTGCGAAATTCAACTGTTTTTTATTCAAAGTAAAATATTTTTTGTTAGCGGAATTAACTATTACATTTTTTATAAAGAATTCATCCCTTTTGGTTGGAAATTCAACTACATGGTTTAAAGTTAACCTGTCTTGTTAAAAATGCATTTTTTAGTAGAAGATTCATCATTTTAGTTGAAAATTTATCTCTTTGGTTAGAAATTTAACTATTTGGTTGAAAAAATCATTTTTTGGTAGAATTAAACAGTTATTGATTTAAAATTAATTTTATTTTAATTTTAGGTCCGAAAAGAATTTCTACAAAAAATATTTCTTGTTTTCAACCAAATATTTGAATTTCTGACCAATGGAGATAAGTTTACAACCAAAAATGAAACAGTCAAATTTTAAGTTCAAACAAAAAAATTTGAACAAAAAACGAAATGCCAACCAATTGCTTTAAAAAAAAACAAGATGAATTATCAAAAAAATAGTTAAATTTTCAACCTAAATGGTAAATTTTTAATCAAGAAAATTAAGTTTCTACCCACATAGACGAATTTTTAACAAAAGACATGAATTTTCTATCAAATAGTTGAATTTTTTAGTTTTATGTATGTAAAGGAAAAATTTTCAACGAAGAATGGAAAAGCTACATTTTCTGTTGAAAAAAAAAGATTTTTCAACAAAGTGGTTCAAGTTTCAATTAAATAGTTCAACATTGAGCGACATTTGATAAACTAAAGACCAATATTATCGATATCAACAAACAGTTGAATTTTTTATTGCATAGCTGCATTTTCAACTTACAAAGATGAATTTTTACCCAAGAAGAATTATTTTCTACCAAGAAGATTAATTTTCTACGATGAAAACAATTTTCAATAAAATACCTGAATTTTCAACCAAATAGATGATATTTTTGACCAAAAATGAAACAGTAAAATTTTAAGTTAAAAAATAATAATTTTGAACAAACAAAAAATGAAATACCAACCAAGTGATTTCAATAAAACAAGATGAATTTCTAAACAGAATAGTTAAGTTTTTAAGCTAAAAAGTCGAATGTTTCAGAAAGTAGTTGACTTTTAAACCGAAAAAGAAGAATTTTTCAACAAGAAAGTCAATTTTCAATCAGGAAAAAGGAATTTTCAACGAAATAGTTTAATTTTTGAATAAGAAGATCAATTTTCAACCAAAAATGAAATCGTTAAATTTTCTGTTTGAAAAACTAATTTTTAACAAAGCAGAAAACTGATTCTCAAGCGCAGCTAAATTCAACTAAAAAAGACGATCTTTTAACAAAATAGTTTAATCCTTAACCAAAATGCTAAATTTTTAATCAAGAAAATTAAGTTTCTACCCACATAGCCGAATTTTTAACAAAAGACATGAATCTTCTATCAAATCGTTGAATTTTTTAGTTATATGTATGTAAATGAAAAATTTTCAACCAAGAATGGATACAAAAAAAAGAATTTTCAACAAAGTAGTTTGATTTTTAATTAAATAGTTTCATTTTCAATAAAGAAGATTAATTTCCTGTCTAAGTGAACGAATTTTCAACAAAATTTAAACAAATTGAAGCTAAACAGTTGACTTTTAAACCAGAAAAAGAAATTTCCTACCATTTAAATACAATTAAAAAGGAGAATTTTTAATAAAATAGTTCAAATAGTTCAATAGTTCAACTTATAAAGGATAAATTTTGTACAAAGAAAGGAATAGTTAAGTTTTCAGATAAAAAAATGTAAACCAAGAAAAAAACGAATTTCCAACAAAATGGTTTAATTTTCAAATAAATACTTGATTTTTCAACCAAAAAGATACATTTTTTACAAAAAGGTCCATTTTCAACCAAATAGTTTAATTTTCTACTGAACTGTTGAATTTTACACAACAAGAAAATGAACTTTTCACAAGAGATTAACTTTGAACCAAGTAGATAACTTTTCAACCAAATGAAAATTAATTCTCAACGAAACCTGTAACAAAGAATATTTCAACCCAAAAAACATTTTATGTAATTTGAAAATGGCGAATTTTAAACCAGAAAAGATCAGTTTTCAATAGAAAATATAAATTTTCAACAAAAATTGGAATAGTAATATTTTCAGCGAAGAAATTTAATTTTCAACAGAAAAAAAAGAATTTTGAGAAAAATTGTTAAATTTTCAACCAAAGAGATGAATATTGATCTAGAATGATATATTCTTTTTCAAAAAATAAATTGTCAAGAAAGCAGTTCAACATACATGAATTCTCAACGTAGTACTTGAATTTTCAACTAAAAGTTAAACTAATATTTAAAAAAAATAGTTGAATTATTAACCAAAGAGACGAATGTTCAACAAAAAATGAATTTTTAGCAAATTAGTTCAACTTTTAACAAAGAAGTTGAATTATTGACAAGAAAGATGACTTTTCAACTAACTTGTTGCATTTTCAATAACAAAAAAGTGAACTTTTTATAGAAAAGATCAACTTTAAACCAAGTAGTTGATTTTTCAACCAAATAAAAATTAATTCTCAACGAAACATGTAATAAAGAATTTTCAATAAAAAAAAAAAACATTTGATGTAATTTGAAAATGACGAATTTTCAACCCGAAAATATCAGTTTTCAATAGAAAAGATCAGTTTTCAACAAAAATTGGAATAATATTTTCAGTGAAGAAATTTAATTTTCAACCAAAAAAAGGAATTTTTAGAAAAATAGTTAAATTTTCAACCAAAGAGATGAATATTGATCTAGAATGATAAATCCTTATTCAAAAAATAAATTTTCAAAAATAGAGTTCAACATAAGTGAATTTTCAAGATAGTACTTGAATTTTCAACCAAAATTTAAAACAATTTTCCACAAAATAGTTAAATTATTAACCAAAGAGATGAATGTTCAACAAAAAATGAATTTTTAGCAAAGTAGTTCAACTTTTAACAAAAGAAGTTGAATTTTTGACAAAAAAATTACTTTTCAACTAACTTGTTGCATTTTCAATAACAAAAAAGTGAACTTTTTACAAAAGAGATCAACTTCAAACCAAGTAGCTGATTTTTCAACCAAATGAGATGAATCCGGAACCAAAAATATAATAGTAGACTTTGAACCCAAAACAAATTAACTTTGAACAAAGAATAGTTGGATTTTCTCATTTTGTACTATTAATTCGGTTAAAATTGAAGCGAAAAAACGAGAAAAAGGGGAAGTTTCTTGAAAACAAAGGATAAAAAAGAATTAATTAAAAAATGGGAAAAGAGTCTATGAACGGCCTCTAATCTATTAAGTTAATATGCCGTCTATGTTTATCTTTAAATTATATCAATGTTCTCAAATTAAAAAAATCGAGAAAAAAAATTAATTTAAGCTATTCTAATACTAATAGCACATAGTTATAACTCATTATCTTTCGATTGACGGTTATATAAACTTAGATTTATATTTCGTATTTAAAAATAGGAGAGAGGTCAGCTTTAGTGTCAAATGACATTTTGAGGCGGGGTTCGCTGAAATGTCACAAATTGTCACAAGAGGTAGGGGTGAGTCAAAAATCACTAAAAATAGCGTCCCGTAATATGTGGACGCTCCCTTTTCAGGATAAATTTACAATTAGAAGCTTCTAGGGGACCACGCATAAATTAGATAAAGTTTTTTTCTGAAATTTTGAGCCGGGTACAGCCATTTTTTAGGGTCTGTAAGTTTTAACCCCCCCCCCCCTACCATTTTGTACAAAAATTTTAATAGTTGATATTATATTCCAGAAAATTTTTTCATTTTTAATATTAAAAAAACAGTAATATTGAACCAAAAAACACGAATTTGCAACAAAATAGTTGAATCCTCAACCAAAATAGATTAATTTTCAACCAAACAGTAGCATTTTTAACCAAAAAGATGAAATTTCTACCAAGAGAGATGAATTTTTAAATCAAAATGACGAATTTTCAACAATTATTCTCGTCAGAGTTCTACAAACAAGTTGAATTTTTAACCAAATAGTGAAATTTCAAGCAAAAAAATGAATCTTCAATCTAAAAAACAGATTTTCAACAAATTACATAAATTTGCCACCAAATAGTTGAATTTTTAAACTAAAAAAGATTTCAATCTAAAAATTGAAGAGTTAAGTTTGCATTAAAACAAATTAATTTTCAATATTAAAAAAAGAGAATTTTCTACAGAAAAGATTGAATTTCCTACCAAATTGTAGAATTTTCATGCTAAAAAGAAGAATTTTCTACAAAACAAATGATTTTTTACCCAAAAATATGAATTTTCAATAAAAAATTAATTTTCAACCAAATATTTAAATTTTAAGTTAAGGAAATTAATTGACATTTTTTTTTCAACATAGTAGATCAATTTTCAACCCCACAGAAGAATTTTAAATTAATTACTTGATTCTTCAACTAAAACCGATTAATTTTTAAGCAAACAGTGGCATTTCAAACCAAAAAATTTACGAAAGAAGACGAATTTTCAACAAATTGCATAAATTTGAAACAAATTGATAAATTTTTAACCAAGAGTATTAATTTTCTACCAAAAAAGAAGAACTTTGAAAAATATATAATACATGAATTTTCTATTAAATAGTTGAATTTTCAACTAAAAAGGATACATTTTGTACCATTATTTGAACCAAAAATGGAAAAGCTAAATATTCTGTTGGAAAAGTTAATTTTCAACCAAAGAAATTAATTTTCACCTAAAATGATGAATCTTCAGCTGAACAAATTAATTTTCAACAAAGCAGTTCTACTTGAGATCAAATAGTTTAATTTTCCAGAAAATTGTTGTATTTTCTACTATTCTCTACTATTATATTTTTCATTGAGAATTCATCTTTTTTGGTTAAATATTTATTTGATTGAAAATTTTATTTTTTGGATAAAGATTACTTACTTTTGGCTGTAAATTTAAATGTTTTCAGGAAAATTGATCTCTTTGGATTGAAAATTCAACTGCTTGGCAGAAAATTGAAATATTTGGTAGAAAATTGAACTATTTGGTTGACATTTTTTTTTTTTTTTGAAGATTCAATCATTTTGTATAAATTAATCTTTTTGTTGAGTATTCGCCTTTTTAGTTTGAAAATTGAACATATTGGTTGACATTTTTTGTTCTCTATTGGCTAAAGAATCTTTCTTGGCTGAAAATTCAAACTTAATCAATTTTTTTCAAACTTAATTAAAATTGAATTGAAATTCATGACCAATTAAAAATGAAACTGCCTGGTTATAAATTAATCCGCTTTTGTTGAGGATTCAACTATTTTGTTGAAAATTTGTAGTTTTTTGCGAAATTAAACTGTTTTTGATTTAAAGTAAAATATTTTTTGTTTGAGGTATTAACTATTACATTTTGTTATTAAGAATTCATCCCTTTTGGTTGAAAATTCAACTACATGGTTTAAAGTTAACCTGTCTTGTTAAAAATTAATTTTTTTTTTGGTAGAAGATTCATCAGTTTAGTTGGAAATTTATCTCTTTGGTTACAAATTAAAATATTTGATTGAAAAATCATTTTTGGTTAGAATTAAACTGTGATTGATCTAAAATTAATATTATTTTAATTTTAGATCCAAAAAAACAATTTAACAAAAAAATATTTCTTGTTTGACACATCAACATTGCAAATTTAATTAAAAATAGCACCCGCAGAATGATTTTATTCAAAAGAATCCATTACTCTACTTTCGTGTAAAATCTCCTTATTTCCCTTGTTTTTAGAGTATTTTCACCTTAAAGCCCATTATCGATACAACTGACATTTTTTTTCTCGATTTCTTCTTATAATTGTGTGAGAGGGAGTGGCCCGTCGACATACAAAAGGTGTGTAGTCTGAAATTTGAAACATTTTAGGCCCTGCTTGTACTGGCTTCAAATGATGTATTTTGCTTTCAATATTGCCCCGGAAAACTGAACTATGTGAAGATAGTTTAAATTTTAAAAAATTAGTAAAAGTAGGCTCCATGCGCCTATCAAAAAAGGGTTTCGTAGCCTGTTAAGATGTTAATTAAGTCGTTCAAACCTCCCCCTTCCATACTTTTCCTCCCCTACTTCCACTAGATTTCCCTACTCCCCTCTTCAACCTTACTTCCCCACCCGACTCTTAAACCTTTTCTTCCCCCCTTCCCCAATTTCTTCCTCATCTATTTCCCCCTCTCCTCACTTCCTCTAGATTCTCAATATCGCTCCTTACCGTGTACCCTCATTTCCCCTAGTTCACCTCCTATCACTTTCCCTATTTCCCCTCCAGTTATTTCCCCCACTGCTCCTGCTTCTCCTATCATCATTTCCCGTCACGACACCTACGTTACCTTCCCTCATTTTCCCTACTTCCCCTCCCTTCATTCACCTTCACTTCCCGGCCCATCATTTCCCCTCAATTCCTTAGCCCTTATTTCCCGGCACTTCCCCTACTTCTACCCATACCACTACCCCTACCCCTACCCCTACTATATTTTCCACTGTTTTACCTACTCTTATTTCCCCTAACTTCCCTACCCTGACTTCCCCTACTTCCCCTCCCTTATTGGCATTGTTGAAACTTTTAACTGGTCAAACGCGGAGCACTAGAATTGACTGGGGTTTTTTGAAAAGTTGTCCTAGAACTTTTTCAGAATTAGACCTTAAGGAGGTACGGTCACGAACACACTTTTCTTACGGATTTGTTTAAACTTCGACTATAGGTTCTTTGGAATGTTATTTTGTAACTTATTTACAAAATGATCTTGGTTACTTATTTACAAAAGTAACTTTTTACTTATTTACAAAAGTAACTTTGTTACTTATTTAAGAAAGTAACTATGTTAATTATATAATCAAGTAACGTTGTTAATTATTTACAAAATTAACTTTGTTACTTATTTACAAAATTAACTCTGTTACTTATTTAAAAAAGTAACTTCGTCAGTTCTTTACAAAAGTAACTGTGTTACTTATTGATAAAATTGCCTTTGTTGCTTATTCACGAAAGTAACTTTGTTACTTATTTATAAAATTAACTTGGCTACATATTGACAAAATGAACTTGGTCACTTATTCAAAAAATTAACTTTGTTACGTATTCACAAAAGTAACTTTGCTTCTTGTTTACAAAAGTAACTGTGTTACGTATTTACAAAAGTAACTGTGTTAAGTATTTACAAAAGTAACTTTGTTACTTGTCCACAAAAGTAACTTTGTTACTTATTTACGCATGTGACTTTGTTACTTATTTACAAAAGTAACTTTGTTACTTATTTAGAAAATTAACTTTGTTACTTATTTACAAATAATAATAATAATAATAATAAAATAACTTGAAATAATAATCATAATAATTTATATATGTTTGAACGACTCATGAATTATCAACTAAGAAGAATCAATTTCTACCGAAAAAGACGAAATTTTTAAAAATACATGAATTTTCAACAAAGCAGTAGAATTTCTAACCGAAAAAGATACATTTTTAATAGAAAATAGAATATTCATACTCTTAATTAATAAAATTAATTTTTCACCCAAAAAATTAATTTAAAAAAAATAGTGAAATTTTCAACCAAAGAGATGAATTTTCAATTAAAATTATGCATCTCCAAACAAAAAATTACGTTTGAACAGAGCAGTTCAACTTTCAACTAGCTTCTCGAATTAAAAAAAAATGAACTTCCGAACAACAAAAAAATGCATTTCTAAGAAAAAATAGAATATTTACATTTTTAATAACAATAAATTATGACAACCAAAAATGTATTAAAAAAAAATATTTGAATTTTCGTACTCGTAGTATGCATAATACGCATTGATTGTCTCATTTTTATAATTAAAAAAGTGCGCATCCTACATAAAAACAATCATTTTGTTACTTAACATTTTATTGCACCTCGTGTCGTTTTTTTCTTTAAACAATTTTCTTTTTCTGTGTTATTTTTTGCGATTTAAACAAAAAATACGCGTCCTATCAAAGAGTGATTAACAACAAAGTAGATCTTTTTTCGATGCACAATTTTCTTATATTCATCTTCTTTCGTAGCTTGTGTCGTTTGTCCAAAAATTTGATTTTCTTATTTTTAATGTTATTTTTCACGATTAAAACAAAAATTACCTGTCCTATCAAAAAACGATTTAAAAGAAAAATTTATAGCTCCTTTTTTGGTGAACAACTTTTTTCGATATATTTTTTTCGTAGCTTGTGCCGTTTGTAAAAAATTGAATTTCTTTATTTTTATTGTTGTTTTTTACGAATAAAACAGAAATTACGAGTCCTATCAGAAAATAATTATTAACAACTTTGTAGATCTTCTTTGGGAGGAAAATTTTTTTTCCATCTGTTCTCGTATCTTGCATAGTTTGACCGCAAAATGAAATTTTTTATTAATTTTTTGTGCGATAAAAATTTAAATTTTCGATTTTTCAAAAAAATTCAAAAAGTTGTTATGATAATCTCTAAGGGTATTCGAAAAGCAACGTTTATCTCTTCTTGACTGTTTTTCATATCGTGCGCTGTTTGGCTTAAAATTTTCATTTTCTATTTTTTTTAAATTTTGAAAATGCTATAACTCTGATAATTTTTTTTTATCGATAAAAGTCGTAAATATAAACTGGAAAGAAGTGGTCTCAAAAATTTTGAAAATGATCCAACTTTTTGAATTTTTATCAAAAATAGCTGGCTAACGAACTTGACCTTCAGTTATACCAACAAAAAATGAGTTTTCACCCTATTTTCTACCAAAAAAGACAAATTTGTAATAAAATACTGTAAATGTAAAGGAAAAAGTTGATTTTTAATTATGAAAAATGAATGATTTAAAATAAAAAATGGATTATTTAAATTCGAAAAAAAGGAATTTTTGACCAAAAAGATTAATTTTTTACGAAAAAATACGAAATTAAAGAAGAAACACAAATTTTCATCCAAATAGTTGAATTTTCAAATAAAAAAGTGTTCAGTGAAGTATTTGAAAAGTAGATTACAATGGATTACTCCGGCTCACAATTAATTCACTCCGGAGTATTGAGATTACTTTGAATTACAAGTGGATTACTCGAATTAGAATTGGATTATGCCGGATTACACTGAATCACTTGGATTAAACTGGATTATTAGAGGTTACAAGTGGATTACATTGGATTACAATAGGATTAAATGGATTAGAACTGTATTAAGCTCATGCTGTATTACAAGTGGATTACTCTGGACAAAAATGATTTGCCTAGAATACTAAGATTACTTCGAATTACAAGTGGATTACTCGAATTGGAACTGGATTATGACGGATTACATTGAATTACTAGGATTGAACTGGATTACGCTAGATTAAAAGTAGATTACTCCGTGTTATAATTTATTTACTCTGGAATACTGGCATTATTTCGGATTAAAATTTAAAAAATTAGGTTTTCACCAACAGAAAATGAATTTATAGCAAAACAGTTCAATTTTCAACCAAGTAGTAAAAGTTGATTTTTAATTATGAAAAATGAATTACTTAAAATGAAAAATGGATTATTTAGACTTTGAAAAAGCAAAAAAAGAATTTTTAACCAGAAAGATTAATTTCCCACCAAAAAGACAAATTTTTCACTAAAATATTTTTGAATTTTTAATCACAAATATCAATTTTCAAGCAGGGGGATTAATTTTCTACGAAAAAATACGAATTTTTAACAAAATATATGAGTTTTTATCCAAACTGGATTACAATCGATTACTCAGGCTTACAATTGATTTACTTCGGAATATTGGGATAGCTTCGAATACTCGGATTAAACTGGATAACGCTTGATTACAAGTAGATTACTCCGTGTTACAATTTATTTACCCTCGAATACTGGCATTATTCGGATTACAAGTGGATTACTGCGAATTGAAAGTAGAAGAATTCAAATTACAAGTGGATTACTCCGTGTTACAATTTATTTACTCTGGAATACTGGCATTATTTCGGATTACAAGTGGATTACCGCGGATTGAAAGTAGATTACTTCAAATTACAAGTGGATTACACCGGATTACAAGTGGATTACTCCGTGCTACAATTTATTTACTCTGGAATAATGGAATTATTTCGGATAACAATTTAACAAATTAAGTTTTCACCAACAGAAAGTGAATTTTCAACAAAACAGTTCAATTTTCAGCCGAGTAGTTGATTTTTAACGTAAGAAAATGAATTTGTAACCAATTTTCTACCAAAAAAGTCAAATTTTTAATAAAATACATTAAATTTTAAGAAAAAGTTGATTTTTAATTATGAAAAATGAATGATTTAGAATAAAAATGGATTATTTAAACTTTAAACATAACAAAAAAAGAATTTTCAACCAAAAAGATTAATTTCCCACCAAGAAGACAAACTTTTCACCAAAATATTTTTGAACTTTTAATCACAAATATCAATTTTCAAGCAGAGAGATTAACTTTCTATGAAAAAATACGAATTTTTAACAAAATGCATGAGTTTTTATCCAAACTGGATTACAATGGATTACTCGGGCTAATAATTGATTTACTTCAGAATGTTGGGATTGCTGCCAATACTTGGATTAAACTGGATTACGCTTGATTACAAGTAGATTACTCCGTGTTACAATTTATTTACTCCGGAATATTGGCATTATTTCGGATTACAAGTGGATTACGTCGGATTGAAAGTGGATTACTTCAAATTACAAGAGGATTACTTCGGATTACAAGTGGATTACTCCGAATTACAATTTATTTACTCTGGAATACTGGCATTATTTCGGATTACAATTTAAAAAATTAAGTTTTCACCAACATAAATTCAATTTTCAGCAAAACAGTTCAATTTTCAACCAAGTAATTGATTTTTTAACAAAAAAAATAAATTTGTAACCAATTTTCTACCAAATAAAGTCAAATTTTTAATCAAATACAATAAATGTTGAGAAAAAGTTGATTTTTAATTATGAAAAATGAATTATTCAAAATAAAAAATGGATATAAATTCTCAAGCAGGGTGATTAATTTTCTGCGAAAAAGTACGAATTTTTTACAAAATACTTGAGTTCTTATCCAAATTGGATTACAATGGATTACTCGGGCTTACAATACTTACAATATTTACTATAAAATACTCAAGCTTCGAATACTTGGATTGAACTGAATTATGCTGGATTATAAGAGGATTATTCTGGATTACATTGATTAGAACTGAATCACGCCTGATTGAACTGGATTATTCGTATTATACTAGATTACGCTGGAATACAAGTGGATTACTTCGGCCTAAAATTGATTTACCCAGAATACTAAGATTACTTCGGATTACAAGTGGATTACCCCGATTAGCTCTCAATTACTACGCAGAACACTGAATCACTTGGATTAAACAGGATTACGTTAGATTACAAGTAGATTACTCCATGTTACAATTTATTTACTCTGGAATACTGGCATTATTTTGGATAGCAAGTTGATTACTCTGGATTACAAGTGGATTACCCCAGATTACAAGTGGTTTACTCTGGATTACAAGTGGGCTACTTCGGATTGCACGTGGATTACGCCGGATTACAAGCAGCTTACCCCGGATTACAAGCGGATTACCTCAGATTACTAGTGGATTACCTAGGGTTACAAGTGGATTACTCCAGACTGCAAGTGGATTACTCCCGATTACAAGTGTATTACTCCGGATTACAATGGATTTACCCTGGAATACTGAGATTACTTCGGATTTTAAGTAAAATTTTCCGGATTAGAACTGGATTACTACGGAGAACACTGCATTATTCGAATTAAATTACTGGAGAACATGATCAACGGATTATTAAGAAATCGAAAATTCCATTTCCATTCAAACAGTATTTGTTTTATTCATAGAAAGCTATAATTAAATAAAGCCTTTCGTTTTAAAAAGATTTTTGTACGAATACATTATTTAATTTTAGAATTTTAGTTTTGAAAGAATGTAACAAAATTATGGTATATATACCATTTTTTTCGATTTGGAAAAGCAATTTTTTCCTCATTTTAATTAATCTGAAGTGAGTAGATATTTTTCGTTTTTTTCTAATGTCATGTTTCACGATAAAAAAACTACGCGCCCTACACAAAAATTATTAGTAACAAATTTTTAGATCTTTTTTGAATGGATAATTTTTCTCTTATTATTTTTTTTTGTATCTTACGTCGCTTGACCGCAAAATGGGATTATTATTTTTTTTTCATCATGTTTTGTGGGGTCAAAATTTGAATTTTCGATTTTTCAAAAATATTAAAAAGGTTGTTATGATGATCTAGTAGGGCTTACAAAAAGCAAAGTTTTCCTTTTTTTTTTACTTTGTTTCATGTCGTGCATTCTTTTGCTAAAAATTTTCATTTATTTTTTATTTTTTTGAAAATGCTATAATTCTGATAATTTTCTTTTTATAAATAAGAGTCATCATAATAAATTGTTCGAATTTCAAAGCACTACAAATATCCGTACATAGAATTTTCATTTTTGGCAAAAAATGTTCTCGAAAATTTTGAAACTGCCAAAAAATAACACATTTAATTCTATATAGGGAGAATTCGGGTTGATTATTATTTTTTTCATTTTACCATTGTGGAATTTTCTATAAAAACTTACCCTTTTTCCGAATTAACTGAAATATTGATTAAAAAAGTTTTTTTTTAATCCTTTAAATTCGGGAATTTTTAAATTTGATAATATTATAATGTGTTCGGGAGTTTTCCAATCCGGGATTTTTATATTTCGGCAATTTTATAATTTCGGTAATTTTTTATTACGAATATTTTCTTTTTTGCGAATTTTATAGTATTGGAAATTTTAGTTTTCGGAATTTTTGTGAAATCTCATTTCTGTTCAATTATTATTTATTTTAGAATTATTATTTCCAAATTTACCTAAAGGTTTCAACTGACAATACAGTGGGAAAAAATTAAATTAAAAAAAATAAATAGAAAAAAAATTAAATTTTATTTCTTTCACTGTATTTTCAGTAGAAAACTTAAGAAAGAAGAGAATTTAGTATTGAAAAAAAGTTTTAAAATTATTATATTTATATAATTGTACACGATCATTTAATAAATAATCATTTCAATCCATAAAATTTTATTTTCGAAAAAGGTCAATTTTTTCGAAAACGGGTCGTAATTGGCAAATAATGTTTAGTCATATAAATACTTAAATAAATAATTGTTTAAATAAAATTGGATAAAGTTGTAAGAAAAGTTGTTTTTAAAATAATAAAGTTAATTCTACTCTTTAAAATGGATTAATTTTTAGGTTTAATTGATACTATAGAAAATTCACAATGACGTGAGTCTTCTTTCAATGAAACAATTATATTCGACCAAGTGCATTCATAATTGACTGACATCATTTTATGATAGCATCTTCTCTTTTCATTGAAAAATAAGAAAATTCTACGAAAACAGGTTAAAATATCTTTTAAATAAATCAAAAGTTTTCGCAAATTTAAGGCGATATTAAGTCAATTGTTTCTGCCCTATTTTAACATTTTTAATAATTTTCAGCTATTGGCTCACTACATGGCGGGTACTTTGTTATTTTATTGTTTAGAGAAACATAAATTATTTGTATTTTTTCACATTTCTCTCAGGTCAACACCGATTATTATTATTATTTTTTTTTAAATTGGGCCAACCTGGTTTTTTATTATTTTTATTTTATTGTTAAAAAACAAACTCAGACTTGAGAAATTTACGCTGTTTTTTCTTAAAATTACTTCTCAGGCAGTAAAAATATAAAATATAAAATATTTTTAATCCTAATTGAATATTCGTATTAGAAAATATAATTATAGTTAGAATTGGTTTTCAATTTAAAAAATGTTAAAATTCAATCAGATTAAGAATTGGTTAATTTCGAAAAACATCCGAAATTGAAAGCACTGAAATTACATTTTTTTTTAATTCAGATTTCATTTTCACTAAATAAAAAAGGAAAGAAAAATAAAGATTCAATAAGAATGAAGAAATATAAAGATGATTAAGAATATAAAAAATAAAAAAAAATTATAAAAAAACTTAGATTTAATATTTCTAAACCAAGTTAGAGGTTTGAACTGAAACATTAAATTTCTTTTATTTAATTTAAAAAAATATTATTCCTAATAATAATAACAAATAATTAAGCTATTACATTATTTGAAAAACTATAAAATTTAAAGATTGAAACTACTGAAATATTTATCAATGTTCTAAAGTAATTTTCAATTAATTGAAATTCCCTTCATTTAAATTATTGTTTTTTTTTCTAAATAAAAATTTTACCGGATTTTCGAAATATCGAATGTGAAAAATTACCGAAATTGAAATATCGCGAAGAATGAAGATTCCCGAAAGAAAATTAAACTACCGAAAGTGGTTTTTCCAGAAATATCAAATTCCTGAAAATAGTAAATTGCCGAATTTTCAAATTCATGAATAATACAAAAATAATATTTAATAAAATTTTTTCCTGCATTTGAAAATTCAACAATTTATTATTTTTGGGAATTTGGAATTTCGTCAATGTAATGATGACTCTATTTTCAATTAAAACCTTTAGGTAAATTCAGAAATAACAAATGTTTGAAATCTTACAATTCAGTGTGACACCGTACCGTGTCCTTAGCCTCTCGTGCTCCAAAAAATATATTGTCAATCTGCACTATTATTGCATATCAAATTATGTCTCATGCACCTCACTCTTCACAGAGAATAAAAAATGCTTCCAGAATTCATGTATTTCATACAAATTTTCACGTTTTATAGGTTCCACTTAATATTATAATTTCCAATCTCCTATAAGAGAGAGACTGGAATAATTAGGAAAAGGACAACAAATATAGAAAATGTAGGATAATCAAATCAACCCCGTAAGATGACCAGGTCGCCTATCCCAGGAGATCAAGTCGACCAATATGGTATGACCAAATCGACCCTTTATGGTGAGCGATTTGACCCTTTATAATGATTAGTCCGCCCTCTGTGATGATCGGTTCGACTTTATGACGCTTGAGTCGACCTTCGAGATGAAACAAAGTCGACACTCTTAGATGATCGATTTGAACCTATTTTTTTAACCTCCTAGAGATAGTCGCTTTAGCCATCTTCAAAGTCTGTCCTATAGTTGACCCTGCAATATAGTCTGTCTGCACATCTAGATGGTCCAACTGAACTTTTATTTTTCTCCGTGTTCCATATTCAAAAAAATTATTATGCTTCAACTGAAAAGCATGTAGCGTTTTAACAAAATCATATGGACAGAGCTCGCAAAACGAAGCGACCGTCACTGAAAATTTAGTATGCAAGGGCTTTTTATTCTCTTAGACAAGATATATGAATTCTAAGGTACAGTCTTTGCAAATTAGAAGCACGACTTCTCAACCAAAAAAAGAGTTATTTTTAAAATTATTGTGATGTAATCTCTATCCTTCATATGAAAACCCATGACCCCCATTGTTAGATCATCATTTCACATCCTTCAGGTATTTGGAATGTTTTTAACGAATTTTCAAATTATTGCAGTGGTTGAAGGGACTACTAAGAATTTTCAAACAGTTTCGATTCTTTTTTTTGTATTCTCCAACAGACCCAGGTTGGCACTTGACAAAGTACACAAACAAATTTCCAGCACCAGTCTAAAATATTGCGTCTTAGAGAACGGTCGAATTTCGCACTTTCGGAAAAGAAAATACTAACTGCCCAGTAAACCCGTCTATTTTTGCGCGATTATTTTTCAATTATTTTTCCTTAAACGCACTATTTTATTCTTATTGTTTCTAAGTTACCACTCAAAAATTAGTAAGAAGCTTTGAAGACAAAGGTGGAATCCCAGTGAAATATCAAGATAAGTTATTACTATTATTGTTAAGGATAAATGAAATTTCAGATTATAAATGTTTGAAATTGAACTATTTTGCGTGTCGGAGGGGGGAGGATTGAAAATTCAAAAATTGAAATTGGAAAATCTGACTTTTGTTTCAGATTGCTTTTTGATCTTTGTTTACTGAAATAATTTTTCTAACAAATTCGACTATTACATTTATATTTCAAGAATTATGCTTCAAATAGATGATTATATATATACTCCCAATTCAATCTTTCAGAATTTTGATGTTTAAGAAATCCTTAACATTATTTATTTAAGTAACGTAAATTATTTATTTTCTCCAAGGTTATGTAATTAAATATTGGTTATAATTTGTATAATAAAAGTTTATTTCTATTTAAAATACCCCTATTTCAGACACATAATTTTCCAAATGTTTCTGATGTTCCGAAATGAGTATCTGAATTAAATTTTCAAAATTATAAGTACATATGTTTTAATTTTTGCTGGAATCAGTTTGAAAGGTAATTCAAATTTTCATAAAAATATAAAGTCAAATTTGTTTAAATGTTTCAATGAAAATAATTATTTAATGTTTCTTATGTTCTAAACTGATCAATTAATTATTAGCTGATTGCTATTAAATTACATAAAGGTTGAATTTCAATAGCTTTCAATTAGGTAACATAATTTCATTATTTAATTTAAGGTCATGTGATTGAATATCGGCTATAATTTTTATAATAAAGGTTTATTTTTTATTTAAAATACCTTGATTATAATTATATAATTTTTATAAATGTTTACCATGGTTTGAAATGATTATCTGCATTCAAGTTTCAAAATGATGTATACATACATTTTAATTTATTCTCAAATACATATAAAAGGTTATTAATAATTTAAATTTTAAGTAATGCAATGTAAAATCTTCAAAAATATGAAGTCACAATTATTCGAATATTTCAATAAAAATAATTGTCTGCTGCTTTTCATGTTTTGAAATGATTGACTGATTATTAATTGATTCTATTAAAACTTAAATTTTCTGGAATCATTTCAGATGAGTATTAATAAATCAAAATATTCATAAATGAACATTCAAATTTGTTTCAAGTATGAATTAAGAATAATTTGATTGTCGCAATGTTGATAATTGTTTAAGGTTTTTCATTTTGTGAACTATGTAATTAATTATTAGCTGATTAATTTTGGATGACAATATCAAATGACATGAAGATTGCATTTTAATTGTTTTAAATTAAGTGATATAAATAGATTATTCACTTTCAGATTGTGTAATTGGAGATTAACTATTAATTTTTAAATCAAAGGTTATTTTTTCTTTGAAATACCTCTTGCAATTATATCATTTTTTCTGATGCTTGTGATGTTGTGAAATGAGTATCTAAATTCAATTTCCAAATTTATACGTACATATATTTCAATTATCTTTCAAATTACTTTAAAAGGTTATTAATAAATGAAATGTGTAGAAAAGCAGTTTCAAATTTGAAAAAAGTACAGTAAACTTCCCTTTATTTTAACGTCGTTCAAACTTTTCAACTGCGCATGTACCGGAAAACGCAGTCGGTTTGAAATCAATAAATAATATAAATAATAATACAGATAAATACACCCGGCATTCCTAGAACTGCTGGCCCATGCAGTTTCTCAGCTGAAGGAGCAAAAGACGGTTGCGACTCTCGCCTCGGAAGGGCGACAGTGCGCGAGTACTCAGTTGAGTATATTACGCAATATTATACATTCCAATTGGAAATAGATTAGACGGTCCCGACTTGCGCCGTTGAAAAAGTCGCGGTCCTTTAGCACATTTGCGCCGTTCCAAAGTTTTTCCAGTGTTTTTGTTGACGTACGACGTAAAAAATATAAGCTTTTCTGGAAATAGTACATTTTGCCAACTAAAAATCAATATAATAGAATCAAAAAACGACTCAAATATTTCACGGAATCGCGGTCATGCTAAGCTAGGTGAAAATGTCAGCCGTTAGGAAGGTTTGCATAATATGGGACTGCAACCGCACACGCGTTTTTGGAGAAAATATTCTAAACGGAAAAGTAAGTTATCAAGGGCTGAATATTAATAGTTTCCAAATATAGAATGCTAGAACAGGTGGAAATTTCAGCCGTCAGTAAGGTTACCACATCTGCGGCATGTCACATCTGCGGCATGTCACAATTGCGGCATCTCTAACTAGCGGCTTCTTTCCCGCGCTGCCTTTCTCACAGTGAAATCAACATTTTTGCGACATCTCTCGCCAGTGGCAAGTCTCCCAGTGGCATCATTCCCCAACAAAAAATTTTTAACTCCACATAAAAATGGCGAAACTGCGACGATTCCCCAGGACTTGTTATCTCGCCGGCAAGCCTCTTAGTACTAATTGTTACATCTGCGGCATCTTTTACCCGCCGCGAGTAGCCCCAGCGTCATCTCTTATCCGGATAGATTTTCAAGTCCACATCAAAGTGGCAAGACTGCGGCAAGTCTCGCAGGACTAATTGTCACATCTGCTGCAAGTCTCGCAGGATGGATTGCCACATCTGCGGCATCTCACACCAGCGGTAGGTCTCCCCAGCGGCATCTCTCGCCAAAGAAAATTTACTAAGTAGTTGTAAAGATAGAAAAAATGCGGCTAGTCTCCTGAGCGGCATCTCTTACCCAGGAACATTTGCTAAGTAGTTCTAAAGATGGCAAAACTGCTGCAAGTCTCTCCAGCGGCATCTATCTCCCAAGAACATTTTCTAAGTAGTTGTAAAGATGGAAAAAATGCGGCAAGTCTCCCCAGCAGCATCTCTCCACCAAGAAAATTTTCTAAGTAGTTCTAAAGATGGCAAAACTGCGGCAGGTCTCCCCAGCGGCATCTATAGCCCAAAATACTTTTCTAAGTAGTTGCAAAGATGAAAAAACTGCGGCAAGTCTCTCCAGCGGCATCTATCACCCAAGAAAATATTCTGGGTAGTTTTAAAGATGGAAAAACTGTGGCAAGTCTCTCCAGCGGCATCTCTCGCCAAAGAAAATTTACTAAGTAGTTGTAAAGATCGAAAAAATGCGGCCAGTATTCCGAGCGGCAACTCTGCCCCAAGAAAATTGTCTCAGTAGTTCTAAAGATGACAAAACTGCGGCAAGTCACCCCATCTTCACAACTACTTAAAAAATTGCAGCTTTGACATCTTTAGAACTACTTAGAAAATTTTCTTCGGGGAGAGATACCGCTGAAGAGACTTGCTGCAGTTTTGCCATCTTTGCAACTACTTAGACAATTTTCTTGTGCGATAGATGCCGCTGGGGAGACTTGCGGCAGTTTTGCCATCTTCACAACTACTTATAAAATTTTCTTGGAGGAGAGATGCCGCTGGAAGGACTTGCCGCAGTTTTGCCATCCTTGCAACTACTTAGACAATTTTCCTGTGCGATAGATGCCGCTGGGGAGACTTGCCCCAGTTTTGCCATCCTTACAACTAGTGAGAACATTTTTTTGGGCGAGAGATGCAGCTGAAGAGACTTGCTGCAGTTTTGCCATCTTTGCAACTACTTAGACTATTTTCTTGTGCAAAAGATGCCACTGGAGAGCCTCGCCGTAGTTTTGCCATCTTTGTAACTACTTTGAAAAGTTTTTTGGGCGAAAGGAGCCGCTGAGGAGACTTTCCGCAGTTTGGCCATCTTTAGAATTACTTAAAAAATTGTCTTGGTGATAGATGCCGCTGGAAAGACTTGCCGCAGTTTTGCCATCCTTACAACTAGTGAGAAAATTTTCGTGGGCGAGAAATTCCGCTGAAGAGACTTGCTGCAGTTTTCACATCTTTGCAACTACTTACACAATTTCCTTGTGCGATAGATGCCGCTGGGGAGACTTGCCCCAGTTTTGCCGTTCTCACAACTAATGAGAACATGTTATTGGGCGAGAGATGCTGCTGGGGAGACTTGCGGCAGTTTTGCCATCTTCACAACTGTTTGTAAAATTTTCTTGGGCGAGATGCCACTGGCGAGAGATGCCGCAAAAATGTCAATTTCACTGTGAGAAGTGCTGCGCAGGAGCGAAACCGCTAGGTAGAGATGCCGCAGATGTGATTTACTTTTACGTTTATCATATTGTCTCGAAAACGTCGTAAGACGTATTCACATGACGACATGTTAAAATACTCAACTCAAGGCTTCCCACTCTTCAGGCATCTTTTTTTCATTGGTCAGCCATGGATGCGGGCGTGACCGTATAGCCTGTATAACCTGTATAACCTGGACCGTGGTAGGAGGTGACGAAACTCCGCAACATAAAATAAGCGTGTGCAGGGGGGTTAAACTAAGTGAACTTTAAAATAAGCGTTCTTTAAAAGAGAGGGAAGTTCACTGTATTTAACCCTCAAGTGCTAGAACGTGTCCCAGGGACCCAGATGTTTTTTTCAGCAGAGCGTTTTTTTCCAAAAAGTTGTCTCATTTTTTGCGAAATATTTACTATACGCAATTAATTTTCACATCCATTTTTATAATACTCATCTTTGCGAGACTCTAGGCTACAATTAGAGCAAAATGGAGCTAAGTCTATTAAAACCGGAGATATTTCAGTTCGAAGTTTGCTCGGGTCTGCTGGACCCGTTGTTCTAGGTGGAACGAAAACTTTTGAGCTTTTAGCACTTGAGGGTTGAAGTACAAATTATTTAAATATTTTGGTGAAAATTATAGTTAAATGCTTCTCATTTTGTGAAATGATTAATTAATTTTTAGCTGATTAATTTTTTTCGGAATATTAAATTAAATAAAGTTTAAAATTTACTTTCTTAAAATTAAGTAACATAAACTGATTATTTATTTGAAGGTTATATAATTAATTCTTGAGTATAATTTACATTATAAAAGTTAATTTATTTATATAAAAAGCCACTATGTCAATTAAATAATCTTTCAAATGATTTTGATTTTGTGAAATGAGTATCTGGATTCAATTTTCAAAACGATATGTAACTACATTTTAATTTTTTCCAAAATTAGTACCAGAGGTTACTAATAGATCAAATATTTAGAAATGAAAGTAAAAATTTTTCCAGTTAATTCAGATTATCTACTGTAAATCATTATCTACTATAGGGTGGTTTCCCCCATTACAGGGTGTCCCAGTACTCAAGGTACATTTGTATATTTTTGAATTCCTCATAAAAAATGGAGTTGAAAATAATAATAAAATTTGTTGTAAACTTAATAGTTAATGAGTAATTAACAATTAAAGATTAACCAATCGAAAGCATGTGTTAGATGGACGACAGTCCATGTGTCACTAATGAGGATGTGTGCGCAAAACAGTAATCTTAAATTTGTAGGAGGTTGTGAATATCAATGGTGCAACTTCACACGGCAACTGAGAGACGAGATTCTTAGAAAATATCTTTCCCTTTAGAATACACGTATATTATTTTAACTCCCTTCTAGTATTTCTAATTCTGTAAAATTCAAACGAATTCTTAGAATCCACATGTAATTATTTTGAATTTCTACAATTCTTCCGTATTATCTAAATTCTCCTGAATTCTTTTGAATTCTCTGAAATATTTTGTATTCAAATAGTCTTCTTAATTATTTTTCAGTTTTCTGAATTCTTTCGATATCTTTAGAATACGCGCTGAATTATCTTTAATTCCTGCAAGTGTTTTGAATCCTGTAGAATTCTGTAGAATTCTACAGGATTCAAAATATTCGAATAAAGTTAAAGTAATTCAACGTGTATTCTAAAGATTTCAAGTGAATTAAAAATATTCAAAGAAGGAGGTCAAACTAACTCAAGGTGTATTCTAATGATTTCAAGGTAATTAAAAAACATTTTTAAAACATTCAGTGATATCGCGAGAATTCACCGAATTCAGAGTAGTTTAAAGAGTTCATTAAATTTCGAAACACTTCAGAGAATTCAGAAGAATTCCGAAGAATTCAAAGATTTCAAAAGAATTCAGAGAATTCAAAATAAGTGGAGATAATTTTAACAAATTTAGGTAATACAAAAGAATTCATAGAATTTCAAATATTTCACAGAATTGAAAAGAATTCAGACAGTTCAAAATGTATCAGAGAATTCAGAACTAATTTCGAGAGCTTATAGAATACAAAAGAATTGCAGAACGTGTATTCTAATAACTTCAAGAGAATTTACAAAATTAAAAAAATTTAGAGGATTTCAAAAGGATTTGGAGAAAACCAAAGAATTCAGAAGATTTCAGAGAAATTGAAAAAGTTCAGAAAATTTAAAAGAGTTCAGAGAATTTAAGACAATTCAGGCAATTAAGAAGAATTTAGAAGAATTCAGAGAATAGCGGAAGAATTCAGAGAATTCAGGAAAATTCAAAGAATTAAGAAGAATTTAGAGAATTCAGAAGAATTCACAGAGTGCGAAAGAATTCACAAGCTTCAAAAGCATTTACAGAATTCAAAAAAATTATACAATTTTAAAAGAATTTAGAAAATACAAAAAAATCCCGTCTCTCAGTTGCCGTGTGAAGTTGCAACATTGATATTCACAACCTCCTGTAAATGTAAAATTACTGTTTTGCGCATCTAACGCATGCTTCCGATTGGTTAAACTTTAATTGTTAACTACATATTTAATTATAAGCAACCGTACATCTAGCACCATATTTTTTTCGTCTCTCATCGACAGAGGGTCTAGTACTCGGCTCGGTGCTGCCACCTACGATGAGTTTTGCACAATGAACCTCGTGGTTATGACAGCGCCCCAGAGATTTGGACAAGCGTCTAGCGATCCGCTTTCCTTCATGATTCCGCGCGTGCGCAATGAATATGTTGTGTTAGAGTGCTCACTTGCTGCTTCCAGCGTTCAATGTGTTTCAGTTTTGAAATGAAAATGTTGATTCAAACACGAAAAATTTGTTTGAACACACTTTGACTAATGTAAACCAAAAACTAATTTTTTTTTTCGAATACACTTTGATTAATGTAAGCAAAACTTACAATTAAAATTAACAAATTAAACAAAAAAATATCATTTATATATATATATATCAAATATAAAAAAAAACATCAAAAAATCACATTTCGGGAATTTTCCCTAACATTTTGTAGGGAAAATGTCGTGAAAAGTTTGGAAGTTTTTCCAAACGTTAGGGAATTTTACCTAACATTTCGTAGGGAAAATTTCTAAAAGTTCGTGAATTTTGCCGAATGTTAGGGAATTTTGCTTAATATTTCGTAGGGAACATTTCGGAAAGTTCGGTAATTTTCCCAAATTTTAGCGAATTTTACCTAAAATTTCTTAGGGAAAATTTCGAATGAAGTTCGGCAATTTTACAAAATGTTAGGGAATTTTTCTTAACAAACGGTAGGGAAATTTTTGGAAAAAGTTAAGGAATTTTCCAATTTTTAGGAAATTTATCCAAACAAATTGCAGAAAAAATGTAGAAAAAGTTCGGGAATTTTTGTAAATGCTAGGGATTTTTTCCTGACAAACTGTAGAGAAAAGTACGTAAAAGATCGGGATCCATCTAAAAATTAGGGAATTTTCGGTCGTGTCTTTCTGGTAGTCCAAAATATTCTATAGATTTTTTTTCTCATATAATTATATTTGACGCAGATATATTTACACTAATTACAGTTGATAAGTCAAACAATTGTTTAAAAGGATGAAGCAAGGCATGCCCTTGCTGGCCGGAAATTAATAAGAAATATTTATTAATTAATCACAAAATTAACAAATATAACATTCACGAAATAAATTATGCAAACAGCTGAAATTTAACTATTTTTTGCATTAGTTTGACGACTGGGATAGTTTCTTCATCTCTCTCATACTTTCTCTTTCGTCCTCTCTAATTTCCCTGGCGAGGATTGATTTTTAGGAGCATCCTGAAACAAAAATAATTTTTGAAATATAATATCCTTGTACATTATATTAGGTTCAAATAAAAGAAGTTATGTTTTAAATTTTTAAAACGTAAGCTCAACAAACTCAACTTTATTGGATTTACGTTTACAATTATTTTGTTTGAAATTTACAAAGCAGACATTAAGCCACCTTGCCTCTGTTCTTCAAAATTCGTTTCTTGGTAAACTCTCTTAATTGAATTTTAAATTGAATGGTCCGTTCATTATATTTTGAAATATCTCGCATTAAATTTACAAAATTTTTTACTTTATTCTAGGAAAATATTGCAGGAGGAGGAGAGCACCCTCAAGCACGCTGTCCGTCACATCGATAACTATCTCTTCTATAATGATGGCACAGCGGCTATGCTCATCATACACAGACTTTCCTGTAACAAAAAGCACTTTTGTGAAAAGAGTATTTGGAAAATGTCATCTATCACAGATTTTTTTGGTGAATTAGATAACTTTCATACCTTTGACTACCAAGATCGGACGAGAGGAATCTTCTGCCTTTTTCACCTCCTCCTCTCTTGAGCTTGGATCCTGAAAAAAATAAGCATAAAATATCAGACTTTATATTCTATCATATTCTATGTTTATATAATTTAAAAAGATATATAATGGCAAAAGTGCTGTTTCTGCGAAGATAAAAATAACAAATTGAAAAATACTTACGACCAAAGCGAAGAGATCAATTTCCTCGAAGTAGCAAGTGAGCAATTTTCGAAACGCTAGAGTTCTTGGAAGGCTGCTTTTCAATTGTTTTGCAGGCATCTTTCACCTTTGATAATTCAGCTTGAACCTCCCTCGCTATTTTCGGTACATATTTTTGCTGCCTGTATTTCCTGCTGTAGTCATAAAAATACGAATAGATTACAGGAAGTTTTTTTTCCACGTTTTCTTCCCAAACGAGTGCCACATCTTGATCAATGAGCGTAGAGGCGTGATTGTAAAAATGCGTCTTCTTTTTCAAGTGAGGCCAGTGATCGTTAAGGATGTCACGTAAACTTAAACCTTCCTGTTCTCGCCTGTTAGGGCAGATTCTTTGGGATGCATAAGTTGCTGTCAAGAGATCTGTCACTGCGTGCTCTCCAAGTTTTTCTTCTACAAAGTGGAGAAGAAGAGCTTGTTTCTTCTCCTGTTGACTTAGAAACGACTCTCCTTCAGGAAGAGGAGGCTCATAGGCGACGCAGCCCTAGGTATCCTGGTGTTTGCCATATCTGTCAGGTGTAAGGGCACTTGTCAGATCTTCTGTACCATCCTCAGTCTCAGCCATCGTCCTCTTGCGTTGATTTTTTTCAGAAGGTTGTTTTACGTATCGAACACGGTCGTAGATACGAATCTTTAAATCCTTGGCTCCATCAGAAAATGCATTGCTCTCGTCTGTCCAGATCTTATTCTCGAACGCTTGCGGAAACTTCGAAACTACCATTTGAGCTATTCGACCTGTAGTTCCAAACCTCGTATCGTGTAACACATTTATCATATAGTTGGCGATGTTCCTATAGAATTCAAGAGACAGTCCTACAGGATTTGTCGCGCTGTCTTCGAAGTTTGCTGGAACTATTGTGTCCCACGGAAGAGGTGAGATTTGACTCATTTGGCCTGGCGATGGAGCACTTGAAAAATCTCGGCTGACATTATTCCGACTCGATGTGGGAGTGGACGGAGAAATATTTCTTCTTTGTTGCGCTGTGAAGAAAGTCATTTTCCGATTAAATTATATAAGTTATGTTGATATTAGGAGTGCTTTCTTATTGATACCAATATTGACTAATTTTTCTGGTAAATTAAGAGATTTTTACATTTATAGTACATATAATAATTATCACCGTCTATATGCTGTTCTGATCGAATACTGTTAAGCGGCACCCTTTTTGGAACTGGTTCCCACGGTACACCATCAGGAAGCACCATCAGCTGCACTGGTCCAGTTTTGTACATCTCCGCTAAAGTTTGAAGCGTTTCATACTCCTCTACTTCCGTACCATCCTCCTCGAGAAAAATCTGCGCATTCAATACAACGTACTTCAGTAAATTTAATTTCAGAAGATATAAATCTGTAGGGCTTGTTTTCTCAGGGGCTGCATGCTCGGTTTGTTTGTTTCTATAACAGTTGATTAAAATAGTTTAAAATAATTAAAATATAAATTAAAAATGGAGTTCAACTAATAAATATTTTTGATGCAAGCCATAATGCTTTCGAGTGAAAAAATCAAAATACCTTGCATGAAGCGCTTCATAAGATATCGAATCTTTTACAAGCCGAAGACACAAATTTTTCAATGCTCCACCAATAACGAGACTCCTCTTCTGTCCATCTGGACAGGTGACTTTGAATATCAGTATAGCTGATCTGCAAAATACAATTTAATTTATAATGTGAAATACGGAAATGACACTGCACTGAGTAGAGTACCAAACGACTCACATTGCTCATAGGTAGTTAAAGGATAAAATGTCAATTACAGTCGCGGTTTGAGAGCTGTAAAAAGAATATGCAAGCATTTGCTCTTCAATTTAGAGAATTTATTAGAAGTGTCAAATTGAGAAAACCTAACAAAACTAATTACGAATTATACAGTGGCAGGGCCGCGAAACTAGGAAATGTTAAAAACTCTTAGAAAACGTTGGAATATTTTGGTCCATAGTATTTGGTATAAAGTTCAATTTGAACAAATTTAGTTTTAAAATACGCTAAAGTAGTCCGGCTACGCTCGCGTCATATTTCACAGATCTTGTTTCTTGATATTTTTTTACTAAAGTTCATCTCAAATAGGCCAGTAGTAAGTATAAATGAGCAATAATTCAAATTTTTAATAATATTTTCTGACTTCAAAATAGTTTTCCTAACAATATTAAAGGTTTTTTAAGCCAAAATGAACCATTTTTGGAGTCCTCGATAGACATCTCCATGAGATCCCGTGTTTTTGACGCACGATTTTAAAGTAGTGATCATTTAAATTTCACCCTGAAAGGGGCCCATAAGAAATGCATCATTCGAAGGAGGACTAATTTCTCTGACAAAAAAAACAATTTTGATAATTTTTAAGCGTGACCGTTCCGATAGCCGAACTACTTTAAAAAAATATTAAACTCAATGACTTACCTAATATTTATTATTCAATGTTCAATCTTATAGACACTGTCACCAAACAAGAAGACACTGTCACCAAGAAACAAGACACTGGCATAAAAAAACACTGCACAGAAAATATAATACTACACAGAGAACTGTTCTTAGGCAGAGGTCAGTGATAACTGAGTTGCAGGATGCAGTTTTCTCCTGTCTATTAATCTGTCGGTCGGAATGGAAAATTTTATTATGGATAGCATGACTCATTTTCATCCTCAGATTTGCAAACCCTTCAGGTATACTGTGCCACTGTTGCTATATATATATATATATTATAACTATTATATTGTAACACTACTGTTTCGGAAGTGCATCCGAGTTGAAACGAAAGAAGTTGTTAAATACTATAGGTTATGCAAACATTGATATTGGAGAGACAATGATCCCTGAGCCTTCAATATCCGGAACAAGAAAGCGGATACGTGAAGCTGGAAGTTTGGAGAGCCACAAACCAGAAGAAAATAAATACGAAGCCGCTACGAGGTATTTATGCTCCAACGAAGAGTCGTTATGAGGCCATGGTCGAGGACATCTTTGACGACAAGGATCTCAAGCCAATAAAACGCGTCAACGTGCTACAAAATAGCGCAAGTGCAGCGGAAAAGGAGAACGAAACCCCGAACGTGCCCAGGCCCAAGAAAGCAGCAACAAATTCCCAGAAAATGGAAAGTCTGCCTGACACAGACAGGGAATCCCTGAAAGCAATGAAAATTGAAGTCGCAGCCGGAAGGAGAGAGTGGCGAGTGAGGGAGATGGCCAAAAAGTCAGGTAGCTACAACCCTGCGGAAAGTTACGAATGCTGGGAGAAATATAAGGAATGGTCTTCGTCGCAAGGCTGGCCAATAACCCCCGAATGGACACGAACATACCGAGATCCACTTCAGAACCCGCACCGTTATAACCAGTACCATAAAGTTTGAAGTTCTCGCAAGAACTTGGACGAATGGAAGGCGAAGCACCGTAGGCAAGCGAATCCACGACTTTTTTTATGTACAGTTTCTTTTTCACTTTATCAATTAATTTTGCATCCTAAGACTTTATCATATACATTCTCGACTATTCTTATATAGTCATCATACGATTTAACTTCAACTTTTTTCGCTGTTTCATTTTATATCTTTTGTGTTTGATTTTTATTAATTTCTTTTCTTGCTCAAACTTCAAAGAGGGGCAGTTGTAACCAGCGGGTTACATAATAAAACCTTTTCATAGGCAAAACTCCTTGCCTACTCGCTTTATTCTAAATCAAAATTGCCTCGCTGGAGGGCAGAGAAAGAGCGCAGACTCGCAGCCTTCCACTAAAGCACTCTCGCGAGTAGTGGGAGTCTGAGGATGGGGCGCGGCCCATAAAAAGGCTCGCGCGGCCCAGAGAGTCAGTTGGGGGGTGTTGCGTGGCAAACGCAACAGATCTTGGGGAGTGTCTCAGGGGAAGCCAAGAAATTCTATCACTTGTATTCTCTAGTACAGCTCTCTGAGAACTTGGGATACATTTGTGCTGTTGGGCCTCAAAAACCTAAGTTCCCAAATTTGTCTCCTTAAAGGAAAGTTCCTCTAAGATCGGACGGAAGTCAACTTCCCTCTCCTATCTACATGAGTCCAGCTTTCTGAATTACCTGTTTTTGCGTGCTATCCAAGATTTTCTAGCTTCCTTTGGGATACTTAGATGCGCTTTGAGCGAACCTCTGAATATTTCTTTTTGGGACTTTAACTTTTAACGGAGAAAATTCGAGTAGATTTCAAATTGATTTCTTTTGGCTATTTTCCCATAACAAAAAGTGCAGCCTTGTCCTACACAATTCCTTCAGCCTACTTGAAGATCTGAGCACGGTCAACTGTGTACTGGGATTGACAAAGGTAGATTTAGAAATTTACGACTTGTCAGTCAAAAGCTTAGTTACTTATGGTCAGGCCTGAGTCCACTCTTCAAACCTGGCTATAAAAGTAATTAAATTTGAACTGCAAGCCCGGAGAAGGTTTCATCACCTCTAAAAGAGTATTCAGCCCGCAATAAAGATTTACAGAGAGAGAATCTCTCCATCTGATAGAATACAGATTTTAAAAGGCATTGATCCTTATTCTAAGATTCCTATCCTTGTCCCTCCAGTGCGCAGGTAGGAAAGCATCTGTAGTCGAGGCGTTTGGCTCAGGTCACGTATTGAAGCGAGCAAAGAGTTGTGTCAGTTGGACCTCTCTCTATTTAAATTTAGAGTTATTTCTCGAGAGCTTTTGTAGAGTTAATTAGCTGGTAAATGATACCATTGTAAAGTGTTTTAAACCAGTTATGAGTACTGTGATAAATTTAGAATTGAGTTTTTCCTTTATGGATATCGTATTGTAAGAACTTCATATTACGAGTTTTGAGGACATTGCCTTCATAGATTTTAGTTTATTCGGTACGACCGATGAGCATTTTAGAAAAGGTTAAATCTTAAGAGAGAGAGAGATTAACTAAGAGTGAAATAAATTTATTACGATTTTAATAGATTGAAAATAAAAGAGAGCAGAAAAGATGCGAAAAGAATAAAAAGACTGATTTAATTTTATGATAAAGAAAGCTACAGCTTAGAATTAACGTGTGTGGCCAATAACAGAAAGGCATATTATTATTTTATATGACTTTCTTGCGATTATGAATTAAGTTAGCAGTGACAGGGATCACTATGCAAAGTAGGTTTGGTGAATAAACACCTGTTACCAGAAAAAGTAGATCTTATTCTTTCCTCCACGAGAAACCCCTTTAAAATTTATTAATTTGTTTGAACAATCTTCAGAATTGTTACTTAATTAACTAAGCTCAAAAACGGTTTCACAGAATATTTGTCGGAATGTGTGATTATCAAAAATATTTTTGTTCTCAAATAATGCAATAATACATGTTGTTTATTATACAGAAAATTGAAGATATTCTTTCGGACCGTATAATTCTAAAAAATAATTATACTTTCAATTCAAGTAATAATAAAGGTTTTTATTATAAAGAATCTGTAATTTGATCTTTCGGTCATGTTTACACGTGCTCTAAAAAAGGAATAAAAATAAAAATAAAATATAGAAAATTTCTTAAGAGTTTTCAAAATTGAGGGCTTGTAGTCACACCGGAATTTTAAAAAGAAATTTCGCAGTTAATTTCTTTACGAGTATGAAATAATTACTGTTTAATTATTTAATTGTAATAGTGTGAATTTAGTGTCTGTAAAATAAAAAATCAATACAGTAAGAATTATACCCAAAATAATATCTGACTGTAAATCATAAAAATAATATGCAATAACATTAGTAACATATTAGCATAATTATCAACAATTATATAATTTACTGTGTAAAATTATAAATCTTAATCCTTATATATTAAGAAAACTATACCCAATTTTTCATGAAAACTAATTTTAGTAATTATGGTATGAAAATATTATATATATATATATTCTTTGTTTTCTATGATTGAAACTGTACCTAACAGTTCGACTGATTTTACCTAACTGGTAGGTAATCGACATCTCATTGTACCCAACTGTCAGGTAATCTTTTATTATATCGTTGTATTATTTCTTACTGAATCCAGAATTAAATTTTAATGAATTTATATCAATAATTCATATTTTCACATCAAATATTACCCTATTTCATTTTCCATGCCGTAATGTCCTCCGTTTACCGAACTAAGTTATGTAAGATCTAACACGCAAATTTTCTCCGTGCAAGATATTTCAATAATTTTAACGAATTTCAAAAAATTGTCAAGGATTTCAAAACTTTTAGAGTATTTTCAAGGGTGCCAAGAAGTTTTTGGAAAGCTTAAACAAATTTCTAGTACTTTATAGAGATTCCAAGGTTTATATTATTTCATTAATTTGAAGGAATTTGAAGGATTGGAAATATTTTAGGGTGTTTTTAGAAATTGCAAGGCGTTTTATAGAGCTGAAAAATGCTTTTCGAAAAAGCTGTCGAAAATGCTTTGGAATCTTTTAAAATTCTGTAAATTTTTTCAAATCATTAACATTTTTTTTTAATTCCTTGAAAGTTTTTAAATCAGTTTAAAATGCCTTTGAATCTTTTAGAATAGCATACAATATTTCAAATTTAACATTAAATTACTGAAATAAATTGTAAAAACTCTGAGGATCTTTCAAAATACCCGAAGATATTTAAAATATTCAAAATATTTAAGAATTCCTTGAATTCTTTTCAGCTCTTTAAAATCCATTGGAATTTTTAAAAACACGCTAAAATATTTCCAATCCTTCGGAATTCCTTCAAATTAATGAAATAAAACAAACCTTGGAATTTTTATAAAGCACTAGCAATTTTGTAAGCTTTCAAAAAACTTCTGGGCATCCTTTAAAATACACTAAAAGTTTTCAAATCCTTGACAATTTTTTGAAATTCGTTAATGTTATTGAAATCTCTTGGGAATGCCTTGGAATCTTTTTAAATTGCTATTTGAAATATTTTAAGATCACTTTAGAGTTGAAACTTTTTACAGCTCCAGAAAATGCCTTGGAATCTTTTAAAAGACTCTAAACGTTTTCATATCCTTAACATTTTTATTTAATTCATTGAAAGTTTTTTAATCTGTTTAATATGCATTGGAATCTTTTAAAATACTCTGAATTTTTTCAAATCAGTAACATTTTTTTTAATTCCTTGAAAGTTTTTAAATCAGTTGAAAATGCCTTTGAATCTTTTAGAATAACATAAAATCTTTCAAATTTAACATCAAATTACTGAAATCAATTGTAAAAACTCTGAGGATCTTTCAAAATACCCGAAGATATTTCAAATCCTTGAAAATGTTTAAGAATTTCTTGAATTTTTTTTATCTCTTCAAAATCCCTTGTAATTTTGAAAACACCATGAAATATTTCCAATCCTTCGAAATTCCTTCAAATTAATCAAATAAATCTTTTTGAAGTTGAAACTTTTTACAGCTTTCGAAAATGCCTTAGAATCTTTTAAACTACTCTAAACGTTTTCATATACTGAACGTTTTTTAAAAATTTTTTTCAAAGTGTTTAAATCAGTTGAAAATTCATTGGAATCTTTTAAAATACTCTAAACGTTTTCAAATTCTCAATAGGTTTTTTTCAATTCCTTGAAAGTTTTTGAATCTGTTGAAAATACATTGGAATCTTTTAAAATACTCTGAACGTTTTCAAATCATTAACATTTTTTGTAATTCCTTGAAAGTTTTTAAATCAGTTGAAAATGCCTTTGAATCTTTTAAAAAAAACATAAAATCTTCCAAATTTAACATTAAATTACTGAAATCAATTGTAAAAACTCTGAGGATTTTTCAAAATACCCGAAGATATTTGAAATCCTTCAAAATATTTAAGAATTCCTTGAATTCTTTTGAACTGTTTAAAATCCTCTGAAATTAATTACTGAAATCTATTGAAAATTCTTCGGAATCTTTTATAATATAATGTCTTAAAATATTTAAAATTCTTGAAAAAAATGATAAATTCCTGGAAAATTTTTAATTATCTATAAAATCAAGTGAAAATTTAAAAAACAGTCTAAAATATTTCCAATTCTTTGAAATTCTTTCAAATTATTCAAATAAAAACATTCCTTAAAGTATTTAGAAATTCCCCAAAAAGTATCAATAAGTGATTTGAAATCCAAAAAAGATCACAGGGAACTGTAGAAAGGTTGCGAAAATGCCTTGGAATTCTTAAAATTACTCTACAATATTTCAAATCTTCTGAAATCAATTAAATTACTGAAATCAAATGGAAAGTCCTTGTAATCTTTAAGAAAACTTTTAAAGTTTTCAAATCCTTAATAAATTTTTTAAATTCCTTAAAATTATTCAAATCTCTGGAACATTAATTTTATACTAAAAAACATGAGTACTCACAATTGCGAAACTCTGCACTCCTTCTGTTGACATTTTGAACTCAACTAAACTCCTGAACTCAACTCACAACAACAACTGACAACAACTCACTTTTTTCGCGGCGGAAATGAAATAAAAAACTGAAGTACATTTTGCTCGTAGCAATGCACAGCAAAGAATAACGATCCATGAACTAAGAAATCATGCAAACGATCTATGGATCTACCTTATGGGGCCAAAGAGTGGGGCCTAAAAATAGGCGTCGCGAAAAGGGATGCTTTTAAGGATCATCCAATGAGAGACAGGCATTGCGGCGAGGTCCTTTAGCCCACGCCTACGCACCTCTTGTACTTTCTTCAGGGACGCTGAGAAGGGTTGCTATTTCTGGCAGTAATTTTCCGGTGCTTCTACTTCTGTAATCTAATGTATCCGCAGACACCGAGTTGAATAGATTCCCAAAAACGTTACAAATTACTTACGATTGTTTTGCAAAAAGTTATAAAGTGTGTGTATGCAGCCTGTGGATATGTGATCTTGCAGCGAAAGCGTCAATCATTCAAGAGGGAGGATTAAATCATGTAGTAAGTGATTTCCGATAACATTTCTTTATTACTGTTGGTGTTTCAATTTAATTCTTTTTTTATTTGAGAATTCGACCATTTACTTCAGAATTCGTCTTTGAGGGTTGAAAGTTGTACTATGTGGTTGAAAATGCAATTGCTTGGTGAAAAATTCGTCTGTTTTATTCAAAAATTGTACCGTTTTCTTCAAAAATCATTTTTTTTATTATTGAAAGTTGAGCTATTCGTATTTCTTGTTAAAAATTGACCTTTTCGGGTCGACAATTCAACTATCTCGTGAAAAGTTCGCTTTTTGCATCTTGAAAATTGCACCAAATCCAACCTCTCTTTTTCCTTTCTCCGTATTTTTTATACTACTAGGGAATCAACATGTTTCGAGGACAATTAAGATTTCCTCATTATGAATTATTTATAGGAAGGCTAAAGGTATGGAAAATTGACATACCTGAAAAGATACTATTACGATTGATATTGCCTATTGATATGTTGCCTAGTAGCATGAAAAAGACGGAGAAAGAAAAAAGTGAGAGGTCGGATTCTAATAGAGACACTACATTATGATTCGTTCCAATCTGCAGGATTTGCTTATGGATATATTAAGAGTTATTTTAATTGAGTCCAAATAATTTTACATTAATTTCTTGCGAGAAATATTTTTGTTTAAACAAATGTTGTAAAAGGAATCTATTCGATAATTAGATATTAGCAATTTTATAAATGGATTAAAAATTTATTTGCATTATTTCTTCCCTATTTAGATAATGTAATAATCTAAGTAGATTGGTTTCTAATCGACTAAAAATTCACTATTTTTCGACTTGAGATTGTGCGGATTCCAAGCATTTTCCATAGAAGTTCATGATACCTACGTCCGTGGAGACTGTGGAGTGGTGCAAAATTTGTTTTTTCTCGAATTTTCATGCATATCGCCTGGAAATTTTCTCGAATCCACGCAAAAGTAAATCCATTTTTTGTTCTTTTTTTTCAATGATATTTAGAGGTGGCGCAAGTCCCATGAAGTTTAATATGCGTATTTCCCATAAGAAAAAAGACGTTTTCATACATTTTATTCAGAATCGTGAATATGATCTGAATCGAGTTGAAACTCTACATTTCTCTTTACTATTAGCCATACAATATAAATAAAAAATTACTTTTTGAATATCACCCTCATAAGTCTGTTTTATAGGATCCCAATAAACCCTCGTGAGTGAAAAAGTGGGTTTTGCGAGTTTTGCCGCTAATTATGATTTCTTTGCGGTTTTTCAAATTCAAATTGTTTCTGATATTTGAAATACTAGTTTATTCTTATTCTATTGCGTAAATTGTTGAAACAATTTATTATTGTTTTTAGCAATTTTCTCTTAGAATAGAGGTATGAAGACGCGATTTTTTAAAAAAATTTCACTTTTTGTCCAATTTCAAATTAGAGTGAGGTAAGAGTAAATAAATGTTAACAAACATAATTCTTTAAACCATTCATATTATTGATAATAATATTCTTTTATAATAAAGTTAGAAAATTGCTGTTTTAAAAAAAATCACTTTTTCTCCAATTCTCATTTAGCGTGAGGTAAATAATTAAAGCTAACAAAATTAATTGTGTAGGCAATTTATTATTATTGTTTATAATATTTAATTCGGATAATGCTAAAAAGTGGCGGTTATTTCTGAAATTTTGAAATAATAGTCTACTTTTTATTTCGAGTGAGTTAATAATTGATTCAATGTAGCAAAAAAATTATTTAGGCAAATGTTTATTCTTTAAATATATCTTCTTTTCTTGATCAATGCTAGATAGCTGCGGTTTCTTCTGAAATTTTCAACTTTTTACTCACTTTTTACTTAGTAAAGTAAAATAATAATGCAAGTTAACAAACGTAGTTGTTTGAAGATTTTATTATAGTTTATAACCATCTTCTGTTAGTTAATTGCCAAAAAGTTGCGGCTATTTTCCCTGAAATCTTCAGTTTTGCTTTGACTTTTTAGTTATGCGCGAATAATAAGTGAACACCAACAAGAATCATTTTTGAAATTGTATTGTATTCTCTTCACACCACTTAAAATGTGGACAAAAAAAGGGAAAATTCAGGAAAGACCGCTGCTATCTAGTACTAACATACAAGAAGATAGCTATAAGCAATTATAATTTATTTAAACAATTATTTTTGCCAAATTGAATTAAATATTAACTCACTTCAAGTGAGAATTGGACAAAAAGTTACAAATTTCAGAAACAACCGCAATTTCTAGCATTATTTAACAAGAATATTATTAACAATAATAATACATTGTTGAAACAATTATGTTTGTTCTCATTAATTATTACCTCACTCTAATTACAAATTTCACAAAAATTGGAAATTTGTTTGAAAAAACCGCGACTTTCTATCTCTATTCTAATTGAAAATTCCTAAAAACAATAATAAATTGTTTAAACAATGTATGTAAACATCACATTATCAGTATAACGTAGTCTTTCATGCATATAAAATTAATTTGCATAAAGAAAACCGCAAAAAATTCATAATTAGCGCTAAAAACTCGCAAACCGCATTTTTTCACTTCTGGGTTTTTTTTTGGAAACCTATAAAACAGACTTATGGGGATGATATATAAAAGGTAATATTTTTGTCGTATTATATAACTAATTTTGAAGCGAAACGTTGAGTCTCAACGCCACCTGTAAACGCTGAGTTTGCACCACATCTAAATATCATTTTTTTCTAAACCAAAAAAATCGATTTATTTTTGTGTGGCGAGGAACAAATTTTCGGGGCGATATGCATCAAAATTTTAGATAAAAAATTTCCAAGGCATTTTTGCGGACGCCCTACGACGGGGTTCACCTCCCCACCCTCATAGATAGTTAAGAAGGTTCGTAGTGCACACACGCACACATACACACATCCATGCACATCCAAGAACACACCTATACACACAATCATACCGACCATAGACACATGCAAAATCTACATACACAACGACGTACACATATAGCCTTTTAGACGACATAGCCCCTTAAATACGTCGACACTCGCCATGCACATACCAATATACACACACACGCACACATTACGAACCTTCTTAACTATCTATGAGGGAGGGGCGGTGAACCCCGTCTTAGCGCGTCCCCAGGTGGCGGATAGGGGAAAAGCCTTCATGTTTATTTACGAACGTAGGGGAAGGAGTGACGTAAAATAGTTCCCGCGGTGCAAACACAGCCCTCAGGGCAGACTAACTATCACACACAAAAACACATATTCACGCACACTTCCACACAAATACACACACCCATGTACAAACACAAACACATACAGGCAAATATGCACGCACCTTCACTATATAGGGTTATATAATCCATAACTCATTGTAGGGGTAGTTTTTCGATTTTCAAGAGTTGAAGCGTCACTGAGTAAGTATAATTGAGGTACATATTATAATGTTATGATGAAAAACTATTAGACACCATTTCACCCATTTTTAGGGTACCGGTGTAGTTTCCACCCCCTGATAGGGGTAGTTTTTCGATTTTCAAGAGTCGAAGCGTCACTGTTTGATGAAAAGCTATCGACAAATATTCTACCTACTTTTATAGTAACGGTGTACATTTCACGCACCGATAAGGGTAGTTTTGGGGTTTTTAGGAGTTGAAATGGTGCTAAGTAAATAGAATTAACGTAGTTATCATACATTGATACTAACTGATTCTATCCATGGGGGGAAAAATAACTCAAAAATATTTTATACACATTCTTGTTTATGACGTATTTTTCACTCCCTCATAGGGGTAGTTTTTCGATTTTCATGAGTCGAAGCGTCACTGTTTGATGAAAAACTATTGCCAACTATTCTACCTAGTTTTATAGTACCGGTTTACATTCGACTCCCTGATAGAGGTAGTTTTCGGGTTTTTAGGGGTTGAAATGGTGCTATGTAAGAAGAATGGACGTAGAGACTATACATTAATGCATCAACGTGATCACAGCTATATAAAAAACATAGTTAAAAGCTGTTTCAATCACGTTCTTATGCATGAAGTACTTTTCATTCCCAATTAGGAGTAGTTTTTCAATTTTCCAGTGTTAAAAGGGTTTGGAAGGGTAAACTAAAAACTACGTTGGGCGCAAAAAAAGGGGCGGATTTTGGGGTCCCTCTTTTTCATTTTGCTTCCTTATAGAGAAAGCTATGTAAAGGTAACAATTGCGAATATTTTTAAATTCATTTAATGCAACGTTCCAGTTAAACATTTTTTGAAATTGACCACAGGATTTCTAAAAATATTTATTACATTTTTTCTAGCACTTTATATTTTATTTTAAAAATCCGTTTTTTTTATAGTAATATTTTTTTCATTTACATAATTCAATGTTGCTGCAATAACATAAAAGATTCTTTGCCTTGAGACGAATCGATTGACCTATACTATTGAAACATTTTATTAAATAGTAAGGAAGTTATAGTCATTTATATTATTTGAAAAATAGATTTTGATAGTAATAATTTTCCCACTCACATAATTGAAAATTGATGCAAGAATTAAAAAGATTCGTTGATTCAAGACGAAGCGATTGTCTTATAATATGAATACATTTTATTGAAGAGTAAGGCAGATATGGTCATTTATAATATTCGAAAAATCGGTTTATTATAGATGAACTTTTTTCATTAACTTAATTAAAAATTGATGCAAGAACGCAATATATTCCTTGATCTGATACAAATCGATGGACCTATAAGGGGTCATTCACAAAATACGTTATACGTTAAGGGGGGGGGGGGGGCTTTCAAAGTATGAAATGAAAAAGTAATACCGGGGGGGGGGGGGGGTTTAATGTTACTGAAAAAAGTAACATATCCTCCACTCTTCCCTACCTTTGTTTCTCGTCTCTCTTTGCTTCTTACTATTTCTTATTTTCCTATCATCCGTTCCTTTCTCTCCTAGTTTCCCGGTACGTCATTTCTTACTATCTCTTACCTTTCTTCGTCCCAATCCCACCAAACTCCTTCTGGCTGTATTCTGCCATACTTAGCCCACGTTCTTTTTCCCTTACTTTTTTTCTCTTTCGCTATTTTCCATATAACAACCTGTTCTTTGTCATCACTTCCCTCTTATGTTCTCATTTCTTTAGTTTCACTAGTACCATTTTTTCTCCTCTTCTCGTTTCCTTTCCTGCACTTCGCATTTCCTCTATCTCTACTTTAGCATCTATCCTCTTTAACACATTTTCCACTCCTTCCTTCAATTCCTCCCCTTCTAATCTCAGACCCTTTATCACTATGTTTCTTTTCCTTTCATCTCTTTCTTTCCTTTCTGATCTTCTTTCTATTTCCCTCATCCTTTCTCTCTCATTATTCCCACTCTCCCCTACACCAAACTCCCGTTTTGCTTGTTCGATCTTCACTATCTTACCTTCTAACTGTGCTACCTTTTTATTATGCTCATCCTGTTTTTCTAACCTTTGTTCTAAAATCTGCATCATTTTTTCTAAATTTTCCCTAGCTTCTTCCCATTTCCTCATTTCTGTCACAAATTCGGTCATTTCCTGCCTAATTTCGTTCCTTATTTCCTTTACCGTTTTTTCCTGCTTTTCGTCATATATCCCCATTACTTCTAGTATCATTTTACGCATGTCATCTACCTGTAAATTTTCTTTTTCTATTGGGCCTTTATGTTCAACTTTTTCTTCGTCTTTCCCCTTCTATTTGTCTCCCGCTCCATGTTGGTCTTTTTCCGGTGGTGTTCAGTACATTTTCGGATTTTTAGGGTGGATCCTGCTTCTACTTTATCTTTACTACTTCCTATCTCCGCCCTATCACTTTTCCTATTTACAAATGGCTCTATTGAGCCAAAACACTCCGCCCTCAATCTCTATCTTTCTACCGTTTTTCTGTACTGCCCTCTCTTTTTTGTCTCAATTTTCGGCGTACAGAATACTTCCTCGCCCGAATCCCTTTCTTCTTTGCTATCGCTGTCTCCGTTACCCATCAAACCGATTCAAAGTATTCTCTGTCCGTAACGCCATATGTAACTTTCGTTAATCCTATCTTCACGGCGCTACCCCGACCTGCTACCTTACCTTCTTCCGTGCTTCTCTCTACCTTTCCCTGCCTGTCGCCGCTACTCGGCTGCACTTGTCTCCCCACCCTGCTCCTGACGCCAAGCAAACTAACCTCCCAGCCGACCCAAAACAGTCTCAAGCTCACAAATTATCACCAAAATTTTCACTTCTATTATATTTTACATGCAATCTTACACTGACAAAACCCTCAAACACACTTCTCCCATCAACTCACCTCAAATTCCACTTCAATTTCGCTAAAATCTGCACCACATAATCACCGCAACCTTACACTTTCATGTCGGAAACCGAAGTAATTCTGATTTGTTTTCTCACATTTTTTTAAGTTTATTTCTACTAAAATTAGAAATACTGAATTTATTATATTATCCTATGTTATATTGTATTATTTTAATATTTAAAAAATGTTATTGATTCAGGATAACGAAGGGTACACGTTTTTTCACTACTGAAAAATGCACCCCCAAGTGTATTCGCATTTTTCTGTTTTTTTTTTTAACCTGATTTCGAAAATTTGGCGCTTGAGGTTGCAACGACGTCCACACGCTCTATTTTGGAATGACACCTAAGAGTCTTGTGCTTGTTATTTGTTGTTCAAAATTCAAAATTTATAAAACTGTTACCTATGAGCCACAAAATGTTGACCAATTTTTTGTAATTGTCAATACTGTAAACTTTTAATAATTTAATAGAATGCGCGGTCCATCGTTTGAAAAAAAGTTGTATTTTCAGTGATTATAATTTGTTGTACATGTGCATAATTCTTGAGGTTTTGAATTTATAAATTATTTATTCTGGAATGTTTTAAAAACTAAAAATTGTGATTGAGGATTGCAATTAAAAATTGCTTACAATTATGAAAAATGTAAATTTTTAACTAGACAGTGTTCAATGCTTCAATAAAAAATTGTTCAACTTCAATCACTTTTCATTTTTTCAAAGTGCTGAATTTATAGTCGTTTAGGTGTTACATTTCAATTTGTAAATTGCACAGTTCTCAAAGATTTGAACAGTAAAAACTATATATAGCGGATAAGCTCTTACGAAAATATATGGCGGGAAAAAATGACAGGACCCTGAATTTGTATCTGCAGCAAAAACGTTATCATTACGGAAAAACATACTTGGTTTCGTTTTTGTTAATTATAATTTAGTTTTAAAAGTCTGAATCAACTTTGACCAATTTTTCATTGTCCCTGACCATTATAAATTTTTCTTTCAGGTTACATTTTTAACCAAATAACCTAATCCTCAAACAATAAGATTAATTTTTTACAAAAAAGATGATTTTTTAACAAAATACATGAATTGCTAACTAAAATGAGGTGTAGCGTTATCATAATTCTAACCAGGGACCAATCTGTGTTTAACAATATTCTCAATTTAATTATAACTGTAGTTGGCTGATTTGAGTAAAATATCTTAAATTTACCAAAAATCATATTAATTTTTAGTAATAGTAGTGTTGCATTTTAAACTTATTTTTGAACCAAATAGTTGGGTTTTCCACCAGAAACATAAATTTTCAACCATAAAGTGCGCTATCGTCAGAAATAGAAATAAGGATCTAGATATAAGATTTTATGTAAATAGGTGTAAATAAGTGTAAATAGTAAGGATAAGATTTCATCAAATATGTAGACGGAAGGATTGTAAGAAATGAAAGTCATGCAAACCTTTAGGGGACACATTATGAATAAAGAAGAAGAACTAAGCAAGATAAATTTTTAACTAAATACGGATTAGTTCAATTTTCAGGTAGGAAAATTATTTTTCGACAAAGAAAAGAATTTTCAACAAAATACTTAAATTTCTAACCAAAGAAATTAATTTTTTACTATGATGATAAATCTTCAATAAAAAACATTAATTTTGAACGGAATAGTTAAATTTTCGACCAAATAGATGAATTTTCAACCATAAAGATTAATTTTATACCAAAAAAGACTTTCCTACAAAACATTTGAATTTTTAACAAAAAAGTTAATATTCGAATAATAGTTGACATTTCAACTCAAAAATAGAAATTTTCAAACAAAAGAGTTGAACTTTCAACCAAAAAGTTTGTCTTTTTTGTTTTTAACAAAATTGTTAAATATTTCGATGTTTTCCTTTCGTTTTAAATATTAGTAAAATTCCATAAATGTCTAGTTTCTGAAATTGAATTAAATTCAAAAAAATTGTAAGCATAATCTAGATCCGCGCAACAAAAATGACTAATTTTCATTTTCGGGCATAAAAAATCAGGACATAGTACAAAAAATCAGAACATCAGGACAGTGATGCAAAATAAGGAAATGTCTTGATAAATCAGGACTCTCGTCAATCTAGCTCTTACCTGCTACTCTCCCAATTCTTTCTTGGCAACAAGACTGACCACATGCCACCCAAAGTAATTTTTCCTTTCCGTTGCTCGGCTCAAAACTTTTGATACACTATCTCCGTCATAGGGTGCTTTGCGTCCTCATTTTCACATGGATAGGAGTCTTTGATGTACGCGTAGGACATTTTCGTGCGATAACAATATTCCGCACTACTGAATTATTGACAAAAATTCTAGGAGCAGGCGCGTCAGGTCGAGTCGATTCATATATCAAATTTGTCGAGTTTGTTATGGTCAGTTGTTCGTGCGCCGGCCGGCAAAGCAGGCCCTGATTCCTTCCGTATGAATACATGGTGCACGGATTGATCGTTGACTGGCGCGGTCTACGCAGTCGTGAAGTAGTACTTTACAAAAATCCCAAATAGAACCCGGGTGAATATATACTGCATGACTTTTTTTTCGATGGTAAATTCCTATATAAGTTCCGGATAAACCCGGATACACGCTTCTTTGAACTTACTATGGGCGAGAAAATTATAGGCATCTGGCTTGGAAGCTTCACAAGTCAGCCAAAAAAAAAATGCTTGCGTAATCAGTAAATAGTAATTTGAAAGTTCAAAATTTTCTACGTAAATAAGCTTAAAAACGTTAATGTACAAAAATTTTCTGTGCCCTGAAGACTGAAAAGTGTAAAAAAAGTAAGGAATTTCGAGCCCTTTTAAGAAGAGTCAAGTTCAGAGCATTATTTTTCATACAAGCTGCAATGGGAAAAATTGGAAAAAATTTGTGAATATCCAGAAAACATTTATGAACAAATTGCAGTTAACAAATTTGAGAAATAATAGAAATTGTTGCTCAAAATTACAAAAATGTGCAACTATACTATCTGCAGTTCTAATGAAGATGTTAAAGCAATTCAAACTCGAAACTGTAACGGATAGGCTAGCATTTTTGGGGGACCCAATTTATTTGCATGTGTCAGCACGAATTAACTTCAGTGTCAGTCAATTTATTTTAATTCGCGAGATTTAAAGTCAAGCTCCAATTGGCCTGAATTCATCACCACGAATACAGTTGAAGGCTGGCCTATTCAATCGAATTCGTAAGCTATAACCAACGCGCTGGGCATAAAGGATCCTTTGTAAATAAATATCAATGAGTCCCGCAGCTGAGTGGTCGCCCTTTAGACTTATACACTTAGGATCACTGGTTCGAATCTCGAGGCATGCAATTTTTATTGATTTTTTTCAAAATTCGGGCGAATTCCAAAGTGTTAATTCGCCACAAGCCGCCTCGATTAGTTTCTTTTTACTGGGTAACTTCAAAATTGCATTACCTTATTTTACTAAATAAATACTAGAATAAAATATTACATTCTCATCATAATGAGAAGGTATTAGTTTGATGTAAAAACTGACTATCATGGACTTCTTTGAATCTCCACGTTTCTAGACCCCTGAATCCAAAAAAAAACAGGTTTTACGATGGTATCTATCATCGTTTTCGTTGCCGCTGTTGCTATCCTCGTCGTTGTAGAAGTTGTCGTCCTTGACGTCTGTATACGGGATAACTTTTGAAATGCAAATCGGGTTAAATTGTGTTTTGGCACACGTCTTAAGGGAACAAAAAGAAAGGTCGAATTTGTTCACTACCCTGGTCTTTAATTCATTTACGAGTAAGAATTGTGTTTGCGCCAATGAATTTTCCAAATTAGGCTGAAACACCCCCTCTAACATTTTTCGTCATAGGGGGTGGATCAGCCTAATTTGGAAAATTCATTGGCACAAACACAATTCTTGCTCGTAAATAAATTAAAGACCAGGGAGTGCTATTAAAAAATGGCGTTTACATTATATTTCAGAAAATTCGGTGGGCAGAGTTTTGGTAGCAAATTGCAACTGGCGATAGGACATGGTTAGAACTGACTTCAACGTTTATTTACGAGAGGTGGAATACTGTATGGTTAGTCGTGGTTGTACGCCATTTTGTCCACTTATTTAGGTTACTATTAATTTTTGCACAATTTCAGAAATACAGAAAAATGATTAAACAAACTAAAGGGTGCTATATCGTTTGACCGATACACTAAGGGCTAAGCTACAAAATCCAAGAGCGTTGATTTGACCTGTGAATTAAAATTGTACATGAGGCCAACGTGGCGTCAGAAATTTTCACAAAAGCATGGCGCAAGAAGGCGAGAATTTTACAAAGCACATTTTTAGTGAATTATCACCGAAAGCAAAATAATATAAGGTGATCAAGATATCTAGTTTGAACTTTCAAACGCAGATTAAAGAAAAAAAAGAGCACATAGAAATTGCGACTGTCTCTCGGCACGTGGCTGCCGAACGAAAGAGAACTTGGCTTGTCGGTCGTCGAACGCGTCGTCTCGTCTCCTCTGGGCGAGTTTCGCCGGCGCGGCGCTAATTGGCTGCTTGCTCGGCACTGCTCTGGGATTGGTGAGTTTGACTCGGCTCGCTCTCTCTATCGGGGTGCCCGTTTGAAAGAAGATGCAGGGGCGGTTTAACTGATAGCCTGTAATTAAACAAAAATATGGAGCGAGTAGATCCGAAGAATTTCTGGGAATGAGGAAGCTCTCGTCCTCTCTGGAGCGAGAGCGTTCGTATTGGCAAAACACACCGCAACAAATCTAGGACGACCAGACCTGCGTCTCAGCATCATCGCGGGATGCAGACCAAGGTATCGCTCCAAGGCGAATAAGTTCGTTCGCAAAGCCTAGGAAAAAATAATCCATTGTCCCCATGGATGTTATTAGGGTGTTTTAAGATTTCGATTGCTTCTCTATGTTTTCTTACAAAAATATTGTACGTTTTTGTGATGTTTGTTGTTTTGTCAAATAAAATGCTATGTCCTGTTTCAATATGATGCTCAGCTAGTGCTTATTGCGTGCAATGTTTTAGCCTGACTGTACTCTCATGTTCCTTTACACGTTGGCTCACCGCCCTCCCGGCTTCTCCAATATAGACTTTGCCACAAGAACAAGCAATTTTACATACTATCGGATCACTGAAAGGTACCTTTTTATCTTTAGGGTTGTTTAGAAGTTATCCTATTTTTGCAGGTGGTGTAAATATGGCTTGGATGTTGTGTTTGTTGAGAATTTTGCCTATTTGTTCTGTGATACCTTGAATGTAGGATAGGATGGTGGTCGTTTTTCTCTCTCTTCCTTTAGTGGGTTGTGTTGATTTGTTTCTCTGAATGTATTTTCTTATTGCTTTCTCAATTTGTTCATTTGTGTAACCGCTTTGTATCAGGATTAGTTTAACATTTTGCAATTCCTTTTGCAAGTTATCTTTATCTGTTAGGGAGACAGCCCTATATACAAGGGAATTGATGACCAATTGCTTTTGAGATGGGTGGTAGTGTGAGGAGGCATGTAAGTATCTGCTAGTATGTGTGGGTTTTCCGTAAACTTTGTGACCTAATGTGTTATCAGATTTTTTGTAAACTAGTACGTCCAAGAAAGGCTATTCTCCGTTTTGTTTAATTTCCATGGTGAACTGGATATTAGGATGTAAATGATTGATGAAATCGAAGAACTTTTGTAGTTCGTCTAGTCCGTGTCTCCAGATGACAAAAGTGTCGTCAACGTAACGGTCCAAAATTCCGGTTTAAGCTTGAATTTGTTAAAGATTTTGGTTTCTAGATATTCCATAAAGATGTTGGCTATCACATGTGAGATTAGGGATCCCATTGCTGCTTCTGAAGTTTGTTTATAGAATTGCTTATCGAAAGAGAAGTAAGTATTATTGAAACAGCGTTCTATCAAAGGTATTTAATCGAAAGGGAAGTTTGCAAAGGAATTAATAATATCGATTATACCAGAGATTGGTACTTTCGTAAAAAGAGATTCTACGTCGACACTCACTAAGATGCCTTGGGGTTGAATATGGATCTGTTGTATCTTTCTGATAAAGTCAAAAGAATTTTAGACGTACGTGATAGAGCTTCCTGTGAAAGGATTAAATTCTTTGGCAAGAAAGCGTGCTAGGTTGTCCGTTGGTGAGTTTATTGCGCTGACGATCGGTCTGAGTGGAACGTTTTTTTTGTGGATTTTCGGGAGTCCGTAAAGTCTTGAGAAGGTGGGATTGGTAGGTAATAATTTAGCCATAGTTTGGCAGTCAAGTTTAGAGTCTTTCAGGAGGGTTTTTGTTTTGCTGACTATTGCTTTTGTGGGCTCTTTTCTAAGTTTTTCATATGTATCGTCAGTTAGAATGTCCATGATTTTGTTGTTATAGTCCTCTCTATTCACTAATACTGTTATGTATTTGATTGAATCCGCGAAAGTCATTTTTCACATAAAACCAATACCTTCTCATTGAGATGAGAATGTAAAAAAAAAATTTCGGTCATATACGTTGCGAAATTCAGTAACATATCGTCGCCTTAAAGTTATAGTACGCCATGTTCCTTAACTGTCCAACTGAGAAAATGAGGTTCAAAGTTTAAACATGATATACTTTACAAAAACGTTGTCAAATGTCGAAATAAGTTTATCGGTCAAAAATAATGCATGATCATGAAAATATTAGCACAAATTTTAATACTATTATGAATGTATTTTAGCTGATGTGCAAAATTGGTCTTGGACATGGCGTAATATGAGATTCAAAAAATTCATTTTTGCTCAGAATTATAGTACGCCATGTCCACAAAATATTTATAAATGAACTATTTATGATGAAATTCTTAAGTAAAAAGTTTAACAGAATGATAGTTTACATTATTCTGTTGAATTACATACCTCGAATTAAATGAATTATTCGAAAATTATTGACCTTTGAGTAATATTCCGATGGTTACTTTCAAGGTTAAATATATTTTTTTAAATCGTTATTTCTCAAATTGAACTTAGGTTATCCATATAAAATATGCACTACGAAGTTGGCATTTTTCTACGTATAGCAATACAAAAAAGGACATGGCTTGATATAATTCTAACTTTTAATTAACGTCACTATATTAGTTGCTAATTGTAGCAGCTGAGGAAATAAATTCCAGGGAAAATTTTATTAGAAAAGAAAGTTTAACCCTTACCGAGCCTAAAAATAATAATAGTTCAAAAATTTTGAAAAGTGGACATGGCGTAGTATAACTCTTGGGCGACGATATATTGTTCCTAATTCAATAGCAATTTGCTAAAATTCATCTACCTATATTCCCAGTTGTTTAATTTAAACGGGAAGTTTCTTCCAAATTTATTAGGTGACTGACTATGCATACAACAGCAGACACACTGCGTAGAAAATTGGAGTCAGAATTCCTGAAATAAAAAAGTTTGCAATTTGTTTTGGTTATAAATAATTTTTGTATGCGGAATACATGAATAAAATTTTTATTCTTTTAAGAAGTTTTTAAAAGTAGTTAGTGGGAAGCGTGAATAGTGCTAAGAGATGATAACCAAATTTGGAGGTGGCACAAAGCACCATGACCCGAATGTAACCTGTGGTGCATTCATTCGAATGTTCCCTCAGCGAGTTCGGGTTATAGTGTCCTTTCACACTTCAACAATCTTCATGCCGTCATTTCTTTACCGGCTTAAAATCCGATGCATACCGATACAAATTTAGAGCCTTCCTTCGTCATTAATAACCATCCCGAAATCCGATCACTCGTTAAACTACAATCCACGACATCCCCTTTGCGATTTATCTTTCCGTAATTTCTTGCTAGCCTTAAACTTCACCTTACTTTTTAGTGCACAAATTATTATTTTCAGGTATGATATATGTTGAAATTTTTTTTTTAAATTAATAAAGCTTATTGCTCTATCGGCAATCAATTATCTTTTAGAAGACAATAACAGGGTGGCGACTAAAATTTAAGAGAAAGCTTAACACAATTTAAAAGTGCGTCCTTCCAAATTATATAATAATTATAAATTAGAATTTGTAGCTTGTGCATTTTGGACGTAGCTCAATTTTTATTGAATTTTATTAAAAATTTTTGAAATAATTTTCGTACCAATGACTTGACAAAAAAGCTTTTTTTTCGCCACAGGCATGAAAAAGTCGCTTTATGATGTCTGTTTTCGGGCGGCAAAGTAGCTTCTTATATAGCCAGTACTTTTTGCGGCAGATGCGCACTTCGAACTGCCGTATTATAGCACACTGTGTACCTAGAAGGCAAATATAATTATAATTTTACTGCGCACATGCGCATTCGCTCTTTCTCCACCTGTTGTGTAAGTGGTTACTTTTAGAGCTAAAAAGAAGCGGATAAAACGCACAAATCATTGCTGCGTTATATAAAGTCTTGGGGAGATTACGATATCCGTGGCGACAACGTTTCAATGTGGATTCCTATAGGACTTTCGGCGAGAAACACGGATCTGAAATTTTTAAATCGATATCTCGAATAGTTTTCGATATATCGATTTTTTGTTGTTACAATTATTGGCTCTTATTTTTGATTAATATAATTTCTGAATATCAATTTCGATGATATTTTTTTCTAGAAACACGGATCTGAAATTTTTAAATCGATATCTGGAATAGTTTTCGAGATATCGATTTTTTTCTGTCAAATTGAATAATCGAATAATACAGGTCTCACCCCTATCCCTTTACAATTTCTAGTGGGGGACGGTAAGGCACCCCTGTGACTAGTCACAGAAATAATGAAAGGTCCCACCCCTACCCCTTTTCAAACGTCCCGTGGGGGCGGGAAGGCACCCCTGTGACTGGTCACAGAAATAATTAAAGGTCACATCCTTACCCCTTTTCCAACGCCTCATGGGGGCGACAAGGCACCCCTGTGACTGGTCACAGAAATAATGAAAGGTCACACCCCTACCCCTTTTCCAACGTCCCGTGGGGGCGGGAAGGCACCCCTGTGACTGGTCACAGAAATAATGAAAGGTCACACCCCTACCCCTTTTCAAACGTCCCGTGGGGGCGGGAAGGCACCCCTGTGACTGGTCACAGAAATAATGAAAGGTCACATCCTTACCCCTTTTCCAACGCCTCATGGGGGCGACAAGGCGCCCCTGTGACTGGTCACAGAAATAATGAAAGGTCACACCCCTACCCCTTTTCCAACGTTCCGTGGGGGCGGGAAGGCACCCCTGTGACTGGTCACAGAAATAATGAAAATATAATTCATATTTTTAAACAAGTAAGTTATTTATTCAATATAAATAGAAAAATATCTCGAGACCTAATTGCGAGATATCGATTTAAAAGTGTTTGAGTCGATTTTCTCTTTAAAAAATACCATATCGGAATGAACTTTAAGAAATTATATACATTTGATTTCTTTTCAAATCGATATATATCGAAAACTATTCGAGATATCGATTAAAAAATTTCCGATCTAACCCAATTTGATTTTGTTGTAAAATTGCAGATGTGTCTCTCGAAAAAAATCGCATCGAAATCGATATTCAGAAATTATTTTAATCAAAAACAAAAGTCAATAATTTTAACATAAAAAATCGGTATCTCGAAAACTATTCGAGATATCGATTTAAAACTTTCAGATTCGTGTTTCTCGCCGAAAATCCTATAGGAATCAGCTTTAAAACTTTTTCGCCACGGATATCGTAATCTTGCCAAAGTCTTTTATGTTTATTATCAAGTTTTTTTTCAGACTAACCTAGGAAAACTGAAATTTTCCTCCCACCCGAACATTCCGAATTTTATAAAAAATTCCTTATTATTAGTAGGAAGTTGTAAATCTTCGAGAAGTGGGTCTTGGTACTAAGTAGATCTAAAGAAATACTTTTAGAATTTAAAAGAATTAGTTTCCACAGCCATAGAGATTTATACCGCAATATAGGAAAATTTGAATTTTTCTCGCACCCGAAATTTGAAATTTTCTAAAACGTTCCCTATAGGTTCTAAAAAATTGTAAATCTTCTCAAGTGGCAATTGGATCTAGGTAAATCTAAAGAAAGACTTTATAAAAGGAAAAAAATTAATTACCGGAGATAAATAAAATTGATTTATTGTATAATTCCATTTACAGTGTGGCCACAAGATTGAATTTTTCAATTTCCCTCACATTTAGAAAAATTTACCTGGCAGGAAAGTATTACAAAAGCGAATAAGGTTTCAATAATATGCCAAGACAAAAAGTGAAAGAAACCCGAAAAATGCGCTTTACATGGCAGTATGGATTAATTAAGTCAAGTACATGTCTCCAAACTATCAATAAATAAATAACTATAAATAAAAAACTAAGAATCAAACTTTATTCTTACAAAGAAACGGCCAACATATTCTTTAGTCGAGTGAATAAAAATATATTAAAAGAAACATAGAAAATCTGATCCCGCTCAAAACTTGATAACTTTTGGACATAATGTTGGATCCTAATGTCGTTACCCTAGCTTAACTCGTTTGCAAGAAATGATTAGTTTGATATATTATTACTTTTTATCTCAAAGTAAGATTAGGTATAAAAAGGCCTTAACACATTTTTGCTGATCACGCCAACCACTTCACTTGCCTTCACATGTTTTGGCGGGGAAGACCGGCAAGACCGACTATGCGGGGTGTCTTTTTATCTTGAGACATCCAAATAACTTAAGAAATACGCGTCCAACGAAAAAAATGTTCGTAATAAAAACTTTTTATTTTCGAGGGGGAAAAGCGACTTCGCAAAAATTTACCCCAACCTCTGGTGGCGGGAGAGGAAGTAACTTTAACATTTCAATTGGGAACCTACATTTTTTATTGTAGATTCAGGTTCTCCATTAAAAAATATGTAAGTTTTATTTGATTTTTTTTTATTCCTTCCAGATGGCGATGCATTGGGGAAAAATGGCATTGTTGACTGCACAAGGAATGCGCTTCCAAAGGAAAGCTAAAAAAGACAAACGTTCGGTTTGTTTGGTTAGTACGGGTTGGGTTTTTTAGGTTCGTTATGTTGCTGACGTTCATTTGGATTGGATTGGGTGTCTCCGTTTCTTTGATTTGGGTGGTTTGGTTGTGTTGCTAAGTTCGTTCGGGTTGGATTGGTTGTCCTCCTTACATTCGTTTCGATTAGATGTTTTGGTTACGTTCGTTTCGGTTCGCTTTGTTTATTCCGTTCATTTGATTTTCTTGTGTTGGTTGCGAGCATTTGGGTTGCTCGTATTGGTTGTATTCGTTTGGGTCAGTGTAGCTGATTACGTTCGTTTGGGTTTGATTAAGTGTTGGTTAACACATCCAAACCGATCCAAGCAAATATAACCAGCCCAAATGCACGCAACTAACACCACAAAACGAAATGAACGCAATCAACAAAGCGAACCGAAACGAACGTAAGCAACAAGCAATCCAACTCAAACGAACGCCAGAAACATAACGAACCTAAGCGAATCAACTCATGCCAACAAACCCAGAAAAATTGACCGCTTGTCTTTTTATCTTTCGTTTGGAAGCGCAATCCTAGAAAAGTCAAAAATATCAATTTTCATAAATGAATTTGAATCTGCAATAAAAAATATAGGTTCCCATTTGAAATTTTAAAGTGATGCTTCTCCCGCCTCCAGGGGGTGGGGTGTGGGGCAATTTTTTGCGGAGTCGCTTTTCCCTCTCGAAAATAAAAAATGTGTTACAAACATTTTTTGCGTTGGATGCTTATTTCTTGATATTTCGATGTCTCAAAATAAAAAAACACCCTGTAGAGTTAGAAATTTCTCTTCCGTATTGAAATTTATCAATTACTAAACTTCTGCTTTGTTCATAAAATGAAATCAACTAAATTGAAATTAATTCGAAAAATGAGTTTTACCGACTTTTCCCGTAATTACAGTAATATCATGGTAGCGTTGATCAAAGAATAATTTCTCGCCAGACGTATATTTGGAAATTAGTTTTTATTTTTCCAAAACTATTTAATGAAGTATTAAAATCGATATAAAATAATGATCGATTTTATAATTTCAATAAACAGTTGTTGAAAAATGATAAGCAATTTCCAGACACACTTACGGTCTTATGATGAGAAGCTATTTTTGACGAAGATATTAAAAAACAAAGTTTATAGTCCCATGAATTTGATGCCATTGTCGTGTGTTGTGCTTATCATAAGCCATTCAGCTGATCGGGCGGCCATATTGGAAGTGAAAATATACCTAATCGAGTGTGGTCTCCATTGTTGTTTTAGGTTATGTCACGCAGCAGATAGTAACGAACCTAACGAACTTCAGAACCAGGATAATCAAAGACATTGCCCTCATTTCGATCAGATCGAGGCGATATAAATACACTCATTTTCATCTTAAACAAACCCACCTACACACACACAACTCGGTATTTTCCCATAAATCACCGGGGTGCTTAACCTCTTATCATACCCAATGAACAAGTCGCTCGAGCACCACTTTTTAGAGTGACAGAAAACCTATAGGTCTTCAAACAATTACTCCTTTGGAAAAAACTAATGATCATACGCCTTAAAACACTGGCAAAGTTCCATGCAAACGATGAAATCCCATATGCAAACGGTAAGGTGTCGAATGAAGTGTAGAGTGGCGTACAGTCCGGGCTAAAAGCGAGATCCGTGACATAGATTTAAAGAGACGTGAAATGTTCAAGGGAAGAGCACCACCAGGGTTGAAAATCGAGACAACAGATTATTAGGCTAATGATGGGGTCGTTTTTGAGGCTGGAAGAGGCCCCTTTTGAGGTATGGAGGTGCGAATGCGGTCACTGAACTAGTTCCGTTTCGACCCTGACACTGCCATTGCCCCCAGTCACCGATTTGTGTCAGAGCTCAATATTGCTAGACTTTTCCGTGAACGAGAGACACTCACCCCTGTCGCTCGAGTCCATCTTGCCAGTTGGCCCGTCACGTGACTCCAAGATCAGTGATTCCTGATTTTTACACCCGATTTTCGACACTCGCGAAAAAGACACGGATGCGGCTCACGGCTCGAATTCACGGTATAAACATGGCCGGTCGGTGGCACTCAGGTTGTCACACTTAGCACCTTAGGGGTCGTTGAACTTTTGAATAATTCAATCAATCTGCGATTCCGAGGTCTTGCAGTTGAGAACTTTTAGTAAAAGATCCAACAGTCTGGGCCAGAAGAAGCTCAGAATTACCGATTTTATTCGAGGAAGAAAATATGGGAATGTTTTGACTAGTGGTGTAGTTCGCAACCTATTCACAAGGGGCAGCACCAATCAGTGGGTTAAGAATCTCGATTCGAATGCGGATGGACCTTTTTTTTGTAAGAAATCTTGTGCACGGTACGCGTGCAACAATGTTTTTCTCTTGTTTTTATAAATTTGTATTTATTATTTATACAATAATGTATGACTCATTCATTCTACTCGCATTAAAGCTCGTATGTTTTCTCTCGAGTATAATTGAAGAAAAGGTTTTTTTCGCATTTTTTTGTTGAAAAATGTACGTGTACCCTTTTTAAACTTTTATTTATGTCGCGTCATTCCGCCGTCTAGATGTGACGTTATACGCTTTCAATCTTTTGTAAATAGGCTGGAGGTTCATACTATATGTATATAATTTTCGTTTGAAATTATCAAAAAGAAAAAAAAATGAAATTAATGAAAAGGAAAGTCTTTATACCATTATAAAATTTGTATGCATTTTTAATTCTTATTGAATATATAGTGCATATATTTTCTTATGAAAATGAATTTGGGGCATAATTTCTCAAGTGTACCCACCTCGAAAATGAAAGTTGTCCGATCGGGCTAAAAATTGGCCCAATTGCAGTCCTATTAGATAGTACTCCTCACATAAAAAATTAATTAATTTTGATAATTATTTATCAAAGTGGAGGGGGTACAATTTTTGTTTTTTTAAGGAAGGCCTTACTTTAAAACATTTGTAACTTTTTTCCTATTGCTTTAAACAAAATTTCACTACACATGTTTTTGATAGATTTTTTCACAAGCTTCTTGGTGGTCGTTACTATTTTAAAAAAAAGTAAAAATTTGACCCTAATTTTTGAAAATCAAAAATAAATTGGACTTTTTTCAAATTTCGACACTTTTTTTTCTCTTCAAAATAGTTTTAAAAGAAAACTGAGATTTTTTTCTATAAGACCCCCAATTTTTAGAGTGGCAAATTAATTTGTCTTTGAGTAATAGAACGATACGTAAACAAGATGCCATGATAGGGCGGGTGGCGCGCGATCTCCCCTAGTGCGCTTGGTGCGTAGAAGTGAACTTCTTCCACCAAAAGTTGTTGATTTTATCTGGCCCTGGCGCTGAAAAGTTCTTAGTTCTCGCGATAACTTTCTTCACTTCTTCAGCAGTAATTAGTGGACACTCTTCCTCTGAACCTTGTAACCTTTGACTTTGGCAAAAGTTACGGAAGAGTGATATATCTGAAGCGTCTGCATTTAGCTGATAAGTATCTCCATATACTTGCTCCCAGAAGACTTGAATCTCTTCTTGACTAGGCGGATTTTTAACGGCACGTGACGTTTTATCGAACAGACGGGAAGGATGAGTAGAAAAGGTTGAATTTTCCTGAATTCACTTTACTCACCGTTAAAGGCGCTGTTTCGCTGCTGAAAGAGATCTTATTTTTTGCCTCCAGTGCTGCTTGATGATGAACAGTTTACACTTGTTCGGCGTGTGATTTCCTTTCCTTAAGTTTCTAGCAAGTACCCTATATTTTGGAGTGAGTTTTTATTTGATGTTGTGTAGCGAATCACGCACTGAATATTTGATGCATGCCGTCTCGCCGTTTCAATTTTAAACACCAGCAGAATGCCTTGAACCTGAATCTAGTGCAGGAATGGATTTTTTTTTAAACGAGAACTACCGCATATACTGGGATCGGACTATCCATAGGGACGACACTGTTGTTTACAATAGGCCGAACATTGTAGCGATAATAAGCGGTTGCAAGACGTCAAACTCATTGCCGTGACGGTTAACCTCGACATAAACATCCAAGAGATGTCAGTAATGTAAGGAGCAAATTGGGTCAATTGTCTCAATATAAGAAAGGCAATATAAAGAGAAAGTTGATACACCATGTTACTAAAATCATCCACATTCGGAACATCGAGACATTGACACCATCAATATTGGATGAGATTATAGACTCCTAACGGCAGAGACTTGATGTTTTCACTGCTAGACTGCGTCGGTACAATAACAGTAGTGCAATAAGACAGCAAAATCGAACCTTTCAGGCAGATGAAGGAAGGTTCTACTGTGAACTGAGTGTAAAGCAAAATAACCAGCAAAACACCAAAGCTCCTCATTTGGAAGACATGACTGACTACTGGTCGAATGTTCAGGAAATGGTGCACAATTTGTGGTACAAGTACCTGACGACTGTGCATCCTGCGTTTGCAAGGTATTTTCAGAATATCATCGATCAGTAAAGATCTAGTCACCATAGACGCTTTTGCCATTTTGTAAACATCAAAGAAATTTGCACACATCATACATTGACTACAAGTAAGCGTACTGCGACGAGAATGACATCCCTACAGTAGAACAAAAAGGATGTTGTAAAAACTCACGGGGCAGTAAAGATCTAGTCACCATAGACGCTTTTGCCATTTTTTAAACATCAAAGAAATAAGCACACATCATACATTGACTACAAGTAAGCGTTGGGGTACAAGAATCAAGTATTTTTATCATGGACAACCAAGGATAACTAGATCAATACGCATTACGACGGGTATCTTTCAAGGAGACTCTTTCAGTGCATTATATTTCTGTTTATCGTTGAACCCATTGAGCAAAACACTAAGTAGCATGTCATGGCTTCAGAATACATGATAATGAGAATGGTCATCAACTGACCCATCCTCTATACATGGATGACCTCAAGCTATACGCTGATTCAAACCAGGAACTGCAGTAAGTGATCGATATCACAAAGCAGCTGTCCAATGATATTCGCAATGAGCTTGGACTAGATAAATGCGGAACAGTGCATTTAATCAGAGAAGAATTAGGGACCGCAGAGCTAGAGAACGAGGACGAGAATGACATCGAGGCAATGTCTGAGGGAGAGTCATATAAATATCCGAGTATTCTTGAATCTAAGGGTACTCAGCATATGATAGTTAAGTGAAGCTTAATGAATGCCTTCCCTACAAGACTCAGATTGATTCTGAACAGATCTCTCAACTCAGCCAACAAGATCAGGGCAATGAACACCTATGCCATCCCTGTCCTCACGTACTCCTTTGGGCTTATCAAATGGCCGAACAACGACCTTGAAAAGTTAAAAAGAATCATCAGCGTCGAAATGACGAAGCACCGAATGAACCACAGTAATTCCGCGATTGAAAGATTAATTCTAGCAAAACATAGAGGGGATACGGGCGTTGTAGATATCAAGCTTTGAATATCAGGGTAGACACCATAGAGGAATTATAAACACAATGGAGACAAGAAGCTATCCACGGCGAGCACCCCAAAAAGTTAGATCAACTTGAAGTGGAGAGTAAGACGTGATTGACGGTGCCGATTATGTGGAGATACCAACAAATCCATTGAGCACATTATTGATGATTGTCGCGTATTGGCTCAGAGAGAATACACGCACAGACATAATTATGTGACGAGGCATTATACATCAAAAACTTGCCCTAAATCTAGGACTCTTGACCGAATTGGTGCCTTTGCATACATACAATTCAGTGGCCGTTTTGGAAAACTAAGACTACATATGATACGAGTCAGTCAGTTGTACAGTACAGTCGTGTCACAGTTTTGTTATCTACTCTCGTCTCGGCAATACTTATAAAAAAGGTACGCCTTCTGTGAATGAATAGTGTGTTCATGAAGGTGTTTCATAAACAAACAAACCCTTTTATTGGTGACCCCGACGTGATTAAGTGCAGTTTCCGCGAAACTCGTGAAAAACTCATCGTGAATTTTCCCTTGCAAACACGCGCCACGTACTCAGTGCTTATACTGCGATGACAGGAAATAATTTTCGCATCGTAGAATTTTTAGTGCATTTCGCAACGAGCTAAAGGATTTTCTCACTCCTCGAACGCTTTTTAGTATAACTCACAAATTGGCGAGTAATTTTTCGGCCATTTTCGTGCGTGTAATGCAATTTGTAGTGCAGTGCTTCGTGTCAAGTGTAGTGCAGAGTGGACTATTTTTATTGTATTCCTGCTCCACGAAAACTGCCACTATATTCCTCAATGCAGCCTATATGAATTACCTTAAAGTCTATGTCAGCTCGAGGGAAAAATTGTAGAAGTTAATCGATATCATCCTGCATTTTTCTGAAAACTGAAAAACTTAAAACTTCAGTTTTTACCTCGAGCTTGCCTCGACATGGGTAAGATTGTGTTTCATCCTGACTCTCTTTGCGCTGTACCCATAAGATGTGTTGTTGAGGGTCTGGCTAAGTGAATTCAGCGCTAAACTGAATCATAAGGCACTGAAGCTGTCACTCTGGAAAATATCGGTCGTAAGGCGCAGGGTCTGGAGATCCTCGGTATACCAAGATAAAAGTAATCGAGTTTCGTATCCTAGAGGGTCATTGCGTGATTCATAAATTAATCTTTAAAGGCCTTGAACATTTTTTTATAGTGTATCACTCTCTGCCAACATGTCAGTGAACATTAATTTTTATCACCTCCGGTGCATCGTGTGCGACCCATGGACGCAGTGCCGCAATGGTCAAAATTTTGACACGATTTCCTTCGTACAAAAAATATATGTGATAAAAATTCTATGATTTTGTGCTTCTGTGAGTAAAAATAGTTTCTGTAAAGTGACAGGATTCCAGGGAACGATACTAAATTCAAAGACACTTTAAGCGAACCCCTCACCCTGGTTCACGGTAACTTGAAAGCTCTCCGCACCGCTCGGAACAGCCCTACATCTTGTTAAAGCAACTCGAGATACACTTGATAATTCCAGGTATCCTACTCGAAACACACGTTATGCGGCAGAGGTATAGGACCTCATTGTGGACCCGCCTTTCACCACGCCTGATCAGGCATTGACGAACGAGCTTCACACGTTTTTCGAAATCACAGAAGGCAAGGCTGCAGCAGCTTCTCGATGGTGAGCCACTAAGTGACTGCATACCTTCCCAATTTTGCGATACCTGCCCTCTCATCTCGAAAATTGATAAGGACGTGCATCAATCCCGATGGCTCAACAACCTATCAGAGCAAACACAGCAGGCCGTGCAATCGAACAGTATACTGCAGGAACTCGGCATCCTCGACGATAAACTTCATGAGATCTTCTAGGCGATGCAGACGTCCGTCGTCACAATTCAGCCTTCGTCATCTTTATCTACAGCTCGCGTCAAGGTCTGAACTCAAATCAACGACAGCGACCACTTAGCATATCATCGAACTGCCTTAATAACACAGGTAACTATTGGCACCAATAAACATTGGGCAACAATGCCAAGAAATGTGCATCTGGTTTTAAATTTCAGAAAAACCTGTCCGAGAGTCATGAGAGACGGAGCACCACTTTTACCTAACTTCTCGCCGCCTTTTTGTTACAGACAGAGCCTCTGGGATATAATTTCTTGTACACACAAGTTCTGATGTATCTAAGCTTCCATTTTCGCAGTTAGCATCTAAGCTTCATCCGACATTCTACTAACTTTATGCAGCAAATTGTACAACGATCAAGACGTTTGGTTTCTCAACTCAAAAGCCTAACCTCGGCTTACGCCAGAATTTTAAGTAGCGTTTCAACATCGCTGATGTCTCGAAACGCATCATTGGTGCAGACAGTGACAGGTGGTGAGAGGATGTTACGGAATTTGTGTGGAAGGTGTGCGTGGAATGTGAGGGTGGAAGCCTAGGAGGTGAGTAGGGTTGTATGGGGTGAATTGGGGAGATAAAAAGTAATTTTCAGCGTAGGTGGGAGGTGGGATTTAGTTAGATAGAGGAAGTGAGGTTGCGGAGGGGACTGCATGGAGAGATCCCAGTTACCGACGGTAGAGCGGGAGGTGTGAAGTGAGAGTGCTGGTAGTGAAATTGACGGGGAGGAAATTTTCTACGTGCCACGACGGCCAACAGTGCGTGGTCCTGTGTCGAGCGGCGCGTCGGAGAGAGGGAGAAAACGGAACAGTGGGAACGAAGGAAGCGAGAAGATCATGGAGCGAGCGTCTAGCGCAAGTGACAGGGAGGATCTCTTGAAGAGAAAGAGGGACAGCCAAGAGAGTCCGGAGAAAAGCGAGATAGAGAGTCCGTTTAAAAAAAAGCGGGAGAACACGTAGGTCACCACCCCAAAAAATGGATGGAAAGTCGGAGAAGGAGGCTCTCGGGATGCTGTTAGGCGAGATCAGCGGGCTGAGGGAGGACGTAAGGGGGACTAAGGAGCAGATCGAAAGCATGAGGGAGGACTTGAGAATCAGAGATGAGAAATGGGAAAAGGAGGTAAAAGAGCTGAGGGAGAGAGTAGAATGGTTAGAGAGAGGTAGGAAAGAAAAAGAAGTTAAAATAAAGCAGACGGAAGAGGAGATTAGGAGTGGAAGGAAAGGACGGAGAAAAAGATTGAAAAGGTGGAGAGCACGGCAGAAATGGAAGTAGTTGACGGGGTGGGGGGTGGGGGGGGCGAGATGCAAGATATTTGGGAGAGGGTAGAGAATATGATAGAAGAGAAAAAGGCAGAGCGTAGGAATGAAAAGTAGGAGAGGGCGGATAGGGGAAAAATGAGGGTAATGGAGTTGAGGATGGAGAGAAGGGAGAAGGCCGACAGCGGAAATAATATTGTGATAAGAGGGTTGAAGGTAAAGACTCGGGAAGAAAGGGAGGGCGTGGAAGCACTGCTACAGAGCATAGAGTGGGTTAAAGGCATGGTTGGGAAAGTTAAGTTGGAAGGGAGAAAGGAGATGGAAGTACCGGTTGTGGAGTTGGAGAGCTGGAAAGAAAAGTTGGGGGTAATGCGAAATGAGAATAAGATAAAGGATAAGGGAGCTTTCATCGATCACGATTTGACGGGAAAGGGAAGGGATGGGCAGAGAATTCTGTATGACAGGGCTAGGAGGGAGCGGAGTGAAGGGCGATCAGCGAAGGTAGGATATCAGAAAATAAGAATAGACGAGAAAATGTGGATGTGGATCGAGGAGAAAGAGGTGTTGAAGGAAGTGCAGGGGAATTTGTTTCGTAGTAAGTACTATCGACAATATCTACGTTCTGCAGCACGTGGTGGATAGAGAGTTAGCGAAGAAGGGGTCGAGAGTGTACGCGTTTTTTATAGATCTCAATGGCGCGTTTGCTTCGGTGGATAGGGGAAGGTCGTGGGAGGCGATGGAGGATAGGGGAGTGGAGAGAGTAGAGAGAGTGGGTTGGGAAAGAAGTTATTCGCAGATGATTTTGGAAGGAGAATGAAATTGTTTGACTCACTACTGACGAGTGTGCTATTGTATGGAGTAGAAGTGTGGGGGTGGAAGGAAAGTAAAGAGGTAAATAGGACACAGGAAAGGTATGTGAAGTGGACATTGGGGTTGGCAAGGAACACGCCTAATTATATTGTCAGGAGAGAGACGGGGAGAACGAGTGTAGGGATTCTAGTGGGGAGTCGTGCGTGTAAATATGAGGCGAAATTTTTGGACGAGGGGGGAAGTAATCTGGTTAGGTAGTGTTGGTTGGAGAAAGAGAACAGGAGAGGGGGCGGAAGGATGGAGGCTGAGAGGGAAATTTATTTTAGAATGACTGGTCTGCAGATGCATGAAGTGAGAAAGATGCACGAGGAAGGAAGAAAGGTATATGAGTTGGTTAAGAAAAACGGCATGGAGAGAGAGAGAGAGAAGACAGCAAAAGAAGAGAGAATAAGAGATTCAAGGTTTAACGGGAACTATGTGTGGATTATGTCAAGGGCGAGAAAGGAAGTCAAGAGCTTATAGCCAGGATGAGATGTGGGTGCATGGAGGATTTTAATAGTTTCTGGCTCTCTAGGTAGAAGAGGATGTGTGAATTGTGTGGGAAGGGGGATGCAAGAGTGGAGCACTGATTGGAGGAGTGCGTAGAGGTGGGAAGGCCTGGAATAAGCAAGGAGGTATTGATTCATGAAAGGGGGGACGAAAGGGCAGTAGCTTGGGTGAAGGGAGTGTTGGGTAGGATGGAGAAAAAGAGAAGGAAGGAGGAGGAGGCATGGAGAAGGAAAGATTGTAAATAGGAGAGGAAGTAGATGTGATTAATCTGTAAATATTGTGAATAATAAATAAATATTAGGTATTAGCCGCGAAAGCAGAGTTTGGCAATGCGAGGAAATGCGAGAGAGTAGGGAGATGCGAGCGAGGCGAAGCGAGGCGAAGCGAGGAAGGCAAGGCGATAAGAGCGTGCGATCTTAGAGATAAGGTATAGATGGATGTTAGTTTTTAAGGGTAAGTTTTCAGGAAAATTCTGTAAAAAATGGAAGTGTAAGGAAGTCAATTAAACCAAGTCAAGGACATGGAATCAGCAGAATGTACGCGCATGCGCACTTTGCAGATAAGGAACTTTCCGCATCGCGACAATTCGGGGACAACGTAGCAACTGCAGCGATCAGTGCTCAAGCGAACAGCTGATGACAGGTACGCGGTCAAAGTCGACGTGTTTAAAATGCAAGTGAAATTATCCTTCTCATTGTCAAAAGAAGATGGACTTGAATAAAGATTCGAATCAAACAGGTGAAGATTGGACAGCGACGAAGAATACCAAAATACTATCAGAGAACGTTTTAATGGCATATATTATTGAGCTGGCAAAAATAATGAAGCCTTCGACTTTTTGGTCTCATAACTCAATGCTAAAAACCACATTGAGCACTGAGAAAAACATTAAAATTGAATGTTATTCAATGTTAACTGGTTTCTTGAAGAGACAGTCCTTTGGCTTCAAGAGCAAGAAATCGAAAATCTTATCGTCAGAGGACGTAGAAAAGTTTCTTAGCGAAACTCCAGACAATCGGTATTTATCAACAAAGGTAAATACCCTATATATATATAATAAAAGACTAAAGGTCAGCAACCACCGCAGGGACCCACTGGGAGCAACTGTCATCTAAAAAATGACATCGGCTCCCAGTAGGACCGCGGTAAATCGTGGGTAACTATAACATCATGAAATAAAACCTCGAAATAATTTTTTTAAATTTGGCAACACTGTCTTCTAAAAACTCATTAGGAGTCATCGAAAGTTTCATTGACTGGCTTCGAAGCATTAGTGCATGTGTGTTTCAAGAACTCTATTCCTCTGGTCTTCACATTTTCATTGAAAGTCTTTTGAACATTCTACGATTCTTCCTACTTTTTAAATATGTATCAATCAAAGTTTCTAACGACGATACTTTCAATTTATGACATGCGTTTGGCCCTATCCTAGAGTGGTTGACTCAGTCGTTTAAAATTTCAACACCTAATTTATTCCGTGAACAAACCAAAATTACAAAGTAATAAATAAATGTTGCAATGTGCGGTTTGAAAATAAGATAGGAGTTAAAATTGAAAATTCTGAGAAAACTACAGAAGCAATGAATTCTTATGAGCTATTATACTTTCAAGATTTAATAGGATATGCATACAATTTTTCATTATATCGATAATCGAAATTCGACTTGAGATGCCTGTGTAGCAAGATAAAGTATTTGTAAATAAATCTCAGTAAAAAGTGAATTATTGAATTTTTTTGGATTTTTCCTAACCACGATCTCTTTCTGGGAACAGGTGAAAGTTGACGTTTGAAAATGGAGGCCGAAAACCTCTGTTTTTGGGGATGTTTTGCCCTCTAAAAATTTTCTAGGATAAAAGTGATCATATCGTTGAATTCAGAAGACTTTAATCTTTCAGGTTCTTTTTATTAAACAATTCAGAGATTTTTTTTTGCAGCGAGTTGCAATCAAAAGGAGTGAGGTGCCTCGACTTTTGGCCCCGACTTTAGTTGTTCTCAGCGCCTCAAATATGTTCCTGAAAGTTATTCAATTTTAAACGTTTTTAAACAAATTACATAAGCCAGAAATTGAAAAAATGCTATATTCCGAGTAACTTATTCTCAAATTACTAATTGCAAAATCAATCATTTTTTTTCTCGATTTTTATCTGCTTACTGACAAAACTAAATATTTCATACTGGCGGCGGTTTTTCTGAAAACATTCAAAGTAAATTTATTCAAAATTCCACAGCTTTTTCCTCTTGATTTTTATCTAGATTCATCCTAATGTAAAGAGTATATTTCATGATATTCTAACCTGTGCTTCTCCTTGACGAGAAATAGTATATTACGTGGCAAGGGGCGAAACCGAGCAAATGCAAACGAGCATGAAGTTGGCTGCACGAGGGGGTGTAGCCCCCGAGTACAGCCAACATGCGAGTTGGCGTTCGCGAGGTTTCAGCCTCATGCGGCGTATGCTATTTTTCACAAAAAGAACATCGAAAATGGCTGCTTTCATTGCCTGCGAAGCGGGTACGAAACTGCTTTACAAGCTTTAGAGTTTCCAAGCCACTTGTTACAAACCCGCTCACCTGCATACATACCCCCACGTTCGTCTCGCTTCGCAGGCTACAAAAGCCGCCATTTTCGATTTCCGTATTGTGAAAAAAGAATTTTTGTTTGTTTGCAAAATAAATCTTTTTTTGTTTTGCCAAAACGACACAAGATATGAAGAAAATGAAAAAAATAGTTTCTTTTCGAGATTTTTGTGAAAATACGTATAAGGTCCTGAAAGACCTATTTTTTTCTCAACAATACAATTTTATGCTGTGAAGAAAAATCAACAAGAACTTAATTTAATAGTTCTAACGTTTTGGTGAAAAATAATGAAGTAAGTTAGAAAAAATGGAGAGTATTGATTATTTATTCTTTGCTTTTTTTATAACACCATAAAATTGTTTTTTTTTTGAAAAAAATCTTAAAGGATTTTATAAATATTTTCGTAAAATTCGCGAAAATAACGCGAGATAGAAAGAAGTGTCAATAGACGTTTGTTTAGAACTTTTTTAGAGAAACAATTTTATTTTTTTGACTTTTTTCGTATCTTGTGTCATTTTGGTAAAAAATGTGAATTTTTTTTCAGACAAAAAATATTCCCTCTTCTCATCAAGGTGCGGGCACAGGATAGAATGTCATAAAATATACTCTTTACATTAGGACGAATCTAGAAAAAACCAAGAGAAAAAAATGGCAGAATTTTGAATAAATTGACTTTGAATAATTTTATAGAAACCGCCGCTATTTTGTCGCTTACCAACTTCCTAAATTTTCCAAAGATTTTGGAAGGATAAGAAATTGTATTTGATTCAGAAAGAAAAACTCAAATACCTATATTATATTAAAAAACATCACACTTTAAAAAAAACAATGTGGACCATTTTTTTATAATCTGTGTTTTTAATTTAAAAAATTCAAATACTCATAACTTGGTCAAAAAAATATTTTGACAAATCCACTCCAGCATAGATTATCTGGGCGATTTCAAATGAATTCGGTCAACGAAATAACTTTACAAGTTGGTAAAATCCCACAAACGTGCGTCACTGTAGTCAGGGAATTTCGAATAATAATATAATCTATGGTCCATTACGATGAATATATATTTTTGTAACGTTTTGCTGCCATAAAGTCCATACTGTCTTCAAATTAAATTCCTAATACTGCGAAGAATACACATATGGATAATAAATTTAGTAGATCATTTATTTTCAAAGAAATTGACTCTAATGTCAAAAAACACAATGATTTGCGTGGACGTCATAGTGTTTCTATACCATATGCAGCGAAATACTACCATGTAAATTGTATTTAAATACTGTGATCATGTGTCAAAACAATAACATTACAAATAAAAAATACAAATTGGATGCGAAAGTAGAAACACAGAAAATGGGGTGTTGAAAGGCAGTTTTGAAATATGGTCAGGAGTAGATAGTGAATCACATGGTAGTCAAGGGGTCGATTTGATTCTGAATGAAAAAGCAAGACAGCATCTCAAAGATCAAGGATATTTGTGTACTACCCTTTTTACTGCGTTTCGTCCGTTAACTATCAAAAAAGTTTGATAAAGAGCATTAGGCGTATAGCTTGTGTGCCTACATTCATCATTTTTATATGTTCTTCTCTGATTAGAACATCGGTAAAGTGATGATGCTGTGGCAATAATGCTGGATGTTTTCGTGAGAAATGAAGATTTGCTTTGTCAAGTTTGCCTCCTACTCGCAAGACTCCTTCAGAGTTTATAAAGGGAGCTTAATAGTTCGTAAACTTTCCTTCTGGTTGAGCTTTTTGTTTCAAGGATTTTATTTCGTTAGGAAAGCCTTCTCTTTGAATTAATGTAATGGTCGTTATCATAGCGTTCTTTAATTCATCAATTTTTAAAGTACCCGTTAATTTGCCTTAATTTCTCACATTGTAAGTTACTCTTTTGCAGCATGCCACAAATCGCTTTAAGTCCTCCGAAGAGGAAAAATGTTTTAAAATGTCGATATTGATTCCTGAACGCTTTTTGAAATTTGCTCGAGATGCAACCGGTTGAATTACGTTGTTTAGGTTTGTGATTTGTTTCTCAGAATTGGATTTTAGAATTTTATTTTCATTAAGTTCAAGAGATATCGCGGATCGTTTGATTTCTGTTGAATCTATGATTTCTAAAACAGATTTTGGCCAAAGGTTCTCGTCTTTACTGATCCACTTCGAACCGTATTGCCACAATCGGGAGTTAATGGAATCGCGTAGTAGGAGAACTCGTGAAATGAGATCGGGGGGATTATTTTCTGAGCGCACATGTCTCCATTCATGATTCTCAAAAGACCTGGTAAGTGAAGTGATATCAGAGACACGATTTTTTTCAGTGATTGCTAAAGAATGAGGAGGAGTCATAATCCAATGTAAGGTTATTGTTGAATCTGACCAGAGAATTGTTTTTTCGAATTTTAAGTGTGATGAAGCTTGTGATGTTGCTTTGCACAGTTGAGCCAAGAGGAGTGCTGCCGACAGCTCTAATCTTGGCAGTGTTATTGTTTTAAGAGGGGCGACTCTAGATTTTGCACAAACTAGACGGGTTTCGCATTTTCCTTCTAAAGAAGTGCATCGAATATAAATGCACGCGCCGTATGCCTTTTCGCTGGCATCACTAAACCCGTGTAACTACAAGCATTTGTCGATCAATTGTTAATCTGGCCAGCAGTGATAATTGTTCGCGATATTCACCCCATGCGTTATAAATTTCGGTTGGAACTGCAGCATCCCAACCTAAGTCTAGGAACCACATTTTTTGCATTAGTATTTTTGCCTTTACTGTAACGGGGCCCACGAGGCTGAGAGGGTCGAATAAGTTGCGCAATTTGAGAGAGAATAATCCGTTTTGTTACCGTTTGACTTTCGTTCGCTTGATTAATAGTGCACAAAATGGAATCTTGCTTGGCATTCCAGTGGATGCCTAAAGTTTTCGTTGTAGTATCTAAATTTAATTGAAAAATGGTTCGCTAGAACGGTCTGGTAATCTTTCGATTAAATTTGGATAATTTGAAACCCATTTTCTGAGGTTAAGACCACCCTTACGTGTAATTTCAATTAATTCGTCACATAACTGCTCAGCCTCTTCACGAGTCGATGCTCCGGTGAGCAAGTCGTCGACATAGAAATCAGTTTTTAAAATTGAAGCTGCTCTTGGAAAGGAGTCGGCTTCGTCGTTTGCTAATTGATGTAAAGACCGAATCGCTAAGAAAGGAGCAGATCAAGTACCAAATGTCGCGGTATTTAACTCAAAAGTCTTGACCGGTTGCGAAGGATCTTCGCGCCACAAGATTTTTTGGAATTTTCGATCCTCGGAATGCACTATTGTTTGTAAATACATTTTCGCGATATCAGCTGTCAAAACATAGGCATGTGAGCGAAAACGAACGAGTAATAAAAAAAGGTTTCCTTGTATACTGGGACCTACCATGAGGACGTCGTTCAGTGACAGCCCTATCGCTGATTTCGATGAGCCGTCAAAGACGACACGCAATTGTGTCGTTAAACTAGATTTTGTTATCACCGCATGATGGGGCAAGTAATACCCTTCCCGAATAGAAGCTAATTTTAATTCAGACATGTACCCGTTTGTCAAGTATGACTTCATATTTTCAATATAAGGTTCCTTGATTTCCGGTTTTTTCACAAAGGATCGCTCGAGTGCGTACAGTCGTTTTAACGCACTTGAATGCGACTCTCCTAGTTCACATACATTTTCTCTATAAGGAAGCTTCACGCAGTATTTTCCAGTTTCTACATCTCGCGTGGTATTTTTTATATCGTGATTTTCGCATTCGCTTTCTTCTACTGAAAGAATTTTCTTTTCTGGAAAAGTTTCGATTGTCCGGAACTTTTCCAGCTGTTCGTTTAAGGAGGTTGTGAGAAAATGACAATACATTTGAGTGGGTGTCTTTGACAATGTAATTTTACCAGCCAAAATCCACCCGAAAACGGTGTTCTGTAGAATGACATTTTCATCAGAGATTTTTATTTGGCCCTGTTTTAAAAGTTGCAGAAAATATTCTGCACCGATTATGCCGTCAACCGGACCCGGTGAGTTGCATGACGGATCAGCTAGTTTAATATTACGTGGGACAATTAAGCTCGATTTGTCTATCGGTACTGAAGGTAAAAGCTCGTTAACTTCTTTTACTATCAGGAATTCAAGATTTAGGGAAAAGTTGTTCAATCGTGATTTGACGACAGTGTTTGTCTTGTACTTTATACATGATGACAAAGAGTTTATGGCACCGAGCGGAACATTAATTTCGATTTTTTCGAGTCCTAATTTCGCTACCATGCGTACTGTTAAAAGGTGTGGCTGCGAGCATGAGTCAAGAAGGACTTTGCATTTTTGGTAAGTTCCCCTTTGATCCCTTATGTAAACAATTGCAGTTGTTACCAGTTTTTCATTTTTATGAGTAATTTCCGAATAAAATGTATTCACGTGAGTCGATTGAGTAGTTTTCTCGGTTTCCAAATGTAGTAAGGAATGATGCCGTTTGTTGCATGTTTTGCAATGACTCGATTTTCAGTCTTCTGCACGGTGATTCGATTTTAAACAATTAAAGGAAAAATTTGATTTTCTTACGATATTCATGTGTTCAGAAACGTTCGCGTTCACGTGTTGCTCACAATGTTGCGTGAATTGAGAGCCCTTGCAGAAATAACAAAATGCCTTAAATTGAGTCGCGTATGAGGAAGTAGAATTATTTTCGCTATTAAAGTGGGTTCGACGATTCAACATGTGAGTACCCGCAGTGCCTCTTAAACTATTTTTACCGAGTTGATCCGATTTTTCGTTTTTATTGTTTTTATGCGTTTCGAGCACTTTTCTGCGAGAATGTCAAAAGTCTAAGAGCTAACTCATTGTTGGAGAAGAATTACCTTGCATTTCTTCTTTCTATTTGATTCGCGATTGAGGATCAAGTTCAGAAACGACAAGATAAATGGGAAATGCTTCTAAAAAAGGTTTATTCAGAGCTTCGAGTGCTCGATAGTGTTTGGTCGCGTTGTCAACAATTTCTCCTAGAGCAGAGGCTGATCTATTCTTAGACGGTATTAAATCAAAAAATGCACGTATACGATTATCAATTACCGCGACTGGATCGTTGTAATACTTTTCTAGAATTGACCAAGCTGCTTGGTAGTTCGCATCTGTTGTTTCTAAGAATTCGACCTTTTCGGCTGCCTTACCGATCAGATAGTATGAGCCTTCGAATTTTGGTAGCTCTGCTTTCGGTATTCTATATTTCGAATCATTTCCGATAAAACCAGCATTTAAAAGAGTTGATGATTGAGAACCCGCGGCCGCAATAGTTTCATTCGTATCAACACGTTTATTATTTTGAGGAACTAAATTAATTGGATCGGACTGAATAGACACATTTGCTGAACTCGCGGATTGTACGGATAGCAGAGATGTCTTACCACCGCTAATATGTGCCTTTGCCTTAGCAAGTGTGAAACAAAGTTCTTCTTCAAAGCTCTCTCTCTTTTAGCTGTTCGGCAAAACCTTCATCTGTAACTATTGATTCTATTTCAGTTTGAATTTCTTCGAATTTATCGCGCAGTCCTTTTATAGCTTCGCATTTTTCTATTGATTCGCCTCTAATCTGTTCATCAAGGGGCCTGTTTAAATATCCTTTCAAAATAGTTATTTTTCCTCTTAATGGAGCACGTAATCGCACGAGTTTCTTAAATTGAGTTTCGGCTTCTGGGTTCATTGTACTATGATAAGCTTGCACTTCACGACCAAGATAGAATAATTCAAACAGGTGACAGTATGAGAGATTCACAAATTTATGATAGGATTGGTGATTCCATTTAATAACATGACAGAGACTTACGTTTCGTTGACAAGAGTAGACTACGTTGATCCTCGTTCGATTTCCATCCAAGAATTCTTCACGTCATCGTTTGTTGTTGCAATCCGCTTAAATATTTTTCTATAGGAGATCAGTTATAATTCAAATGGACGAAAGTACGGAGTTGCACGAGTTCAACACGCACTCTCTGTACTCTCTATATTTCATTAATTCGTATACACAGTCACAGTTCCGTTTATGTTCACATTCACAGTTTCGTTTTTCACTATTCACAATATATTTCACATTCACAGCTTAATTTTCAACCACAGTTCGTTTCTGCGTTTGTCACCCACAGTTCGTTTTTCAGATTTTCACTCGCGATTCGCTTTTTCGTTCACTAGTTCGTATAGATTCGATATTATTGCTACTCAATTCACGATTGATAGCCCGGTCTCTTCATTAATGATCATTTATAAATGTTCGCTATATTCGATTTCAATGTTAGTTTTCGTTAAACTGACAATCCGGCTCTCGAAGGACCATGTTTAAGTTGCGGTTCTAATTTACTCAATTTATACGTTAATTGAGTGTCTTCGAACACTCCTTACATTATAGAATTAATGTTAAGGATCAAAACTCAGCTAAATATTATTGAAACTGTTTAAAATTTGGTATACGCACGCAGTGTACCCTAGCAATGCCTACAAAATGAAAAAAACAATATTGTTTAATAATAATTAATTGTAAATTCAGACCGGTCGATAAGCACGTTTTTTTTAGTTTCGGCAAAGATAAGAATCGAGGAAGTTTTAGAGTTGAAAGAACTTTCAGTGAGACATTTGTTCCTCACTATTAAATTAAGATTTCTGGAAATTTTCAGATCGATTCATTAAAAATTGACGGAAATATCCAGTATGTATGAAAGCGCCCTTTATAGGCGAGTACCGGCGAGAGTACAAGCGAACGTTGAGAAGCGTTTGCAATCGTAGATGGCGTCGCGTGCTTTCTTACATAATGGATATTTCCGTCAATTTTTAATGAAATCTAATGGAACCTAAAAATTTCCAGAAATCTTACTTTAATAGTGAGGAACAAATGTCTAACTGAAAGTTCTTTCAACTCTAAAATTTCCTCGATACTTATCTTTGCCGAAACTAAGAAAACGTGCTTTTCGACCGGTCTCAATTTATAATTAATTATTATTAAACAATAGGCAATTTTGATTTTTTTTTTCATTTTGTAGGTATTGCTAGGGTTGACAATTATTATTATTATTTGGGTTGAGACCGTAACAGCCCCCGGCGCTTGGGTAATCCCGTTGCGTCTCCTTGTGAGCCTAAGCGTGGTCCCAAAGCCCTCTCCATAAGTGTTAGACGTTTCCCCGCAATCGCAGGGCAGTGACAAAGGATATGAGTAGCTATCTCATCCATTTCGCACAGACGACCGAGGGGACTTTCCGCAAGCCCTATCTTATGTTTGTGATATCCGAGGTTCCCATGTCCTATAAACATTTCTGTTAGGACTTTGATCTCTTTTCTTCCGAGCTTGAGTATTTCCCTTGCTCGGTTGAAGTTAAGCATTGAGCCCAAGAGTGTTTTGGCCTGTCTGTAACCAGAGACCAAATCCCACTCATTCTGATATTTCTTAGTCAGCCAACTGTTAATTTCTTCAGTGACTGACCTACTGGAAATATCTACAACTGGCTCGGGTCCAGTAAAATTTGTGGTTGCTGCAAGTTTGGCTAGCCTATCCGATATCTCATTGCCCATGATACCACTGCGTCCAGGGATCCATAGCACAGTAACTCGGGTTTCCGTCTCTAGGATATTTAGTGCCTCAAAGCACTCCCATACTAATAGCGACGTGGTCGTTGTTCCAATCATGGCCAGTATAGCAGCCCTGCTGTCTGAGCAGATACGGATGTTTCTTTTGTTGTCATACTCCTTTGCCTTGTAGGCGCACTGGATTATGGCCATAATCTCAGATTGGAGAACTGTGACATAGGACACCAACTCAATTGTGAAGACCATTTTATTTCTCCTACGATATACACCGGCTCCTGCATTCCTCTCGTTCCTGGAGCCATCTGTAAACCAATTGTCTCCATCACTGGGCAGGGTTGCGTCACCGTTAACCCATTCCACCTTCGTGGATAGGCTAACTCGATAATTCTTGTCGAAGAGATAGCTAACGGCCATTTTGTCCCTGGGTATGTTCAGGGTCGGCCTCCTTGCGATGTCGACTGGGATCTTCACTGCTATCGAGATCCTTCTGTCCTTTACCAAATTTAATCTCCAGGCCGCTTTGGCAGCCACAGCCGTGATGGTGAGATGAAGGGGCTCCAACCCTATGAGTGCCCCCAGAGCCAACGTGTGTGACGACTTGGGGGCACCAGTGATGCCTCCTTAAAATCAGTCCTCTGATCCTTTCCAGTCGAGACTTCACAGCGGACAGCTCGACCCTGCTCCACCAGACCACCGCCGCATAGGTTAGTCTTGGTCGCAAGATCGCTGTGTAGATCCGCATGAGTAGCAAGTCTCACTAGTGGCCCTATGATGGCCTCTCCAGCCCTCTGCAAAAGGACATATCTTGTTGGCAAGCCGCCGCTTCAGGCCCAGTTGGGCCACAGGCGACTTTGTTTGCCTCTGAGGTGCCGTCTTCACTTCTCCAAACCTTGAAAAGCCTGGCAAATGTGCCTTGATCAGGTGAGCCAAGGTGTCCTTGTCCGACTCTGAGTAGCCCCCGCCGGGCAATTTCAGAGTGCCGAGAATAGCGTCCAGATTTCGAGAAAGCAGCCGATCATGTCTAGCCGCCTCAGCACCCTTCTCGATGCATGTGCGAAAGTTGGGCTAGCTCTCTTGATTTGCCTTGAGTATTGCACCCCTGTATTCATCCCTCATCGTTGTGAATAAGGTTCATAGTTCCTTCATTTTGCCATTACTGGCACGTCTGAACCTCTCTCTGGTTTCCCTGCGAAGCTCTTCGACTTTTCCCATTCCACCAGTGTGTCTCCCCAACCTTTCGGACTCTTGTGGGTCGACAATTACTCTTATAAGTAGCTTGAATGGCTTCCGTGAAAGTGTTGGCTGCCATCTCCAGGGTATCCACTTCTCGACTTTACCTGGAATCCTCTAAAAGTGCACATCTTAGCTCCGTGGAAAACTGATCCCAGTCCGTTCTTCTTGGATTTCTCACCCATTTTGGGCCTGCGGGTACAATGGATTCCAACACGATCTCTATCTGTAAGTGATCTGAGAGAGTTGGTTCATCTGAGAGTCTGCACCTCTTGATGTCAGCTCTAAAACTACTGGTACAGAGAGTGATGTCAATCACTTGCTCCCTGACCGAGTTACGGAACGTCGGGGTGTTCCCCGTGTTAAGAATATCTAAATCAGTGGTGATTATTCATTCCAGTAGGTCATTACATCTTGAGTTGACGTCCGTGCTGCCCCACCAAGTATGGTGGGAATTAGCATCGCATCCCAACAGTAGAGGAATACCTCTTACCTTGCATTATTTCACCAGTGTACATACCTCCACTGGTGGGTTAGTATCGCTGTCATATGGAAAGTAAGCCGATCCCAGAACTAGCCTCCCTATTTCTTTGAGATCCGTGGCTATCACCATCAGGTCTCTCAAACATAGGTCAAGCAATGGGACAGCATTAACTACCTTCGTCAGTATGCAGGCTTTTGCTTTTGCCGCATTGGGGTCCCTGTAACAAAAAAGTCCGCCCCCCCCCCCTAATTACCTAATGGTATCTCGAATTAACCAAGGTTCTTGGATTAGCGAGATACCTGTGTACCTCGCAGCCACGCCCCTCCGCAAAACCGCAGAGGCGCCTTTGCTGTGATGCAAATTAATCTGGATAATGATGAGACCAGAAGCAACCATTTAGGTCCCCTCTCCCTGGCCAGCAACCCTAAAGTTGACTTGTCCAATATGATAGTAGGGCTTGTTGTCGAGGGTCACAAGAGCCCTCTTCTGAGACTCAGGAATCTGCACAACTAGGAGGTGCTTGGTGCCTCCTGCTGTGTCCTCTTCCTGACGTCTGTCGTGCCTGACGATACGCCGGGACGCTGTCTTACGTGAACGGTTGAAACCCTCTAGCCGTTGGAGTTCCTTAGACGGGTCTTCCGGTTCAACCGGTAACCATGCCGTATCTCTCACCATCTTCTGGAGCATCTCAACCCCACCCACCTTAAGCGCAGCACCTTCCCACAGCTTTGTCTCGACCACTGCTTTGAGTAGCCAAGCTTTAGCCGCTGGGTCGGCTGTCACAAATACGAAGACCCCTCCCTTGCAGAAGGAGGTCATAAATCTTGGCCATTGATTTGGGAACACTCTTTCGAGCACCCTCCAGGTAGCCTCCCTAAAGAGCTCATACTGCTCCGTAGTGAGCATTGTTGAGTCCGGGTCATTGCCATCGGTCACCACCATCGTCAGGGGGTTAGTCCTCTGAGCGGCCGTCAGTCCAGCTCCCGACGACTCTCTGTTCGTCAGCCGCTGGGCCAGTAAAAACTGGATCAGTCTGATCTGGGTTCTCAGCAGATGCACTGGCTAAGAAGGAAGCTCAACAGCCCCTGATTAGCCTGGAATCCTACTGCGGTATCTCGTACATGTCGGTAAAAAGAGTCCTTGGTAAACGGCTCTCGGAGGGGCATGCAAAATATTGGAAAGGAACCAAGAAAATGGTATATTCTAAAAATTTCAGATCTGGTATATGTACTAAGACGACTAATAAACTCCTGAACATTAAAAGAAGGCAGATTAATTTCGTGGTAGGGATGTTTACTGGACACTGCTGACTGAGAAAACACTTGAGCAATATAAGGATTGAACAGAACCCCTGTTGAAGAAAATGTGATTTTCCTGAGAGGACAGCTCATCACATACTTCGTATGTACCTGGGTGATTATTTTCTCGAACCAGAAGACTTTCACTACATCTCCTGCAAATCAATGTATGCATTTATGGTAAAGACCAACTTTAATGGAGATTGTTAAATTCTAGGGTACAGTACAATAGGTTTTACCGCAGTGCTTTGGACAGTTATCGACCTGCCCTACTGTATAATGATAAAATGTATTTAATTCCATGAGATTAGGGGGCAAACTTAATTTTCAGAAAAAAAAGAATTTATTAAGAGGTTGGCTACCTTTATACATCACCTATTATCCAGACATGCAAAAGACAGGTTTATGATTATCTTTTTTCGTCGACCGATTTATAGTCTGAATGACACCGTTCGGGCTCACCCTTAGAAAAGTCTATGATTTTTTTCAGTGCAACTTTTAAAAACTAACTCAAGTATACTTTTTCATCATTTGACTCCAAAAATAGAAAAAAATACAAATTTTAGAGATCGAAAATCATATTTGGAGTGTATGGATAGATAATTTTTTTATCTTTTTTCTTTCTTGTTGATAACAAAAAACTAAAAATTGCAAATATTTTTCGCACATTCCCATCAATTGCTCCTTTTTGAAAAGTTATGTAACAAATAGCTTATAACGAGAGCGTCAGTGGAGTGAATGACGCCTGAAACAAAAGACCTCGATACTGATCGGGCCAAGTGGGGAGTTTCACATGATGTCTTTGTGAGTCTCTTCACTTGAGGTGATCGCCAGAGAGATTGATCAGCGACCTGGATCGTAGCGATTGTGCAAAACGAACGTGTTATTCAAATAAATAACACGCAAATTCTAGATCAATCTAAAAATGTATACCCCCTCCCTCTGCTTACTCTCTTCCGCACCGAGTGAGTCCCGCTTACACCGAAAGGAGAATGGCCTAATGGTATAAATTGTAACACTTGTTCAGGGAAACTGAAAATTGGTGCCTGCGAGTAGGCGAGCTAATTAAAAAGATTATCTCAAGAAAAATTAAGCGAGGAAGTGATAGGAAACGAGATTCTGAGCGACTATAAAATGAAACGGACAGTTAAACAACTGTAGATAAGCGTAGAACGCGACATCAATTTTTGTCTAATTTTTTAAGACAATTTTTGTTTTTGAACAATTAGTGTTACAATTATGAGGAGCCATGTCACAGTTCCCTTCAACAATTACAAAAATCCACGGACAACAAACTCACATCTATATCTCCCGTAACAAAAACTAAGGACACGAGACAAAAGTTTCAAGAACAGCCCAAAATTATAATATTTCAAACAGTTTCTTTCAAACAATTTATTTTAATATTCGATTTACGAAAAAACTAATAGCGTCATTTGATTTTCCGGAACAAATTGTACTCCGTCCATGTATTGGACAATCTTCTACTCCACCGATTTAGCTATATATTATTAATAAATATACCTCACCTTGTTTTTTGTATATAAATGCATAAGATGATAAACATTTTTCAGTAAAATTATGTTCAGATTTATTGCGAATCAAGTGAAGACCCGCATCCAATACTCTTACAGATATTTTCTCACAATTATTTGTTTATAACATAATGAATCAATTTTTTAACGTCTGCATGGCTACTGAAAAACTTATTTGGATAGTTGCTTCACTCATTCTAGAATATCCTGCTGTTCAAAAATGGCTATTTATGCTTTCCAATCGGAATGCTTGAGTGAAACTCTAGCAAAGACATCTCTTTTAGATCGCAGTTTTTGTATGCATATTCTTACTTTGAATTTTCTATGCATTGAAGTACAGTCGAACTCGGATTTAACGTCCCCGGATTTATCGTTTCCGAGAATTAACGCTACGCCCCGGGTAGGCTTCTCAGGAGCTGCCCGGGGTGTGCGAGGATCACGAAGGCGTGACAAAACAGGAACTGTTTACGTTCGGAGTTGAGCTAAATCCGGTTCGGTTAGGGTAGGTCAGGTCCAAGGCGCTAAAACCGACGTTAAGTCAGAGTTCGCCTGTGTATTTTAAGATTGAACTGTTACCTCACAATAGAAAGCTACAATTCTTCCTTCCCTAATAAAGGAGATCACTGTCTCGCATTGTTATTCTAAAAACAGGATTTTAGTTTTCATAGCATTTTTGATGGATGAAGCAAAGACTCCTACAAGTTTTTTTCTTTACCTCTTACATCTCTCATGTATTTTGGTTTAATATTGGAATTTCCGATTTTCGCATATCAGTTCAGATAAATAAATCAAAAACGACAAGTTCTGTCAAGCAATCTTTCAATGAAATGTTGCAGCAGTTTTTAAATGCTGAAATTCCTCCAAAAACTTTTCCCAATATTTCACGTCGCTTGACTCCCCATATTTTGTGACTTTACGCCATATTTTGTGTCGTTCGACTCGAAATTATAATTTTTCATTTTTCGCATAGTATTTTTAATGAATAAAACCAAAATAGCCATTCTTATCAAAAAATCGATGGAAAGAAAGTTATAGATCTTTTAAAAACCTAAAATTCTTCTCTCAAGCTTTTTTCACGTATCTATCGTCGTTTGGCGTGAAAACGGAATATTTGATTTTTGGATAGCATTTTTGATGGATAAAACCATAACCGTTGGTCAAAGAATGCTATTTAACGGCCTCGTTTTTTCTTTGCGGACCAAAAAACAGTGTACAAAAGCTCGATTTGATCCGTTTATTTTTTCGAGAGTTATCGCGTTTGCGCACGGACGTCCAGATTGACTGACAGACGCTATCGCCAAAATGTGATTATCCGCTCCATGGGGTCTCAAAATATGGGGATCCGTTGAAAAACTAAGGTGTAGAATTTCGGAAAATTCCAATACTTCTACAATCATAAAGGACGAGAATATATATTTTTTTTAATACATTGAAATAATTTTAAGAAATATCAATGCTAAAAGTAAATGAGTAACTAGATTGAAACTAAATTGTTTTTTTTTCAATTATTGTATCAAAAAATGAGATATCGAAAAAATCATTTTACCATAATGTATATTTTATGTTTTAAGAATTCTTTATCCCAAGCACCCATTTTTGATCAAAATTTTGGTTATCGAGTTATGTTCTACAACCCGTTACCTGTTAAAAATATTGTACATAATATACAGATTTAATTTATATATTAATATTTAAAATTTACGAAAATAGTATTCCAGAATAAATGGAAATATAACTTCCTCTTCAACGTCTAGCATCCAAATTTAGCTATGAAATTCTTCGGAATTAAAAAAGAACAGGAATCCAACGTTACCAGGCAGAATAACGGCGTTAACCAGGATAAGCCTGGCCGGTGCATCCAACACTGTTACAAAAGCCAGAGTTCGAGAAAAGCGAATCAATCTTTGACTAGCAAATGAAATTTTTTTTTCCCCCTCCGGAAAAACGAATTACGAGTGAGTCACGCGCTACGAACTAAAACGAGTTGAATCGTCAAACCATTTTTGGCCGTAGCGCGTGACTTAATTTGTTCTTCCGACGAAAAAATCATTAACAAAAATTTCACAAAATTCGTCATTATTATATCGTCATACTGCATCTACCATCTTGAATTCTGTGAAAAGACTATGAGAGATGGAATTTTGTCGTAAATTGTTGGGTATCGTGTAGGTATATAGTGTATATATGTTTTGTTAAGTTATTAATATAGGATGTATATAGTTGCATATAGTGTACATAAAGTAAGGGATACTATCCTGGGCAAACATGAAATCAGTTTGGCGAATGTTAAGAGTAGGCGAAGAGAAGTATTTTTCTATCAAACTAGAAGCAATTGACAATGTGACTACATAATTCACGAGAAAATACAATGAAAAAATGAAATGAAACTGATGAAATTCTTTAACTTAGTGAAAATAATAAATGTTCATCAAAATCTTTCAGATATACCAGTCGCTATCTCAGTCATCCATATAAATTATTCCATTCTTTGTGAGATGGTTTGTAAACGAGAAGCGTCTTTTTTTTTAGATATTTGTATTTCATCAACCTGCTTACAGATTTACAGTATATGTACAACTTATCAAATCCAAAATTAATTTTATATTAAGTTGAGCGTTCTGAACTACATATATTTGCTTGAATTTTTATAAGAATATTTATATAAATTTTTGCGAAATCTTATAAGAATGAATAGCCTTCATTAAAAAATATATAACTACAATATAGCTAAAATCTTACTCTTTCTTATGAGTTAACAAAGCAGTTCCATTTTGAACCATATATATATTACCAAAAGTTAAACTTTTGATTATAAAAGATTTTTTAATCCATGAAAAAATTTTTTTATTCAAAATGTTACATTTTCGAGCCAAAAAGTGGGAATTTCTGAAACAATAGTTGCATTTTCAACCAAATAATTCAATTATTAACTAAAAAATAAATTTTTAACAAAATTATAAATTTCCTAACGAATAGTTAAATTTTTCAACTAAAAAGGAGAGTTTTCAGCACGAACTGGAATAGGTATATATTTTACTGGAAAATTAATAAAAAATTTTTAAAAAATAATTTTCTTCAAAATAATAAAATTGTATACCAAAATGTTGAATTTTCAAGCCAGAAAGACAAAACGATTTTTTTTCCAAGTAACTTAATTCAATTTTAATTTTAAAATCTCCAAATTGATGAAATTTCACATGTGAATCATTAAAATTATAGAATTTTCAATTTTAAAACATAACATTTTCATAACTGTTAATTGTAAATCTTCAATTTTAAAGATTGACAATTCAAACTTTTTCAATTTTCAAGACTTAAAATTAAAAATTCTTGAATTTTAAAAATATGGATTTGCAAATTATTCCATTATTAAGACTTATATGTGAAAGCAATGTCATTTCCAAAAAAATTTCAATTGTTAAAGTTTGAAGATTTACAATTGAAAATTCATCATTTTTACGATTTTCAACTTAAAATTCGTCAACTTTAAATATTTGAAATTGTAGACTCTTTAATATTATTATTAATAATAATAATAATTTCTTTATGTTTTTTAAAATGTTTTTAAAATCAAACAAGTAGGTATTAGTATTATAAGTTTAAATAAATTGGAAGTCGAACGTTTTTTTAACCGAAAATGTAGATAAGAATGTTAAAACTGTTATTATATTTCATGAATAATGAATATCACAAAAATCTAGCGGAATTAATTCATGTTTATTTATTAAATGTATATAAATTCAGAATGTATTAAGTAACAGTAAAACTAGAAAAAACTAAGTATTTTTTTTTAATTATTGAAATTTGTTGATTGAGTAAAACATTTTAAGCGTAAATTTTTTTAATGTTAAGTCTGAAACATATTACTAAGTTTTACATAAATTTCAATATTAAATAATAAATTTAACAAATTTTTAAACTCAACTAAATCATGATGAGACCTGAAAATATTTAAAAATATTATTCTTTGCCTATTACGCATTTCAACTATATAACTTCTTTTAAAATAATTTAAGAAATAATAAATTTAATTAATAAGATATGTTTGAAAAAATTCTTACTTTCGTAATTTTATTCTTTTCAGAGATGCCAATATTTTTTACGTTTCTGGAGATCTTAACTGTTTACATAAATATTGTTAAATTTTAAATAGCAATATTACTCAAATCTTCCATTAAAATTTTCTTATTTTTGACAAATTTACGTATACAATTGCTGAATATAAAACATCTCGAAATTATCTAATATTAAAGAATTAAACTTGTTACATTGTTCAATATACAGAGTAGAATTAAAAAACTCAACTATGAATATTTTTAAATTAAACACTGGAGGGTAAAACAATTTTTAATGAAAATTTGTTTTAATTCCAATGAAAAATATCATTTTTTATTATATTCTGGCCTTAAAGAAAAACTTAGGCTTCTTCATTTAAGTATAACTAAAAGAAATATGTTTGTTTAAATTTTGATACATCTTTACATTAATTAAATATTATATGAAATTTGTATTTAGAGTGAAAATATTCAACATCTACTAATAAAAACTGAGCTAAAATTTGCCGAACTGTCAAGAGATGGTTTTCGGTAGTTTTTAAAAAATGTTTAAATTCTAGAATTGATTAAATATGTCTTCAATCGAAAAATCTCATAAAATCAGTTGTAAATCTTGTAATGTGAAACGAATATTTTTATTTTCAAATTCCGTTTCTTTAAAAGGAAAAGGGGGGAAAAATGCATTTTTTCGAGAATTTGTCAAAAAGGGGAATTTAAAAAAGGGGAAACGCAAGGCAATAGGGGAAAGAGTGTGCATAATCATATTTAACTGCAAAGGCAAATGTTAGTGAAGTATTAAAATCATGATCTCATATATTTTTATATATGCTGATATATGGTAATATTTATCTGTAATGTTCAATAATTATTTCACGCAAGTCACACATTCTAGATTAATATACAGATTATCATTCATTATCACTTTTAATGTATGGGCTGTTATTCCAATAAATTGAAATACAAAAAAAATTGATATGCCAAGGAATTAATATATTTTACGTAGAAAGTATGGTGTCACGTATTTTTTGTCAATTTAAATAGCGACAATTTTACATTTTCACGAATATTTTTAGAATTTAAGGGTACAATGAGTTTTTGGCAGATTTTTCTTTGAAAACCATGTCATTTTTCTAATTTTTGAGTTAGTAATGTTTTCATTCTTCCAAATTCATTCAGTTTTTTGCACTCTCTCAAAATCTACACAAAAAAAGAGTAAACTTATTTAGATTTTTTTTGAAAGAGAATAAAATTATCAAAAACTCTACCTTTTCCCCGGAAACTCTTGAGAATAATAGGTATTAATATAGTCTACTCATCCTAATTTCGCTATTTGGTATTTTTATATTTTTCAGGAGAAAAATTTTTTTTTCGATCTTTTTGTAAAAATCTTGCCCTTGTAGCAATTTTTGAGATTTTGAAGATTGTTCTTGAATTATCTAATCTTGTTCCAGTTTGTAAAGTTATAAGTTGAATATGGAGAGTTTTAATTATAGATTCCTGTTATCGACATGTTACCGACATCGAGAAGATTCCATAGCTGAAGTGGTTCGTGTCCATGCTAAGTTTCTAAAATAGTCAGCAACCTCGAAGGTTACTGATGACGTCATCAAATGATATTGCGCAATGGTGAGTAACGAATCTTGCGTAAACAACTTGAAGTTCATTTATGATCTCAATTAGTATAGATAAGAAAAGCAAGGATCATTTATTGCTTTCTTATACATAATACACTCATTAAAAAATATCTTTCTTTAGTTAATTAATGCGCAAAACGTTAATTCGAAAATATTTTAGAAACTAAGCACGGACACGAACCACTTCAGCTATAGAATTTTCTGGATGTCGGTAACATGTCGGTAACAGGAATCTATAGTTAGAACTCTCCTATCTTAGCTACTAACTTCACTAACTGTAACAATAAAATACTTTGAATCTCACTCTCATTTTTTGTGAAAGAGAAAAAAAAATTTCCTGAAAGACTCGAGACTAATAGGCACTTATACAGTCTATTTACCAAAAGTTTTACATTTGGTAATTTCTTCCTTTTCTGGAGAAAAAAATTATTTTGATTTTTTGTTCAAACTTCGTCCTTATAGCAGTTTGTGAGATTTTAGGTATTTTCTTGTTTCAGTTTATAAAGTTAGTAGCTAAGATAAAAGAGTTCTAATTATAGATTCCTATTACCGACATGTTATCGACATTCAGAAGATGCTGTAGCTGAAGTGGTTCGTGATCGTGCTATGTTTCTAGAATATTCTCGAAGTACCCTTGTACACCTACATCGTTTGCGCATTATATAAATAAAGAAAGATATTTTTCAATGAATTTATTATCTATAAAGAAGCCATAAATCATCCTTTTTTTTCTCATTCATACTTACTGAGAGCATAAATAAACTTGAAGTCGTTCACGCAAGATTCGTTACTCACAATTGCGCAATGTCATTTGATGACGTCATCAGTAACCTTCGAGAATACTGACTATTCTATAAACTTAGAACGGACACGAATCACTTCAGCTATAGAATCTTCTGGATATCGGTAACATGTCGGTAACAGGAATCTATAATTAGAACTGTCCTATCTTAGCTACTAACTTTACAAACTGGAACTAGAAAATACTTAGAATCTCACTCTCATTTTTTGTAAAGAAGAAAAAAAATATTCTCAAAAACTTCAGACTAAAAGGTACTTATACAGTTTATTTACCACAAGTTTCCCATTTGGTATTTCCATGTTTTTCTGGAGAAAAAAATTATTTTTGATTTTTTTTCAACTTCGTCATTATAGCAGTTTGTGAGATTTTAATTATTTCCTCGTTCCAGTTTGTAAAGCTAGTAGCTGAGATAGGAGAGTTCCAATTATAGATTCCTGTTACCGACATGTTATCGAAATTCAGAAGATGCTATAGCTGAAGTGGTTCATGACCGTGCTATGTTTCTAGGATATTCTCGAAGTACCCTTGTACAACTGCATCTTTTGCGCATTAAATAAATGAAGTAAGATATTTTTTTAATAAATGTATAGTCCATAAGGAAGCCATAAATCATCCTTGTTTTTCTCGTTCATACTAATTGAGAGCATACATAAACTTGAAGTCGCTTACGTAAGATTCGTTACTCACAATTGCGCAATATCATTTGATGACGTCATCAGTAACCTTCGAGAATACTGACTATTCTAGAAACGTAGCACGGACACGAATCACTTCAGCTATAGAATCTTCTGGATATCGGTAAAATGTCGGTAACAGGAATCTATAAATAGAACTTTTTTAATCTTAGCTACTAACTTTACAAACTGTAACAAGAAAATACTTGAAATCTCACTCTCATTTTTTGTGGAAAAAAATGTATTCCCAAAAACACCAGAATAATAGGTACTTATATAGTTCATTTACCAAAAGTTTCTTATTTCGTAATTTCATGTGTTTCTGGAGAAAAAAATTATTTTTGATTTTGTTTTAAACCTCGTCCTTATAGCATTGTGTGAGATTTTAAGTATTTTCTTGTTTCAGTTTGTAAAGTTAGTAGCTAAGATAGGAGAGTTATAATGATAAATTCCTGTTACCGACATTTTACCGACATTCAGAAGATGCTACAGCTGAAGTGGTTCGGGTCCGTGCTAAGTTTCTAGAATATTCTCGAAGCACACTTGACCACCTGCATCTTTTGCGCAGTAAATAAATGAAGAAAGATATTTTTAATAAATGTATTATCTATGAGGAAGCCATAAATCATCCTTGTTTTTCTCATTCATACTAATTGAGAGAATAAATAAACTTGAAGTGATTCACGCAAGATTCGTTGCTCAAAATGGGGCAATATCATTTTATGATGTCATCAGTAACCTTCGAGAATACTAACTATTCTAGAAACGTAGCACGGACACGAACCACTTCACGTATAAAATCTTCTGGATATCGGTAACATGTCGGTAACAGGAATCTATAGTTAAAACTCTCCTATCTTAGCTACTAACTTTACAAACTGGAACAAGAAAATACGTAAAATCTCACAATCATTTTTTGTGGTAAAGAAAAAAAATATTCTCAAAAACTTCAGACTGATAGGAACTTATATAGTCCATTTACCAAAAGTTTCCCATTTGTTAATTTCATGTTTTTCTGGAGAAAAAAATTATTTTTGATTTTTTTTAAACTTCGTCCTTATAGCAGTTTGTGAGATTTTAAGTATTTTCTTGTTCCAGTTTGTAAAGCTAAGATAGGAGAGTTCTAAATATACATACCGGTTACCGACATTCAGAAGATTCTATAGCTGAAGTGGTTAGTGTCCGTGCTATGTTCCTAGAATATTCTCGAAGCATACTTGTACACCTGCATCTTTTGCGCATTAAATAAATGAAGAAAGATATTTTTTTAATAAATGTATTGTCTATAAGGAAGCCATAAATCATCCTTGTTTTTCTCATCCATACTAATTGAGAGCCTGAATAAACTTTTTAGTGGTTTACGCAAGATTCGTTACTCACAATTGCGCAATATCATTTGATGACGTCATCAGTCACCTTCGAGAATACTGACTATTCTAGAAACTTAGCACGGATACGAAGCTATTAGCCTAGAGTTTTTGGGAATACTTTTTTTTCTTTTTCACAACAATTCTAAATAATTGTACTATTTTTATTATTCCAAATTTTGTTTGTAGATTTTCGAGTAGTGCAAAAAATTTAATTAATTGCAATAACGAAAGCATAAGTACCTCAAAAATTTCCAAAATGGCACGGTTTTTGAAGTTAAATTTGCCAAAAACTTATTCAAACTTAAAATTTCTAAATATTCGTAAAAAAGTATTGAAATGCTGATATTTTATTTTAAAAAATGCGTGATTCCTTATTTTTCACGTACAAAAACATATTTCATTGGCAAGCCAATGAAATTGTCTGGTAGAAATCTGTGTGCACTTACTTGTACAGATTCCTTCGTCGACTTCTCGAGCATGGTGCAATAAATTCTTGATTATGCATTGCAAACCTATCGCACAACTGCCGGAAAAACCGAAAAGTCCACCACAAGGCTCTCCTTCGACTCGCGCACATACTTTGCAACATCTGAAACAAAAAAAATTTTTGTTTAAAAATAAATAATTAATAATAATATATTCTGCCGAAAATCTGGTGTCAATTTGACACCAAAAGAAATACTTTGCAGAGGTGCCATTGCAGAAAAAAATATAACTTTTTTTGACGACCCTAACATATATAGTATGACAATATATTCTATAAAATGTAATTGTTTATTTATACAACGTCACTAAATGAGTCCATGAAAAAATCGTGTAACACATAGACTTTATATGATTTTTTGAGCTGAATCGAAAGATTTAATTAATGTTTCCATATATCGCATTTTTAAATCAATTATTTTAGGCAAAATTGTTTGAACTTAACAAAAAAAATTTCTTGAAAAATCATCTAGTAGTTTTTACGCGATTAGTTTTGCAATGATTCTATGACAAAATAAATCATTTCGAGGTTTCGAAAAATTATGATTTTTCACTTTTGAGCCTTCTTATTGTTTCGTGACTGTTCTGCCTATGGATTTGAAAATTCCAATTTTAGAAAATTAAAAAAAAATCTATGAGCCAACAAATTATACTGAATTTTTTAGGTACAGTTTTTGGTAGTGAATAATGATATAAAATTAAAAAAGAAATTGGTGTTCAGGCTAGAACTCTTTTGTGTACAAAAAAAAAGTTTTCTGGAATGTGTGATCTGCACATTTTTTTTATTTGGAAAGTTTCATGCTTCAACAAAAATCCAAGAAACTGGTTATTTCGCAGATTTAAAAAAAGTTCTAACTATAATATAATATAATGTAATATAATATAATATAATATAATGTAATGTAATGTAATGTAATGTAATGTAATGTAATATAATATAATATAATATAATATCATTTTGATTAGATTAGTTTAAAACATAAAGTAAAAGTTGTCTTAGCGATTAGTACTGCGTGGTCACATACTGCTATTTCTAAGCGTGTTTTTGGGGAAGTCCCGCTCGCCTAGAAAGTTACATATGGCGTTACGGACAGAGGTTACTTCGAATCGGTTTGATTGGTAGCAGAGACAGCGATAGCAAAGAAGAAAGGGATTCGGGCGATGAAGTATTCTGTACGCCGAAACGTGAGACAAAAAAGAGAGGGCAGTACAGAAAAACGGTAGAAAGGGAAAGTTTGAGGACCGAGAGTTTTGGCGCAATAGAGCCATTCGTAAATAGGAAGAGGGATAGGGTGGAGAGAGGAAGTAGTGAAGATAACGTAGAAGCAGGATCCAACCTGAAAAATGAGAAAATGTACAGAAAACCACCGGGAAAAGACCAACATGGAGCGGGGGAGAAAGACAAGGGGAAAGACGAAGAAAAAGTTGAATATAGAGGCCCAATTGAAAAAGAAAATTCACAGTTAGATGACATGCGTAAAATGATAATAGAAGTAATGGGGACATATGAAAAAAGCAGCAGAAAAGGGTAGAAGAAATAAGGAAAGCAATTAGGCAGGAAATGACCGAAATTATGTTAGAAATGAGGAAATGGAAAGGAATTAGAGAAAATTTAGAAAAAAGGATGCAGATTTTAGAAGTAAGATTAGAAAAACAGGATGAGCATAATAAAAAGGTAGCACAGTTAGAAGGTCATATAGTGAAGATCGAAAAATCAAAATGGGAGTTTGACATAGTGATAATGAGCATAAGATTAGAAGGGAAAGAATTGAAGGAAGGAGTGGAAAATGTGTTGAAAAGGATAGATGCTAAAGTAGAGATAGAGGAAATGCGAAGTGTAGGAAAGGAAACGCGACGAGAAGAGAAAAAGGTACTAGTGAAGCAAAAGAAATGGGAACATGAGAGGGAAGTGATGACAAAGAAGAGGTTGTTATATGGAAGCTCGGAGAGATTAGAGGATGATTTGACATGAGTAGAAAGGAATATGCAGTATAAGTTAAGGCAAATAACGGAAGAGGAAAGAGGTAAGGGAAAAAGAACGTGGGTTAAGTATGGCAGAATACAGCTAGAAGGAGTGTGGTGGGATTCGGACGAAGAAAGGAAAGAGACAGTAAGAAATGAGGTGCCGGGAAACTGGGAGAGAAAGGAATGGGAGATAGGAAAATAAGAAATAGAAAGAAGCAAAGAGAGAGAAGAAACGAAAGTGGGGAAGAGTGGAGGATATTTTACTGGAATATAGCAGGATTGGAGAGAAACGATAGAGAGTTTATGAGAAAATTGACACAATGGAATGTAGTAGTAATGATGGAGACGTGGCTGAATGAAAAGGGATGGGAAAGAGAAAGGTTACCAAGAGGTTACAAATGGCAAGTTCAAAATGCAAAGAGGAAGAACAAAAAAGGCAGCGCAATGGGAGGAATGGCGATGGGAGTAAGAAACGAATCTATAACAGAGAAGGATAAAAAGGAGATAGAAGAACACAAAGAAGGATTAATAGGAGAAGAGATAAATATGGGAGAAGAGAGGTGGAAGATAGTGGGCGTCTATGTGAACGGTAATATGCAGGAGAAATCAGAGGAGATGAGAGCATTGATGGAAGAAAATAAGCAAGAGATTAGGCTTATAATATCAGGAGATTTTAATGCGAGAACAGGAGATAGAGGAGGAAGGGAATGGGGTGGAGAACGAGAAAGGAAATCCAAAGACAGGATACTGAATGGGGAGGAAAATAAATTGTTAAAGAGCCTAGAGGAGATGGGATGGTTTATCCTAAACGGAAGTATAGAGGGGTATGAGAAAGGGGAATATACACATTCAGGAGGAAAGAGGAAAACGTTAATTGATTATGTGGTAGTGGACGACGAGGTAAGGGAGAAGGTTAAAAAACTAGAGGTAGGAAACGATATAGATTCGGACCACTTTCCCATAACAGTGACAATAGAGGGAGAAATGGGTATTACCAATAATGATAAAAATTAGGCAAAAGTGAAAAGAGCAGGAAGAGGGGATTAGTCAATATAAGGTAAAGAACAGTTCAAAGAAAAAGTCAAGAATATCAAAATGGGAGAGGGAAATGTAAGCGAGGATACAAAAATAATAATAGGAGAAATTAAACAAGCGTTAGAGTTCACAAGCAAAAAAGATGTTAGTGTAGGAGGGGGAAAAGGAAAAGAGTAAACAAGGATATTGAGATGGTACAATGGAAAAAATATTTTATGGAATTACTAGGCAGGGTGGAGAGGAAAGTTATAAAAGGAGGAAAAGACAGCAGGGAAACAGATGAGGAGAAGGAAACTACAAGGAAGGAAGTAGTCAAGGTATTAGGGATGATGAAAGATGGAAAATCTCCTGGAATAGATGAGATTCCAAATGAAGTCTGGAAATATGGGGGGACAGAATTAGAGGAATCAGCATGAATGAAATGCAATAGAGTTTGGAGAGGAGAGGGGTGGCCAGAGTTATGAAAAGAAGGAATAGTGGTACTAATAGTGAAGAAAGGCAAAGGGGAGGAGGTTAAGGATTATAGAGGAGTGACACTAGTGCCAACGCTGTATAAAGTATATGTGACAGTTTTATCGGAGAGGTTAATAAAAGAAGTTGTGGAAAAAAAGATAGAGCCACCGAATCAGACAGGGTTCAGAAAAGGGATTGGGGTAATGGTCAATATATATGTTATAAACTATCTAGTAAAAAAGAGGATTAAAAAGAAGAAAGGGGCAATGATAACAATGTTCGTGGACTTGAAGACGGCGCTTGGCTCATTAGACCGAGGCGAGATCGAAAAAGTTATGGTGAAAAAGGGGATACGAGAGGGATTAATAAAGAGAGTATTGGAAATTTTTAGGGAGAAAGAAAGCAAGGTAAAGGTAGAAGAAAAAGCAGGAGATAGCTTCTGGTTGGTGAGAGGAGTAAGGCAAAGATATCCTCTGAGTCAACTTTTATTTAATATATTAATATCAGACTTGGAAGAAGAAATGAAGAGTTGAAAGGGAAAGAAATTAGAAGAAGTAAGAGAAATTAAGTATTTGGGATACACCTTGCAAACAAAAGGAGATTATAGAGCTCATATAAGAGAAAGGATAAAAAAGCAGCAGGGGTAATGGAACAGAAATGGGGAATAAGAAAAAGAAGGTTAAAAAAATTAGAGAAGGAGAATAAGGTTATTTGATACGGTGGTATGGCTGGTATTAGGTTATAGAGCAGAGATACGGAGATGGAGAGAAAGGAAAGAGATTGAAAGTTTACGAGAAAGGTATATAAGGTGAACGCTGAGGGTAGACTGGAAGACGGCGGGACGTATGGTGGGAGAGGAAGCGCAAAGGGATGAATTAGGTACTAGAGCGGGAAAAAGAGTATGGAGTTTTGAGACGAAACTGAGGGAGGGAAATTGAAGGTAGTTGGCGAGAAAGTGTTTAATGGAGGTAGAAGAAAGGAGAGGTGGGGCGATGGAATTAACGAGATGAGAAGAAGAAAAGAGGGAGTTCTTTAAGGCTACATATACAGGATTATGAAGAAGTGGTAAAAGGGGAGAGGGAAAGACAATTAATAGAAATATGGGGATTGACACGCTACGAATCGAAGCTAAGAAATCGGGAGGACCTCAGATTAGCTCATTTGTTCACGGATCAGAAGGTACTATAAATGACTAGATTTACAGAGAGGGGTAAATGAATATAGACAGGTTCAGCTTAATACATATATTGGACCGTTGTCCTATTTTCTAAAAAAAAACATATTTCGTCGGAGAAGGATATTATATTATGCTCATTAAAATGTGGTTTACGCAATTAAAATAGTGGCGAGGGCGTCTTTCTGCCTCGTATCTGAAGAGGCTACGGCGGCGTTGATTTTTGGGAGACAACCGAACGATTACCGATTTTAGTCGCCTTGGACTTGGTTGCTTCGTGGAGTACTCGTGATCGCCCGAAAGGTTGGTATCGAGGAAGGCGGTGGGTTTTCTTTATTCTTCCATATACTTGAGCCAGCACTCGCCTCTTCCCTGGTGAGCACTTCCTGGGGGTCCTTACCTTTGGGGCCACGTAAACTCGAGGCGTGAACAAAGATCGGGATCACTTAGGATCGCAAGTATGGTGACGTAGATGAACTTCCTCCTATGCCTTCTCTTGACGTTTCCTCACCGGCTTATGTTTACCCGCGTCTTATCTAGTCAGCTTGACCCGTAATTCTTGAAAATCCCGCGTTATATAGCTCTGTCTGGAAATGCCCGGACTGGCAAGCAGATGGATCGTAGGTGACTTTTCCGCCTTGACAGGGGAAGAAATCTTCTCTGTGGTAAGCTGAATGGGCTAGGCCCATAGGGTCAGAACATCTTCTTCCTCCATAGTCTGTCGCCGTACTGTTTCTTCCGGAATGTTTGAGGCCGTATCCCGAGAAGTGGGTTCCTCGACGAGATGAATGGCCGTATCCAGAGGAATTTCTGCATGGATGGTAACACTATTGGTAGTCATGGAAGATTTTCAAGGGTCAGCTGCTTCACCCTTCTGCTTCTTCTTGCATCGGCGCTTTGGGGGTAATGGTACGAACCGCCAAGGATTGGCCAACCGCTCTGCGACGGCTCGCCGGCGTCTCTCCGCCCAACGTTGTTTCTGGTTCCTTTTTTTTATTTCTCTTCTTCCTGGGTGCTTCTGCCTAAGTTAGAAATAAGGACCGGGCTCAAACCTTATGCATTATGACAAAACCCATACTGGGCCCTCTCGTGGGAGAGAGTCCGGTTCTAAGCTAAAGTGGCGATCGGTTATGGTTAATGAATAAATTAATATTCATTCGCTCAAGGGGGGGGGGGGAGTTCTGGGCCTTCTCGTGAAAGGTAGTTCGGCTCTAAGCTAAAAGATTTTATAAAATATGTGGACGGAAGTATTATAAGAAATGGAAGTTATGTAAACCCTTAGGTGACACATCTCATGTCCGGAAATCCGACCTTGGACAAACAAAATTCAAATATAATTTCATCTAATAATAAAAATATCTATCTGAAAAATATATGTGTCACATCTAAATGATTTAAATGAAAACAATATACACCCTGATCAAAGAATTAGACCTCGTGAATTGTGTAGCCACAATTTTCATACGCGACCACCTGAATCGGCTCACATCCCAGGCTTACCCAGTGAATTCTTATCCCATCTTTCATAACGAAATACATTTTCGGCACAGCTTCTCTTTTTCCACCATCCAGCCATTTAACTTGGTCATTATCTATCTGGAAAAAGAATTAACATATTTCAAATGAAAACGTTTTTTTAATACAGATATCAATAAGGGCAACTATCAAAATAGGATTTTAACTACTCTTGACATTTCCTTCGAAACCCATTAAACAAAATTTTTTGTCTGTTCTCAACTAAAATTCTTTAATTTTATTGAATCCCTAGAATTACATCAAATAAAGAATATATGATACCTTTTTCTCGTCCAAAAAATTAAAAAAATTCCTAAATAAAAGTACACTGCAAATTCAGAACGAATTAAAAAAAAATAATAAACTGAATACGACAAATTCACTTACGACTTCTAAATCAAAGTCTCCGCTATTATTATCGTACAAGGCACAAAAAAGTGCAAAAGTAAGGAGAAAATATTCAAGTGATCATGACAAAAAATTGTACATTATTTTGCAATATCTGAATAAGCTGTACCAGATCCAGGTACAGAAATAAATATAATATACATTAGATATAATAGTGCTGAATATAATGTGCAAGAGTTCATATTTTGGACGAAGTCGAGTGCGAAGCACGAGATACGTGATAATAATGTGTTCGTTCAAACCGAAGGAGCTTCAACAAAAGAGAATTCACAATCATCAACTTAGAGTTGTTAACGCTTTGAACTTTAATTTTAGAAGGTCTGTACACCAATGTGTGGAAAATACGTAGACCGAGCGTGTAGCGCGAGTCCAATACATTATCGAGCGCGAAGCGAGAGATGAATATAATCCTCGAGCGCGAAGCACAAGGACCAACAGTCGCGCAACCCAGGCACGCTCAAACTAGCGGGCGAAGCAAGCCGCGCGCCTAGCATGTAATGAGAATGTGCTCGTACAGCGGGCATATTTTTTTTTGTACAATTTGTGTCAACGAATCACACTGATTATAGAAAAGAAGCGAAAAGATTCTTTGTTTAAGTACCAAAGCACTAAAGGTTACCCTCCCACTAGCAAAAGAGACAAGTGACGATTGGGTCTTTCAATACAAACCAAAAATGGTCACTGGCATTCTTTGGTCCCTTATTGTATCACAAAAAATGCCTCCAACCCTCCATTCTTTCATTTTTAATTCTTTATTGATACAATTTTAATTCTTTTTTCCTATAAACAAAAATTAAAATCTAATTTGCCATTACCACTGCATCCTATTTTACTTATAAAATGAATTAGTTTCAAAATAAATAACAATTAATTTTGGAAATTGTAATTATTCAATTGGAAATTGCTTTCGTAGATTATTCTTCAAACTTCAATTATTTTAAAAACTTGATTTTAATTCATCACTCTATTCACTATACATATTTATTATTACAAGTTTGCATTTAGATTCAAAGTTTTGCAAGTTCATTTCACTAGAATCTTGTGAAATTGCAATTTCTTTTCATGTTCTGTAAACAAATGTCGGCTATATTGATGGCGTACTGCCGAAAAATCACCATGAAACATATAGAACAATTCTTCAATTATGGTGTTTCGCCTTATTACGCAACGTTTTATCAATTTAAGTAAAAAACGATGGCATAGAACAAATTTTTAGTCATTGTTACTCGCTCTCACAGGATTATTTCAAAAACGAATACGAATACAGGCTAACGTGGCATTCAATAAGCGAAATAACTCATGTACAAAGGTGGCAAGAAGTACAAGTAGACAGCCATTTTGTACATTATGAACAAGAAAACAGTGATGAAGATATTATTGATGAAGTTAACCATTTTTTCTGACATAGATTAAATGAAAATGGAATATATGGTTTTCTACTTGTACTTTCTTTTTTATATTAAGAAATTGTCGAATATATAGTCTTCTGCCTTACTTAATTTCAAGTTTTCTCAGTGCATGAGATTTATACTTAAATTCACATTCATAAAGTATAAACTATAAAAACAAGTGTATGTATCCAATTTTACTGCAGAAAACTAAAGATATAGTCGCAAATGGACAAGACCCTCTTTTTGAAATGATCAGGAAACACGAAGAAGTGGGCAAAGGGGCGTTTCTGTACAAAGCAGCGGAGGAGGCTGCTGAAACACTCAGCCTTGACTTAAGTATCAGGGGAGATCAAAATGCATCAAATCCTATCCATCTCGAGTACTCACTCCTGAAAGCCCGAATTAAGAAAGCACAGGAGAAAAACTTTCGTGAACAGCTCCTCGACAAGAAGATGGACGGCATCTTCCACATAAATGTGGAGGATCTGTTGATGTCGTATGAGCCACCGTTTGCTTTCCTTAAATCACCCGGATTGAAGTCGGGCACGGAGGGTTTCATTTTGGCATATCAAAACAGTGTCATTTCCACTCTAGCATACCGTCGTATAAACAAAATGCTCAGACACTTTCGGGTAAAATGCAGAAGGTGGTCGTCCTTGGGTCGCTCCGTGTCCTCAGGGTGCACGAGACTTTTGCCGGATCATCATATTGAGTTCGTAACAGACTGTGATCAACCATCTCGCGGTCACGAAACGCGGTTACAGCTCAAATTTTACCGCGATTTCGCTGGGAACATGTGCAATTTTTCAGATTAGCACCCGCTCTCGGCCAAATCCTGCGGTTGTCCATATGTATATATATATATATATATATATATATTGTCATTTTTTAGATGGCAGTTGCTCCCAGTGGGACCCTGCGGTGGTTGTTAACCTTATTTTTTAATTATATATATACATATATAACCCCTTTGGTTATGAATTTATGAAAGGTCATTCAGTAGCGTACTCTGAATATTTGTCTCCCATTCTGAAGGAATATTTTTATTTTTACCGTTACAAATATTCTGAACTGCTTCAGTACTTTCTTTAAAAAAATGAACAATTTTAAAAAGAAAGTATTCTTTTATGTTCAAAAGTCAACGGTTTTGTTGAGCATAAATTCATCTGGTTTGGTTCCAAATATTCTACTTTGTTCAAAATTTAACCATTTTTTTTAATAACTCATTTTCTTAATCAAAATTGTTCACCTTACTTCCACATTCATCTTTTTGCTTCCAAATTTAACTATTTTGTTAAGAAATTATTGTAATAAACAAATAATTTTTTCAACAAAATAGACATATGTGCACAGTTGTGTTTTAGAATGTATTGCTCAGAAAAATCTGAAACTTGTATATTGTCTACATCGATGTTAGATATCTTGTAAAAAAAAAAAGAAAAAAATATTCGGGTGCAATGAGAACTTGTCTCAATGATTTGTTGTTACAAAATTGCCTTTTTAACAGGAAATCGTTTAGCCTCTTCATTTGGTTATAACAAATCATTCAGCCAACCAGTGTCATAATTTTCCCTAAAACTGTTGCGAAACTTATACCTAGTACAAACCATTAATAATATTGCTTATTCTTCATAAACAAATTCATGTTTAACAAAGTAGTACAACATTTAACCAAGTAGTTGTATTTGTAACCGAGAAGATTAATTTTTCACCGGAAAAGACGAATTTTTAATAAAATACAAGAGTGCTTAACTGAATATATTTACATTTTTCAACAAAAAAACACGAATCTTAAACAAAAGAAATGAATTTTAAACCAAACTGTTGCATTTTTAAGCAAGAAGATTATTTATTTCTTACAATGAAACACGAAGTTTTAACAAAATATATGAATTATAAATTAATATAATTATCATGTTGATTGCAAACGGTTTATCCTACTAAGCAAGTGCAAGAGGCAAAAAAATTAAATTTTTTCTTAGCGAGCTGAAAGTGCTGTTATAAATTTGTGTTGTTCACGAAGAATGAAATTGTTTACCAAAAATTGGTTACAAAAAAACTGACCAAGATTTCGAAAACCGAACCAAGATATTCGTAATCAGGGGACAATTGTATACCATTTCTTTCATGATGCGTGAATGGAACATTTCCGAATGTAATGATAAACTGCTCTTCAGAAATGCAGTATTTGCCTAAAAGTAACATTGTGAAGTAAAACATCAGTCGCAAAACGATTTACAGTTCTTGTTTTGGACAAAATCACGTACAAGTGCACATAGAATACAGTCAAATTAGCTAAAAGAAGGCCATTTGGTATAGAAAATTAGCAGCTGTTCCTATTAATTTCAACAAATACACGTGCTATAAGTTTTTTCACGAGGAAAAGATGCGCAGTTAAATTTCATAGTGGAATATATGTTTGAAAAATTAAAATTTGAAACCTTTTTGTACAAGCTCTCAGGTCAAACAAAATGCTATAACCGGTTATTACAGACAGCCCCTGAGTTGTGCAAACACGCAAAGTTTGTGTACAATGCGAATAAATCTGTTATTTTTCGGAGGAAATTGAGCGACACAACCTTTTGGGAATTCACCCACTCATTTGGGTATGGGCTCCTACTTTTCGTATATGGTGTGTTCGTCCCTGAATGCATTAGCGTTGGTCGCAGTGGGTGTTTCATTACCTGCAGACTTGAGTCATAACGGGTGGTGGTTTTTCCTTTTCTCGCTTGGAGCGCACAAAGGACAACACGAGAAAAATAGCTTCCTTACCTAATCCCTGATTCGCTAAATAATAGAACACATTACTACAAAGATGCTGTCGGCGACAATTTCTTTCTTTTAATTTTTGCGTGAAAAATATAATTTTTTAAAGAAAAAATTGACCTGTACCGAGAGTCTCTATACTCTTTAGAATCTGTGTACAGAAAATCAGAGAAAATGACTTCACCGTTTGGCCTGAATCCTATTTTTGCAATTTACACTCGATTTCCAGGGCCCTTAAGAGAATAATTTTAATCAATAATTAAAATTATGCTCTGATAAAAATATGCTTTTTTTACAGGTACTTAAAAATTAGGTTTCCTCTCGCAACCCACTCAATGATGTGAGGGTGGACTGCGGAAGGAGGATGTGTATATGTGTTCAATGGATGGTGCGAACCTGGGCCTAGGCCTGGAATAAAAATGGCCACGAAACATTATACTGAATGGAGTTAAGGGAAGGGTAGATTAATTCAAAGGGATCGGATTTATAAAAACCTAGATTGAGAACATTGTGAGGGTCCAAAAGGAATAAGGGTGTGGTTGCACTCGTTATGCTGAGCAGTCACACACACACACACAATTCTGACGAGGTTCTTGCCTCGCAGGTGCGAAGTCCACGGTAGGAAGTTAAGCTACCTTGCTCGTCAAACTTGCAAACGCTGCTTTGACTCTCACGGCATATCCCTACCTTCCTAATCCAAATTCTGCAAATTCCGCAAAAATCTCTACCTGATTTACCTCGATTATGAACTGTCGAGGCGCATCGGACGAAAGTCATCATCGCAGTCTACTGAGTGACCTGGTACAAGCCAGATTAGCTCCGAATTTTGACCGTCCGTACGTCGGGATTTCGAGTCAATCGGTAATTTTCTACGACAACGCGAACCCCCGTAAGTCGCAACAAATCCTAACCCGGTTTAGCGGAACCATATTTTTTCCGGACCAGTAACGGGAGCGAGTCGCCGGGATGAATGGTTTGACCGATTAAAATCAGATTAGAAACTCGGACGTAAAGTGGAACTCTGCCCGACGGGAAGCAGGACCGTAACTGGAACGTTGCTTCATTGTATCCTATCCCGTGTCCTATCCGACCTGCTTAAAACAAAATAAGGTCAGCCTAGAAGATTTTACTTTTTCTCGAACCTCAAAACGAGACAGAGTGATTTTTTCCAAAGGCTGCAGTTCTCCTTTATGAGGAATAGAAACATTTTCTACTTCTCATAAAAGTGAATTGAGAGAAGTGACAGGTGCTTGCGTGTTGTGTGGCTCTCGCGAGTGCCTAAGAAAAGGACTAGAGTAGGTTAATAAACCCACGAAAGGAAAAGGACTAGAGTGGGTTAATAAACCCACGAAAAGAAAAGGTTTTGCCCGCTTTGTACCACAACAATATTTAAAAAGAACCAAGATCGCTTTTGTTCCTTTTAGTTCAAAAAAAAAAACTTTTTGTACGTGTGTGTGTTCAACTAGCGGTAGTTTGAGCTCTGTACTGGTAAGCTGTATCGTTCGTTTTTTTCTCTGATACTTTTCTTCTTCCTCTACATGTCTGACACGTTCTACCCATTGTAGTACCTGCCCTTTCTGTTTTTCCATTTTTTTTTCATGTACTCTTGATATCCTGTGATTTTTATGTGTTCGAAATAAACTCAGTGTTCGGGAAAATTTAGTGGAAAAATTTATTATCAATACGACCTGCTTCGCGAAACCCCTTTTTTAGAATAATGGACAACAACTCTCAGTCCGAGAGTAGGGGTACCAACCCACAATAAAAATAAAATATAGGAAAGACGAGTCTCTCGCCCTTCCTTCAGTTTAGGGAAAGCCGCCACCCCCCACGGGTAATCAAAAATACCAAAACATTCTAATTCTTATTTTCTCGGAAGTTTAGGCAGCTTCTTACCGGTGATTATGTGTAGGAAATAACACTGTTTTTATCGTACGTGACACCTTGTTGGTTGATAATATATTTGAATGAAAATTTAACTATTACATTTTTTGTTAAAAAATGTATCATTTTTATCAGAAAATTCACGTTTATGATTCTATTATTCATTAAAATAATTATTATACAATTTGGGATGCATTTCAACTATTATTGAAATCGAAAACAAAAAAATGTAATTGAGTATCAGTTCACTTATAGTTGTCATTGATTGAAATTAAATGTGAAATAATATACGTTTAATTTTAATCAATAATTAAAAAATAATTGAAAAATAAAATTATACTATGAATGCGGTAACCACATCTTGAAGCAATCAAATAGAGGAGAGAGAATAGACTACAGTTAATGTATTGAAGGCTTTGCGTAAAGCGTAACTAATAAAGCAAAATAGAAGCATTCATATTCAAACACAACCAATACAATAAACGGAATAAAAGCTATGAAGAACCTTGGTGGCCTGTAACATACCGTATCCCTGCTTCACACCCGAGAATGATATAGGAGGAAGGCACAGAGATGTCCTTAGCTCTTTCTAAACCTTGGGATAAAGGAAAACCCGAATCTTGAACTGATGAAGTTTTTTCGACAACTCGCACGAAACACGAACTTTTACAACAACAATACAACCATATAAGCTACATAAGCCATTAATATATTTATATCAACGGAAACCTTAATTATTTATCGTCATTGCCCGTTTGCAAAAAATTATTATGTTTAGTCAGGGCGGACCATAGGGATTTCGGCACCCCGGGCGAGGGTGGAAATCAGCGCCCCCCCTCTCTGTATCAAAATTGATGAAATTTTTTGAGCTGGATAAAACCAATAAAATCAAAAATTTGAAAATAATTGAAATTTTTGTTATAAAAAATTGCGGTACAAAAAAAAGTCAGAATGAAGAAATTAATACGATTATTGTTGTTAAGTCAGGGTTGATATTGATGAGGGAAGATATTGTTGATAAGTCAAGAATTTTTATTTCACATGATATACACATACAAAATATTATACAAAATATATACAAAAGATACAGAATTCTGCGATATTAGAGACAATTCCCTAAGAAAAGTTGATCCTTCGAGCTTCTACTTGCGCGAACTCGTTAATGAGTTCAGAGAAATCCAGTGATTGGGATGCTTCGTTTTCTATTGACAACATCGCGAGAGAGCTCAACCTATTGTCTGTCATGATAGATCAGAGATATGTTGTTATCAATTTAAGCTTCGAAAAACTTCGCTCTGCAGTTGCAATAGAGACAGGGGTTGTCAGAAGGATTCGTAACGCTACGAATACATCAGGGAAAGTATCATAAAAATTATTTTGAACTATGAAATTTAAAACAGCTATTGGAGTTTCCGCGGTATCCAGCAGCACGTATTTCAAGTGCAGAAGCTCATCATAGAGATCTTCGCCGTTAACATCGCTTTCATCACTGTAAGTTCTTCTAATTCAGAGCATCGTTGTTTTAAACGTTGCTTGTCGGGGATCTCTTTCAAATTGTACAGAAATGACCATATCTTATTATGATCTCCCAATTGTTTGAATCGTTCTTTCATTGATGCAAGTGCAATATCTAACAATGCCGACTTTTACCAAAAGATTTTGCAAATCATGTCTTGTTTTTTATTACCGGGAAATGACTGGGAATTTGTACGTGGGCTGGGTATTTTGTTTAATTTTCAGTAAAAAGTGTTAATGAGAATATCAAATGAAAATTTAATAATAGTTACAAATTCTAAAATATGGTTTTCATACTCTTAAAAAAGGTATTCTGTTCCACTATTAAAGTATGCCTGAAGAACTTTTCGTTCCCGATTAAACTAATCGAAAAATGTTAGTTTTAATTACAACAGCAGTACATAATAAAACTTTTCACGCCTCCTCAGAACCAAGTTTCACTTAAAAGAGCAGGCTAAAGTTTGTACCCTAGAAATTATGTTTTAGGGGTGCCTCCTGAGTATTTTTACCGAATATAAAAAAAAATCGTTAGGCCCCCTTTTAAAATAACTCGATTTTTGTTGTTTTTTTGTTAAATTTATGTAAATTTTTCGAAAGTAACAAATAATAAGTAAAGTTTCCTCTGCTAAAAACTTTTAATTTTGCGTTCAAAAAATGTTCTCACGTCATTAATATTCATTAACTTTCCCCTCCATTTTAGATTTTGAACAATGTGCAAAAGACGTCAGTTTTGTTTAAATTCTGCTTGTTTGGTTCATTTTACGTAAAACTTCTGAAGAGCACAAAAAAGTTCAGAAATTTCCGAACAATCTAAAAAAAAGATGAATGTTCTAGCATAAATAGTTCTGAAGTTATGACGCCTGAAAGAGATTTTTCAGAAAAAAAAAGTTTAATCTTTTCTTTTTTGAATAATATCTTGTCCCCTATACGTCCTAAATGAAAGTGGTATGGAAATGAATTAAAGCAGATTAAATTATCTTAAAAACTAAAAAAGATAATTGATTCTAGTTCCTACAGAATACCAGTTATAGTCTCTTATAGCAGGCTGCTTTTTGTAGAACTTTATTATAGATCGCATTTTTCATTTAAAACTTATTTTTTATGTATTGCATCACCCCTTTTCGCTATTTTCTTTAACGCTTGTGCTTGGAAAAGAAAATCATCAGAAGTTAAGGTGTAAAAATCATCATTTAGAAAAAATGTATAAATCTTTTATTGTTACTTCACATATATTTCCAATGTATTAATACAATAAATAAGTTTTTGCATGGCATTAGTGAACGAGAAATTTATTGGGTTGTTGCACTAAAACAAAACAGTTACAATAATTCGATTATTCAACTTGTAAAAAGAATTCCACAAATAGCAGCCCACTACTTAAAAAAAATTATAACTGATGTTCTGTAAGAGCTAGAATCAATTTCTTTTTGAGTTATGAAGATAATTTAATCTGCTTTAATACATTCTCATACAACCTTCATGTAGGATATATAGGGGACAAGATGATATTTGAAAAGAAAAAGATTTAACGTTTCTTTTTACTGAAAAATCTTTTTGACACGTCACAACCCCAGAACTATGTACGCTAAAACATTCTTCTTTTTTTTTTCAAATTTTTCGGAAATTTATGAACATTTTGTTGATTTTTAAAAGCTTTACGTAAAATGAACGAAAAAGGTAGAATTGAAATTTAATGTTAATCACATGGGAAATTTTTTTGGACGCAAAGTTGAAAGTTTTTATCACAAAAACCTTTACTTATTATTTTCGAAAAAATCACATAAATTGATCAAAAAACAACAAATTTCGAGTTATTTCAAAAGGGGACCTAAAGATTTTTTTCATATTCCGTAAAAAATACTCAGAAGGCATCCTCAAAACATAATTTCTAGGGTAAAAACTTTAGCCTGCTCTTTTAAGTGAAACTTGGTTCTGAGGAGGCGTGTTCCTTGATGATAAACAATATCTGTACAAATATTCATCAAATGAGGAAAGCTCCTATATTTAATTTTAGATACTAACGAGAGATCTTTAGAGTTGGGATTTTTTCTTAAATCTCATAAATATCCTACTGGCAATCCATTGGATGATAATTAATTTCCCAAAACATTAAACTGGAAAGACGACTTTAAAACAAAATACATGAATTTTAAACTAAATAGCTGAATTTTTAACTGAAAAATAATAATAAATTTTGAACCAGAGATAAATTTTCAAATAAAATGAAAAATCTTACAAACAAATTTTTTAACAAATAAGTTAAAATTTCAACGAACTAAAGTCGGTTCCAAAGGTATAGGCCCCTCACTTTTTTTGATTGCAACAAATCCGAGACTGGAAGGTGAGTATCGTATCGGTATCGTCTCAGTATCAAAAAATATCGCTCGACAGCATCACTAGTTTTCAAGGTATGAGAGGCACCTGCAGGTGTAGGCGTATTGCCCATTTGAGACAGACCCGCCAAATGTGCATTTTCAAGAAACGTTTGTAATTACAAATTCTGTAATTCATATTATTATTATTGAAAATATTTTGCTTGTGGGACATGAGTACTTGAACTATCATTTGAAATTTTCCCAGGAATTTCAAGTAATTGTTTTTATTATCTTAAAACATTTCAAAAACCTTGAATGGCATCACAAATATATTTTACAATCTTCGAAAATTTACATTTTTTTAAAAATATTTTGAAATCTTTTCAAGTTTTAAATCAAGTTGAAATATTTTAAATACTTCTAAAAATCTTTTAAACTTACTCCAATTTAAAAAAATTAATAATTTTTACACTGTTAATTATACATAAAAATTCAACAGTTTTACTTAAAAATTAAAAAACTTATAAATAGAACAATAGTTTAAATTTAGCCATCCTGAATAGGAATGTTTTTTAACTGTAAAATAAAAAAAGAGAATAGAAAATATTAAACGATTTCAAACCAATTTTTTTCTCTTTATTCGGATGCGAGTTCGAATGCCAACTCACAAATTTTGTCCGCTCACTTCAAACATTCCGCGAATAGTAATCTTAATGTTTAACATCACAGCGCAAAAGTTTATTAGTGGAAATTAAATTTATCTGACGATTTATTTATATTTGTTATAACTACTTATGCTATTTATTATAATCTTATGGCTCATGATCTAATCACAAAATTTTGAAATATTAATTTTACCGCATATTCTAATTTAGTTTTCATAACAATACGAAATATTAACATTATTTAAAATGGTTGCAAACAAAGTTAAGGTAGCAGCAAAAGCTGTCAAATATATAAAGCCTTATTCTTCATTGAATTTTATGTTATAAACAATATCTTAGTAAAATGAAATCAAAATATTCTTACCACAAATAAATAAGGTTTACAACATTTTTCTCAGATATATATATATTTTTTTCGCAATATATATGTATGAAATTTGAGATAAAAATAATAAACTTTTGGGCATTACAATGTTGGCAACAAATCAAATTTCGACTCCATACAAGCTTCAGCTTTTCTGATTACATTTTGCTTATCGATTTCTAACGTTTCCAATTGTCATTATGATTATGCTGTAGTTTTGAACGTTTTACTTAAAATTGAGTTAAGTTATTAAGTTATTGAATTAAAATTGAATAAATTTAGAATTTATTTTACTTAGAATTCATGAACAATTTTCATTTATTCAAAAAGAATGCTTTTGAATAGATTATAACGTATAAAGTTGATAACAAGTTCATATATGTGCTAGCGCGAGTGCGACCTGTGCGAGCAATCATCGAGCAGTCAGCGTGAAATCAGGTGGAGTCAGGCGGAGTCGAGAGCAGTCAGTGCGAGTCTACAAGTCGAGATGGGAGTCGAGAGCAGTCAATGGACAGTCATAGCGTTTTCATTGAAATTAGCGTCATGTCACTATTGAAATCATAGTTAGCTTACAAGAAATAAGGAATCGTATGGAATCATATGAAATCTTATGAAATCCGAATCGAAATCATATGAAATCAAATGAAATCGTTGGCAAAGATTCGTCCGATTTCAGAGTGAATGGCCCCTCGCTATATTCATAAACAAACGAAGTTATTATTTCAGTCATTCAGAATCTGATACTACTTTTTTTGCATTGTTATATTTAAAAATTTGATGCGACTTTTTTCGAAATATCATGCGACTTTCTTTGAAATTTTATGCGACTAACGCGACTTTTTTAAGCCTTTTAGTCGATCCGCGCCCTGAATATAATTTCGGTGGAAACTCCTATATTTTACACGTACAAAAATCTGCTTCGAAACTTAAATTTTATACAGCTGAAGTTCGATTGAAATAATAATTGAAAGCAATATGTGGGCGTCCGCATCAAAACGGCTTGTATGGTCGGTTTTTATTTTTCGCGTATTTTTTGTGCCAGCCTCATACGGGAAAACGCGAAAATGCATTTTCTGAAAACCGACCGTAAGGGCCCCTTTCATTCGGACGCCTACATATGAAGAAAACGGTTTTAAGTTTAATAATAGGACTTGTTACCATTTTTGTTCTAAAGTCCGGAAAATAGGAAATGAATTTCCATGAGTCATTTATGCGTACAATGAGTTTCTCTGCAAAAATACCATTTTAATCCGAGAGTATTCGTTCATGCGTTTCGACTCAACCAATTCATTTTCTAAAGATACGGTAAACGGGTTTCAGAGCTACGTAAACATCTTTAAAGGGCTTGCCAGGCACTATTTACGTCGTATATTATTTCTACATTCTATGTAAATCTTTAAAAGTCGTTTGACGGAGTAACTTCTTTCGAGAAATTGCAGCGGGCAGCTAAATGAGCAAAAAATACGACTCTTCCTTTTACAAGCTTTTGCAGCAGTAAAATTTTTTACACGCCTTTGTATAAATCTATTTAACCGGAATTCATTTAAGTTAAAATTTGAATAAAGGCGAACTTCAGCTTAATTCTCGCCTTTTATTAGTGAAAGATTTTAGTTAGAAAGTGCAACGTCTGGAATCGTATTCATGTTTCTATTATGAGTTATTATCTTATGATAATTTATTACTCGAGAAACTAGCTTGCTAAATTTAGGTTCCTGTAAGACGAATCAAATACAAAGAGGCATTCTTATAGAGAATAATAAAGTATAACTTATTTCAGAGTAAATACATTTTCACTTAGATGAAGGGGTTTAGAATTTTTTCACAATCACCTAAAAATTGACCATTGAAATATGGTAAAAATTTAATTGATTTCTGACTTTTATATTCAATACCATTAAAGTGTCCAAGCATTGAAATAAAATTTGGTATTATTATATGCAAAACAAAAGTTAGTAATTTATAAGGCCGTGGCTACGTGTACCGAAATTTCGGTACAAGTAGCCACACTGAGAGACTTTCCATTTGAATAAATGATAAAAATGTTTGAAACTTTAGTATCCTACAATATCAAAACACGGAAAAAATTGATGCGTTTCAAAAATTGATGTAGTGGTTTTCAACGTGCGAATTTCATATTTTTGTTACATTAAGTGAAAGAAGTGTTGCACTATTTAGCATAATAAGTGTGAATATTTAATATTCAGTATATCAAAGTAAACGAGCAGCTTCAAGACGACATGAACGTTATGAATTCGAAAGACTAAAACAATCTTTTCAAACTTTTGTAGAAACAATACGAGATTCTGAAATCCACTATACGAAAAATTATGACTCATCGTTAGAAAAAATCGAGTGGAGGATTTTTTCCTCCACTCGATTTTTTCTAAAAGATGTTTAAAGATAAAATCCGTAAACTCGTTAATTTCGAACAGTTTCAGAGTCAGAGGATCAGTAGCCACCCTGAATAACTTTCATACGTCATCTTCAACATTTAATTAAAATTATTCAGCTCAGTAAGAACTTTCAATTATTTGATTTTCAATTAATGATTTTAAAATTATATTAATATTTTTCTATTTTCATTTGGGAAATAGAAGCTGCTCATTCCCGCTGATTGAAAATTAATATTTTTAAATAAAAATCTTTTTTAGTGTCTTCCATATATGTAACCTTCAAAATTGAATTAAATTGCCTGTAGATTAATATGCCCCCTGGTATTATTCTTGTAAATAATAACAAATTTGTACTTTTAATTCAAAATCTTCATTTGAAGTTGGCGGGAGTGTTAATTCATATTTTCTCAATAGGAGTCGCATGGGCCCTCCTCAGTAAGGTCACATTTTTCTCGCAAGCGCTATAATATTTTTCATTTAGTATATAAGCGATTTCCAGATATACTCAGCTATGTATTTCTGCGTTGCGTGCGAGCGTTTATATGCATGCGTTAAAATAGGCGTCAGGTTTCAGCTAAGAATGTATTGCGTAGTATGACTGTGTCGTGTATATATGCGTGTCAGGATTGGTCCTATTGTCCATTTTTAAGTGCATTAGTAGTGTTTACCTCTCTCACTGTGGTATACAACTATATCAATTTTTGAAACGCATCACATTTTTCCGTGTTTTGATATCGTAGAATACTAAAGTTTCAAACATTTTTATCATTTATTTAAATGGAAAGTCTCTCAGTGCAGTAAAGAAAGAAGTGAAAATTCTACAGAAGGGTAAACATGAAGTGGAACCATATGCGGGAAGAAGCAGAAAGTAGTAGTATTTAAAGAAGAAGAATTTTGCAAAAAAGACAATTTCTGTTTCCGTGACAGTCAGCAGGAAAGGTGATGTTGATGGTAATAATGATGAAGATAATGATTATGATGATGATAATGCTGAAGATGAGAATAATGATTCTGAAAGTACTTTTTCCTCTAAATGTGAAGGTAAATAAGAAGAAACAGCAATTGTGGTTACTAAATCAAGTTATTAAATTAATAGGTGCTGGCATTATTAAATAATATGTCTCGTGCCGGACGTTAATTCCTTCAAAAGTTAATTTAATATTTTCAGCTCGTGAATAAACATTTGTTATATTTAATTGAAAATTACTTGCAGTCAAATTAAAAACACTAATACAATAGAACCAATATTGTACTAAGTAAGCTATAAGTTTATTTGTCATTCAATATTATATAGTTCCTTATATATATATTTCATAATGCTGTATGTTAAATAGATCTAAGTTTGTCAAATTCACGCGTATGTATTTTGTCACGTCTTCCACCTATAATAATTTTAGGTATTTTAAACAATACAGGAGGCTCAACACAGGTTTTTCGATTCTATGAGTTGATTTAAAGTTTATAATCGTTCAAAGCTCCTTCGTCTCCTTTTCCTCCTCCTCATCATCCTCCTCATTCTTTTCATCATCCTTTTGATCAAAAATTGTATGCTTCCCTCATCATACATTATGATAGCTTATTGAACTTGAATAACTTCATCAATTGTAGCTCATACAAGAAGTACACTTGACGCTCTTCAGTACTTTTGTCGGCATTATTAAATAAGATTGCTATATAACCATCATTCAATATATGTACAAAGAATTAATTGGATAAGTAAACTGAAAGTTGAACTAATTCGTTAAGAATGCATTATTTTTTGGTTTAAGATTATTCTCTTTGGTTGAAAATGTAACATTTATTTTAAAAAAGGTAGTGTCTACGTGTACCGAAATTTCGGTACGAATAGCTCCCAGATACTGCTTTGGGTATTTGTACCGAAATTTCCGGAGTAATTCCGAAAAGCGAATATCACCGATTAATTTGAAACTCCGTGCACCTATGCATTTTGAGGTGCTGATCACGAAAATAGTAATAGATAAAATAGTCGCACATTTGGTTTTCAAGGTCAGACCCCAAAAAGCTATAACAATGTCATGTTTTTCCGCTTTATTTCTGTAAATAATGAAAAATTACAAATAAGCTTCAAATAGAAGTTGCAGATCTATTGGAAATACACCTTTTGTGTAATATACAGTTTTTTCTGAAAACCCACTATTTTATATGACATCCCTACCCCTTTCCAACGTCTCGGGGGAAAACACCTGTGACTAGTCTCAGAAATATTGAAGGTCACATCCCTACGCCTTTCCAACACCTCGTGGGGGGCGGGAAGACACCCCTGTTACTGATCACAGAAATAATGTAGGGAATAGCGGGAAGATAACCCTGTGGTTCAACGCGGGGGTAACCAGCCTTCCAGGAATTTTTTATATAATTTAAGTCATACCGCTTACACATTGTACAGTATTTTCGAGATATTGGGGGTCTCCTTCCCACCAATGTCCGCTTTTGATCGTTCTTTTTCTCAAAAACTATCAATCGTAGAGTAAAAATGGATTCGATATAGAATGTGTATTTCCAAAGGATCTACAACTTTTATTGTAAGATTTTTCGTAAATTTTTATTATTTACAGAAATAAATGGAGATGACATGTTTGTACTTTTTTGCCATTTCGACCTTGAAAATAAAATTTATACCTATTTTCACTATAATTTTCATAATCAGCGGGTCGAAATACATATGCATACGGAGTTTTGAGTTAATCGGAGGTATGCGCTTTTCAGAAGTTCATCCCCAAAATTTCGGTACAAATAGCCAAAGTTGTAGTGGAGAGCTATTCGTACCGAAATTTCGGTACCCGTAGACACAGCCTTCAAAAAAATTATTCTTCATGGTTAGAAAATCATCTGCTGATGTTGATGGGTAAAAGAAGTTTTACAACTAACATTTAGAACATATAATGGGGCGATATAGTATAAATTTGTAGTCAACATTCAATAATTTAAAAGCGTCAATTGGCGTGCGATTTAATCAAATATTAAAAACCAGATGTAGATGCAGTTTAATTTACCAGAAAATTATAAATGGTCATAAATTTTATCAGCCTCAATTTCTTCTTAGAATTATACCAAGTATGGAACTATGGGAATAAAACCAAATGAAATTACGATTCAAAGAAAAAGCAAATTTTATCGCAAATATCTAAAAACTTTAATGTGAAGAGTAATGGCAAGAAACGAAAATTACAAATTGCATCAAAATTTCGTCTAAGTGAATATAAAGATGTTTCTGAGAAAGGTTATATGCCAAATTAGACCACAAAAATATTTACAGTCAAATAAAAAAAAACTGAACCAGTCACATATATTCTTGAAGTCTATCAAGATAAACCTATTATTAGTAGTTTTAATGAAAAAGTACTTTTAAGAGTGAAAAGTTCTAATATTATCTAGTGGATAAAGTAGTAAAAAAGGGGAAATAAATCATTTTTTCAAATGTGCAGGATTTGATGATTCTCATAATAGTTTGATAGGTAATTCAGATTTGTAAAATACTCATGTACGTACGTGTTAAGTATATTCATTGATAAAGAATATAATTTTCAATCCATACGAGCTTTTTAGAATTTACATATAACCTTGTAATATTAATAAATGTACATGGCTAGGTTTTGGCATGCTGAAACCTTACATATCATAGAAGAAAACGTCATATTTCGTTAAAATTATGTATATTCTAATCATTTTTTATTACTACATATACGTAACACATAATACATGTCAATGTATGAAGCAACCATTCACATTTTCAAGTTATGGCAATTTCTCGATAAAATTCCAACGAACTAACTACAATTCAAAAGTAATTACCTCCAACAAACAAAATCCGGAAACGTACAAGGTTAGAAAATATAAGGTTTCTTGAATCTGATGATTTGATACTCTGATCCGTAAGCTACCACAAGGAGCAAAGCCAATTACACAGCCTTCTTTGCTCGAACCGCAAGTCTGCTTATCGTACGGCCAAAAGATCTAGAAATCTACATACTCTACTACGGAAAATATATTTGCATTTCATGATGTACTACTGCTTCTATTGAATAAAAATTAGGTGTCTTGCTTTACCCGAAATGTCTTGCTGAGCCCATTGTTACGGTAATAATAATCTCTTGAAGAATTACCCGATTTTCTGATTTATTAGCAGTCAAGTTTCACAAACTCATACAATTTATATGCTTACATTTTGATGTGACCAAATGACAAGGTGTCACCTTAGAGAGACCAAATAAGAAAGTACTAACTCGTGGAGACAAAATGAAAAGGTGCGAACGCGCGTGGCGAAATCTCGATTCTTCAAATTCTCCTACAAATTGAACTGTACATATCAGTGGCCTAAACTCTGTAGAACATTTTCGCATGGTCTCCAAAAGTTGGCACCCATTCAATTGATTTCTTTACAATATGAAAAGTATTCAACTTTAAATTAGTAGGTAGGCAATACTTCTACTTTTTCTTTAAAGTCATTAATATTTATGAGCTCAAATCTTTTGCTATGCGATACGATTTCTTATTTGGCCTATAGTTTTTCTAATCCATAGGTAATCCTATTATTTTTCATTTAATCGCTATTCTTTAAAAGATTCCCCTTTGAGTATATGGATGCAAAAATTTCACAAAGAAATGCAAGTATGGAGCACGAGTATCCCACGACGAGAAGAACAATCACAAATAAGTTACCAAGCAAACAAAATATGTTTTTAACGAAATAGTCCAATTTTCAATCAAACAAATGAATTGTCCACAAAAAAGATTAAATATCTTTAACAAATTTTTCGATAACAAATTTGGTTAAATTTTTATTTAAATAATTAATTTTCAAAAAAGAAAACTAATTTTCAACGAAAGAAATTAATTTTCCACAAAAACGATTAATATTCTACCCAAAAAGAATAGTTTTTAACAAAATACATGAATTTTCAATCAAATATTTTAATTTTTAATTGAAAACTATTAAATTAAACTAAAAATACGAATTTTTAATGAAAGAGTTGAATTTCCAACCAAGAAAGATTTTTAAATCAATAAAGAAACAAAATATCATCCAAAATGTTAATTTTTCAACTCATAAAGACGAATTTTTGAAGACAAAAAATTGAATTTACAACCCAAAAATATGCATTTTCTACCAAAATAATTGAATTTTTGACTAAAAAAAATACGAGTGTTCAACAAAATAAGTGCATTTTCAACTGAAGCAGATTAATTTTCTACCAAAAATGGAATAGCTACATTTTTAGTGGAAAAAAAAATTAATTTTCAACAACAAAAAAACGAGATTTCAACCAAATTTGCTCAATTTTTAACCAAAGAAATAAACTTTTAAGTAAAATGATGCATTTCCAATAAAAAAAAAATATATATTTTTAACCAAATAGTTGAATTTTCGAACTAGAATATGAACTTTCTACCTAAAAACACCAATTTTCAACTAAAAAAGATAAATTTTCAACAAAAAAAGATAAATTTTCAACAAAAAATAGGATAGTTTAATTTCAAGTTAGAGAAATAATTTCTTAACCAATCAATATAAATTTTCATCAAGATAGTTGAATTTTAAACCAAATAGATTAATTTTCACAAAAAAGATTAAATGTCTATAAAAACAATGAAATAATTGAATTTTTATCTGAAAAAAATTAATATTTTCATTTTATAAAACTAATTTTCAACCAAAGAAATGAAATTTTAGCCAAAAAAGATTTATTTTCTACCAAAAAAGAATAATTTTTAACAAAATACATGAATTTTCCATCAAAAAGGTTAATTTTATACCAAAAAAAGACAAATTTTCAAAAAAATTGATTAATTATTAACTAAAATAGATACATTTTCAACAAGAAATAGAATAGTTTAATTTTCAGTTAGAGAAATAAATTTTCCAGCAAACAAAATATATTTCAACAAAATAGTTAAATTTTTTAAATAATTTTCAATAAGGAAAACTAATTTTCAACCAAAGAAATGCATTTTCAACCAAAAAGATTAATATTCTACCCAAAAAGAATAGTTTTTAAGAAAAAACATTAATTTTCAATAAAATATTTTAATTTTTAATGGAATTTTCAAACAAATAGTTGAATTTTCAACCGCAGAAGATTGATGTTCAACCAAACGTGAAATAGTTAAATTTTCAGTTAAAAAATTAATTTTTAATTTAAAAAACTAATTTTCAAGACAAAGAAATTAATTTTGAACAAAAAGATCAGTTTTCTACCAAAACAGATTTTTTTAAACAAAATACATGAATTTTCAATGAAGAAGGTGAATTAGTAACTAAGAAGATTAATTATCTACCAGAAAAGAAAAAGTTACAACAAAATACAGAAATTTTCAAACAAATAATTGAATTTTCAACTGAATGTTCAACCAAACATCGAATAGTCAAATTTTCAGTTAAAAATCTATTTGATAAAATGTTAAAAAAAGTAGTTTAAAAAAATTAATTTTTAAGAAAGTAGTTCCACTTTCAACTAAATAGTTGAATTTTTAACCAAACAATGGTTTTCAGTCGTTATTCGCAATTACCAAAAAATATATTAAAAATTAAAATATTTGAAAATTCATGTATTTTGTTAAAAAATATTCTTTTTTAGTAGAAAATTAATTTCTTTGGTTGAAAATTTGTTTTAATATTGAAAAATAAATCTTTTGACAAAAAATGTCGAAATTTTTTTTTTGGAGACATTTAATATTTTTGACTGAAAATTCATTTGTTTGGTTGAAAATTTCACTGTTCTATTTTTTGTTGAAAATTCACCTGCGTTGTTGAAAAAAAATTTTTGGCAGCATATCAACTTCTTTGGTTGCAAATTCAACTATTAGGTTGAAAATTATATGAAAAATTAAAATATTTGTTTGAAAATTTATGTATTTTGTTAAGAATTATTTTACTTTTACTTTATTACTTTTTATTGAGAATTAATTTTTTTCATCAAAGATTCATCAGTTTGGTTGAAAATTTAACCATTTTCTTAAAAATTTCTTTTTTCTTGCCTGAAAATTAATTATTTTAACTGAAAATGTAATTATAAAATTATACATTAATAAATCCTAATCAACTGAAACTAAATTCTTAATTATGTGTGTGAATTTTGCAACATTCCTTCGTTTTTTTCAAAATTACCCAATGAAAAACGACAGCAATGCTTTCGAGATTTTCGTGACGCACCTATTTTTTAGAGACAGAATAGTGTAAAATAGGACATTTTGACAGAAATTTAGTTTTTACATTTTTTAAATATTTATTCGGAAGTATAATCAAAACCGTAAGTATTTCCGGAATAAAAATCAATCTTCTTTGTTAGAAATGGCATATGAAAAAATATAAGAGGAACACTTTTTTTAGTCAAGATTTTAAAGTTTGTGGTTTGCAATCAAAAAGTAATAGAAACCTATAAGAAAATACAATTATTTTTAGTTCAAAGTTCATTGCTTTGGTTAAAGATTTTCGTGTGATTGTAAATTTATTTATTTTCTTGAAACGTCATCCTTTTTGGTTAAAAAATCAACTTTTTTTGTCGTTGAAAGTTAACTCTTTTTGGATAAAAAGTGCACTATTATATTTTTGGTTGAGATCATGTTTTTTGGTTAAAGAATTTATTATTTGGTCGAAAATTTAATTATTTTGTTGAAAAGTCAGTCTTTTTAGTTGAAAATTCAAATATTTTTGTAAAAAATTGAACTGTTTGGTTAAAAATTTACTTTTTTGTACAAAATTCGAATTTTCGGCTTAAAAATTCAACAATTTAGTTGATTTTATTTTCTTTCTTGACTGAAAAGTCTTTTTTGCTGGAAAATTCAACTCTTGTTCAGTATTTATCTCTTTTGGAAAAAATTTCGTCTTTTTTATTAAAAACGTAACTATTTTGATTGAAGATTTAACAATTTTGTTGAAAATTCATCTCTTTTGGTTGAATTAAATTGTTTTTTATTTAAAATTTAAATCCTTTTTGGTTGAAATGTCCTTTTTTCGTAGAAAATTAATATTTTTGGTTAAAAATGAACTTTTTCGTTAAAAATTAATATTCTCGGGTTAAAAATTTAACTTTTTTGTTTAAAATTTATCTCTTTTGGTGAAAATTTCTTCTTTTTTGGTTCAAAATACAACTTTTTGGTTATAAAGACTTTTGGTTTGGTTAAAAACTGAATATTTTGGGACAATTAAACAATTTTGTTGAAAATTCGTCTGTTCTGGTAGAATTCAACTGTTTTTTATTTGAAATTTAAATCCTTTTTGGTTGAAATATCAACAATTACTTTTTTTTTTTGAAAATTCAATTACTTGGTTAAAAATTAAAATACTTTGTTAAAAATTCATTTCTCTTAAATAAAGATTCATCTCTTTGGTTGAAAATAAAATTATTTTGTTGATTTTGCTTGAAAATTCATGTCTTTTGTTGAAAATCTTTTTTTTTTTGTAGAAATTAATCTTTTTAGTTGAATCTAAAGTTTTTTGTTGAAAATTATTATTTTTAAGTTTTTTTCAACTGCTTTACAGAAAATTCATCTTCTTGGCTTGCAAATTCAAGAATTTGATTAATATATTTTTCTTGGTTAAATAATTAAACTTTTTGGTTAAAAGTGATCGGTTTCTTTGGGAAAAAATTTTTTTACAGAAAATTAACTTTTTTGTTGTACATTTATATTTTCGGGTTGAAAATTCAACTGTCTCTGAGAAAATTCGTCTTTTTTGTAGAGAAGAAATCTTTTTAGTTAAAAATTATCTATTTTGTGGAAAATTAATACTTTCGTTTTTTTTTACTCTTCTGTAGAAAAATCTTATTTTTGGTTTAAAACTACATCTCTTCGGCTAAAACTTGAACGCTTTTGTAGAAAATTCGTCTTCTTGGCTTGAAAATTCAATACTTTGTGGTTAACATTTTTTTTCTTGGTTAAGAAATTAAAATTTCTAGTTAAAAATTCAACTATTTATTGAAAATGAATCTTTTTATTGAAAAAGAACCTTTTTGTTGAAATTTTACATTTTCGGGTTAAAAATTAACTTTTTGTTGTAAATTCATATTTTCAGTTTGAAAATTTTAATGTTTTGAAGAAAATTCGGCTTTATGGCTAAAAAATTCAACAATTTGGTTAACATTTTTTTCTTTGTTAAAACATTCAACTTTTTAGTTGAAAATCAAACTTTTTGTTTGAAAAAAAATTATTGTAGAAAATTCACATTTTCGGCTTGTAAATTTAAGTTTTTGGTAGAAAATTCAACAATTTGGTTGAAAATTAACTTTTTTGTTACACATTGAACTGTTTTGTAGAAAATCCGTCTTTTGGACTTAAAAAAATCAAACTATATTGTTTAAATTTTTTTCCCCTGACTGAAAAAAATTTTTTTGTAGAAAATTCAACTATTTAGTTGAAAATTAACTTTCTTGTTGAAAATTCAGATTTTTGGGTTGAAAATTCAACTGTTTAATAAAAAATTCGGTTTTTGGCTTGAGAATTCAACAGTATAGTTGAAAGTTTTTTCTTTTTCGACCGAAAAAATCTTTCTTGGTTGAAAATTCTACTCTTCTGTAGAAAATTTGTCTTTTTAGTTCAAAAATACATCTCTTTCGTACAAAATTTTACTATTTTGTTGAATATTCGAGATTCCTTGGTTTGAAAATAATTTTGTTTTCTGAAAATTTAACTATTCCATTTTCGGTTGAAAATTTAACTTTTTTAGTTGAAAATTCAACTTTTTGGTTTAAAATTCAACTTTTTGCTTGAAAATTGATATATTTTATTGAGAAATTCTCTTTTTTGATAGAAAATGAATCTTCTTGGTAGAAATTTAATATTTTTTTGATAAAATAGTAACGGTTTGGTTCAAAATTAACCTTTTTCGTTTGAGGATTCAACCTTTTTTTTTTAATTAATTTTTCTGGTTAAAATTGAAATTGTTTTTGGTTGAAATATCAGTTATTTCATTTTTCGTTGAGAATTTCTTTTTTTGGCTCAAATTGTATTATTTGGTTGAAAAATTTAGTATTTTGTCGGAAATTAAATAATTTGGTTAAATAGTCATCCTCTTTCATTGAAAATTAAACGATTTTTATATAATAATTCAACTATTAAAAAATTAGCTTTTTTGTTGAAGATTTAACTTTTTTTTTTGAAGATTTAACTGTTTTATTGGAAATTTGCCTTGTTTGGTTAAAATTTTTTTCTCTCTTGAGTAAAAAATTGTTCTTGGTTAAAAAATCAAGTCGAAATTTAAACTATTTTGGTTAAAAATGCAATTGTATGCTAGACAATTTAGATATTTTGTTGAAAATTTGTTTTTATTTTGGTTGAAAATTAGTTTGTTGAATTGATAATTTATCATTTCTAGTTAAAATTTCACGTATTATTTAAAACTTGATGTGTTTTGTTAGAAAAATCATCTTTTTAGTTGAAAATTTAATTTTTTTGTAGAAAATCCGTCTATTGGGCTTAAAAATTCAACAATATTGTTTAAATTTTTGTTCCTGGCTGAAAAAATCTTTTTGGCAGATAATTCAATTATTTTGTTGAAAATCAACTTTTTAGTAGAAAATTGACATTTTCGGGTTGGAAATTCAACTGTTTCGTTTGAGGATTCAACCATTCTGTTAAAATTAATTTTTCTCGTTAAAGTTAAAATCCTTTTTGGTTGAAATATCAGTTACTTCATTTTTCGTTGAGAATTCATTTTTTTTTTTTTTTTGGTTCAAATGGTATTATTTGGTTGAAAAATTTAGTATTTTGTCGGAAATTAAATAATTTGGTTAAAAATTCATCTTCTTTCATTAAAAATTAAACGATTTTGATATAAAATTCAAGTATTCAAAAATTTACTTTTTTGTTGAAGATTTAACTTTTTTTTGAAGATTTAACTGTTTTATGGGAAATTTCCCTTGTTTGGTTCAAATTTTTTTCTCTCTTGACTGAAAAATTGTTCTTGGTTAAAAAATCAATTCGAAATTTAAACTATTTTGGTTAAAAATGCAATTGTTTGCTAGACAATTTAGATATTTTGTTTTTCATTTTGGTTGAAAATTAATGTTTTGAATTGAAAATTTATCATTTTTAGTTAAAAATTCCACGTATTGTTTGAACATTGATCTGTTTTGTTAGAAAAATCATCTCTTTATTTAAAAATTTAACTTTTTTGTAGAAAATCCGTCTTTTGGAGTTAAAAATTCAACAATATTGTTTAATTTTTTTTCCTGACTGAAAAAATCTTTTTGGTAGAAAATTCATTTTTCGTTGAGAATTCCTTTTTTTGGTTCAAATTGTATTATTTGGTTGAAAATTTTTGTATTTTGTCGGAAATTAAATAATTTGGTTAAAAAATCATATTTTTTCATTGGAAATTAAACGATTTGTAGAAAATTCACATTTTCGGCTTGGAAATTAAACTTTTTCGTATAAAATTTAACAATTTTGTTGAAAATTAACTTTTTCGTTGAAAATTAATATTTTCGTGTCTTTTTTCAACTGTTTTGTAGAAAACTCGTCTTCTTTGTTTAAAAATTAAATCAGTTGGTTAACATTTTCTTCTTTTTTAACAAATTAAACTTTTTAGTCAAAAATTAAACTTTTTTTTTTGAGAAAATTCTCATTTTCGGCTTGGAAATAAAACTTTTTCGTATAAAATTTAACAATTTGGTTGCAAATTAACTTTTTTGAAAATTGAAAATGAACCTTTTTGTTGAAAATGTACATTTTCGGGTTGAAAATTATACTTTTTTTTAGAAAATTCGTCTTCTTGGCTTGAAAATTCAACAATTTGGTGAACATTTTTTTTCATTGTCAAAAAATTTAACTTTTTAATTAGAAATTAAACTATTCATTGAAAATGAACCTTTTTTCGAAAATTTACATTTTCAGGTTGAAAATTATACTTTTTGTAGAAAATTCATCTTTTTGGTTGAATATTTACTTTTTGTTGTAAACTCATATTTTCAGTTTAAAAAATTAACTATTTTGTAGAAAATTTGTCTTCTTTGCTTGAAAATTAAATCATTTGATTCACACTTTTTTCCTTGTTAAAAGTTTAACTTTTTAGTTAAAAATTAAACTGATTTTTTTTTTTTTTTTTTTTTTAAAAAAATTATTGTAGAAAATTGAACGATTTGATTAAAAATAAACGTTTTTGTTGTAATTCCTATTTTCGGGTAGAAAATTCAAATGTTTTGTAGAAAATTCATCTTTTGATATGAAAATTCAAAACTTTGGTGAAAATTTTTTTTCCTTGTTAAAAAATTAAACTTCTTAGTTAAAAATGAAACAGTTTTTTTTTCTTTTGGTAGAAAATTTACATTTTTGGATTGAAAATTAATTTTTTGAATTGAAAATTTATCATTTTTAGTTCAAAATTCCACTTATCGTTTGAAAATTGATCTGTTTTGTTACAAAATTCATATTTAGTTGTAAACTTAATAGTTTGGTTAAATATTCTTAATATTAATTATATTTGAATAATGCTTGTTTGTATAATATTTTGATAATATATTCACGAGCTTATAATCTCTAAATTATTGATTAAAAGGCTGGAAAAGTTACTGAAACCAATTGAATATTACTTGAAACATTTTTAAATACCCTAAAATATTTGAAATCCTTTAAAATCAATTAAAATCCCTTGAAACTTTTTAAAGTTCTTGAAAATTCGAGTTTTTAAAATACGCTCAAATATTTCAAATCCTTTGAAATCTTTTCTAATCCCTTAAAACATTTTGAAGCTCTTGAAAATGCGTTATAATCTTTTAAAATACCCTAACATATTTCAAAATTTTTAAAATACCTTGAAACTTTTTAGAGCCCTTGAAATATTCTTAGGATTTTTTAAAATATCTTAAAATCCCTAAAATAATGTAAATTTTTTTAAATTCCTCAAAACTTTTTAAATCTCTTGAAAAATCCTTGGAATTTTTAATAAATACCCTAAAATCTATAAAAGCCTTTGAATTCCCTTCAAATGATTAAAATCTATTAAAATTTTATTGCAATCTTTGAAAGTACCCTAAAATATTTCAAATCCTTTTAAATCCCATCAAATTACTGAAATAAATGGAAAATTCCTTGGGAATTTTAAAAGTTACTGAAACCAATTGAATATTACTTGAAACATTTTTAAATACCCTAAAATATTTGAAATCCTTTAAAATCATTTAAAATACCTTGAAACTTTTTAAAGTTCTTTAAAAGTCCTTTGAGTTTTTAAAATACGCTCAAATATTTAAAATCCTTTGAAATCTTTTAAAATACCCTAAAATATTTCAAAATTTTTAAAATCCCTTGAAACTTTTTAAAGCCCTCGAAAATTCCTTGGGATTTTTAAAAATACCATAGAATCTTTAAAATTCTTTGGAACCCCTTCAAATTATTAAAATTAAAAACTCCTTGGAACCTTTTAAAATACCCTAAAATATTTTAAATGTTTTGAAATCCCTTGAAACTTTTTAAAGCTCTTGACAATTCCTTGGAATTTTGATAAATACCCTAAAATATCCAAAAGCCTTTGAAATCCCTTCAAATTACTAAAATCTATTACAAATTTCTTGGAATGTTTTAAAATACCCTAAAATATTTGAAATTCTTTTAAATCTCATTAAATTACTGAAATAAATTGAAAATTCGTTAGAAAATGTTACTTTAAAATCCCGTAAATATTTTGAAATTTGTAGTATCTCTTAAAATTTCTTCAGAAACTTAAAAAAATATATGAAATCATATTTCTTAAAATCCCTGGACATATTTTAAATTCACTGAAATCCCTTGGAATCTTTTCCAGTACTCTAAAAGCTTTCAAACGGATAAAATCCATTCCCTTGAAGTGTTTTCAAATCTCTTGAAATCTTTGAAAATCTGCAAAATTTCGAAATTTTTTTAATTTTGGATTTATGAGATGGTGAATATGCTATGTTAGCCAATCTGGCGAAGTCTGCAAATATATTCAAAAAAAAAAAGTAAAAAAATAGTTGAATTAGCAAAAAATTTGAGAAAATCGTAGAATTATTGTCATTTATAAAAAAAAAAATAGTAGCAAAAATAGATTCATCGATAAAAAGTCAATAGAGTCGTAAGTTCGAAACCTTGGATAGAAATAATTTTTTATATTTACCTGACTCTCTCGAGAGGTCTCGATGGTCGATCCGGACTCCTGAGTCTTGCTCTCGATCGATCTATCGATCGAGATCTGGATCTGGATCTAGATCTAGATCTAGACCTAGATATTGATCTCGACCTAGACCTCGATCTAGTTCTGGATCGAGTTTTGGACCAAGATCGCGACCTGGACCTCGACCCAAATCTGGACAATCTAGCAGGAGATCTTCGTCGTGGAGATGGTCTCCTTGGTAGTAACTTATCTCCCCTTCGAAGAGTAGATCCTCCTCTCTCCGGAATCGGAGATGATCGATTTTTTTCCCATGGCCGATCTCTCCTGTCATTACTTCTGGTCCTGCTTCTATAATCATTTTATTGTTACATATTTTCAAAATTATAAAGGCATCGATTTTCAAAGCAAAGTAAATATTTAAAAATTAATTCTCAATCTCTAACTTGAAATTACTGTACCACTAAAAATATTAAAAAAAAAAATAGTGTCAAGACAGAGTCATCAAATTTTTCATTAAAAGTGAGCTTCAATGTTTATTTGAAATATTATTCTTTACTCAATAAATGAACAAAAAAAGTCGAAAGCATGTTTTGTTAGAGTTGGATTTTATTTATCTTTTTATGTTTTAAATATATTATATATTATTATATATTATATTATTATATCATTACCTAAAGTATACTATTAAATTTTTTGTTACAAATTTTATTATTTGATTCAAAATTGAATTATTTTGTTGAAAATTCAACAAATTTGTTAAAAAGATATACTTCTTGGTTGCAAATTTAACTGCTTTGTCGAAAATTAGTTTGTGGCTTGAAAATTACACAATTTGATTCCATTTTTTTCTCTTGACTAACAAATTTTTATTTGATTAAAAATTTAAGTATTTTATTAAAATCTATGAATTATTAAAATTCCCATTTATTTATCGCATGCTTCAGTCTTTTTCCTATTCCCCTATTTTCCTCGCTTTTCCACTCACATGCGAACTAAATTAATAAAATCCAATAAAAAAAATCTAACTATTTTTGGTTGAAAGTTCATTCTTTTCGGTTGAAAACTCTACTGTTAAAGTTTTGGTTAAGAATTTATCTTTTTTGGTTAACAATTTTATTATTTGGTTAACAGTTTTATTATTTGGTTAAAAATAGAATTATTTTGTTAATAATTCAATAATTTTGTTAAAAAGCTATACTTCTTGATTGAACATTTAACGGTTTTTTCGAAAATTCATTTTTTTGCTTGAAAATTGAACAATTTCATTCCAATTTTTTTCTTTCTTGGAATGACAATTTTTAAAAATTAAAAATGTAACTATTTTGTAGAAAATTTATGTTTTTGGTTTGAAAATTCATCTCTTTCTATAGAAATTTGACCTTTTTTGGTAAAAAATGCAACGGTTTGGTTGAAAATTAAACTCTTTTAGTTGATGATTCAAGTATTTTCTTAAGAATTCGATATTTGGTTAAATCCAACTGTTTTTTATTTTGAACTAATTTTTTTTACCATCAACTATTATATTTTTCTTTGAAAATTCATCTTTTTAGGTTGAAAATTCAACTCCTTGGTTGAAAGTTCATTTTTTCGGCTGAAGATTCATAATTTTGGTTGAAAATTCGTTATTTTTTGGGTTAAAAAACATTTTTTTTAAACTGAGATATTAACTAATTGGTTGAAAATTAAACTGATCGGTTAAAATTAACTTTTTTGTTGAAAATTCATATTCTCGGGTTGAAAATTCAACTGTTTTGTAGAAAATTCGTCTTTTTGGCTTGAAAATAAAACAAATTGGTGGAAAATTCAACTATTTGGTTCAAAATTAACCTGTTTTGTAGAAAATTAGGTTTTTTATTGAAAATTTAACTACTTCACTTTTTATTAAAATTTATCTATTTTAGTTTAAAAATTCAACTATTTAGTAAAATTTGTTTAGAAATTTAAAAAATATAAACTAAAAACTAATCAAATAAAATTTGAACTAACATCACATCCATTGTTCAACTATTGGTAGAAAATTCAAATATTTTGTACAAAATTAAACTATTATGCAGAAAATTAGTTTTTTTTTTATATTGAAAATTAATTCTCTTAAATGATAATTTAACTACTCCATTTTTTGTTAAAAATTGATCTATTTTGGTTTTAAAATTAAACTATTTAGTAAAAGTTTTTTTTTAGATACTAACAAAATATAAATTTATGTGATTTGTTGAAAATTCTTTTTTTTTTGTATAAAATTAACGTTTTGGTTGAAAATTCAACTGTTTTGTAGAAAACTCGTACCTTAAGCTCGAGATTCCAGAAATTTGGTAGAAAATTCAACTATTTGGTTGAAAATGGATAAATTTTGTTGAAAATTCGCCTTTGTTGATTAAATACAAATGTTTATTTTTTATTAAAATCTTATTTGTTAAAATATCAACTATTACTTCTTTTTTTTTAATTCAACTCATTGGTTGATAGTAAATAACTTTTTGGTTAAAAATTCATATTCTCGTGTTGAAAATTCAGGTTTTATTACAAACTTTGTCTTTCTGGATTGAAAATTCAACAATTTAGTATAGAATTCAACGATCTGATACAAAATTAAACTGTTACGTAGATTTTTTCTCTCTTTATTATTGAAAATTCATATCCCTCAATGAAAATTTATCTACACTATTTTTGGTTAAAACTTGTTTTTTTTTTGTCTAGAAATTCAAATGCTTAGTTAAAAAATGTTAGAAACGAAAAAAATATGATCTAAAAATTAACCAAATAAAATTTGGACTGAGATCACATCCATTGTTCAAAGTATATAATTGAAAACTTATTTGATTTGTTGAAAATTCGTCTATTTTGGTAGAAAATTAATCTTAGTTGAAAATTCAACTATTTGGTTGAAAATTTATGTATTTTCTTGAAAATAAATCTTAAAACTTCATTTTTATTGTTGAAGATTAATAATTTTGGTTAATTAATTTGGTTAATTAATTAATTTGGTTGATTAATTAATTTTTTGGATAAAGAGTATTTTGTTTTAACTGAACATTTAACTATTTTGTTTTCGAATTCAACTGATTGGTTATGAATGAAATGTTTTGCTGAAAATTCATATTGTCGGGTGGAAAATTCAACTGTTTTATAGAAACTTTGTCTTTTTGGCTTGAAGATTCAACAATTTAGTATAAAATTCAACTATTTGATACAAAATTAAACTGTATGTTAGAAAATCAGATTTTTCTTATTAACAATTTATTCTCCAGAATGAAAATTTATCAACTCCATTCTTGGTTAAAAACTGATCTTTTTTGGTTTAAAAATTAAACTATTTAGTTAAAAAATATTTGAACCAAAAAATTTAAACTATATATAATTTTAATAAAATCTGAACAACATCACATTCATTTAATTTTTTTAAGTATTTAGTTGAATAGTCCTTAAAATTTTTTTAAAGTACCATAAAATCTTTAAAATTCTTTGGAATCCCTTGAAATTAGTGAAATCTATTAAAAATTTCTTGGAATATTTTCAAATACACTAAAATAGTTCAAATTTTTTTATTTGAAATCTCATTAAAATACTGAAATCACTTGATTTCTTGGAATATTTTTTTTCAAATCCTTTTTAATCCCTGGAAAATTTTCAAAGCTCTTGAAAATTCCTTGAAATTTTTAAAAATACCATAAAATCTTGAAAATTCTTTAGAATCCCTTCAAATTTATTAAAATATATTACGAAATTCATTCAAATACTGAAATCAAATGAAAATTTCTTGGAATATTTTTGAACACAGTAAAATATCACACATCCTTTAAAAAAATGTGAAAGCTCTTGAAAATGCCTTGAAATCTTTTAAAATACCCAAAAATATTTCAAATCCTTTGAAATCCCTGGAAAATTTTTAAAGCTCTTGAAAATTCCTTGGAACTTTTAAAAATACCATCAAATCTTGAAAATCCTGCGGAACCCCTTCAAATTATTAAGATATATTAAAATTTTCATAGAACCTTTTAAAATACCTTAAAATATTTCAAATCCTTTGAAATCCCATTAAATTACAGAAATCAATTAAAAATTCCTTGGAATATTTTTAAATATAATAAAATATTTCAAATCCTTTGAAATCTCATTAAAATACTGAAATCAATTAAAAATTCCTTGGAATATTTTTAAATATACTAAAATATTTCAAATCCTTTGAAATCCCATTAAAATACTGAAATTAATTGAAAATTCTTTGTAATATTTTTAAATATAATAAAATATTTCAAATCCTTTGAAATCCCATTAAAATACTGAAATCAATTGAAAATTTCTTGGAATATTTTTGAACACAGTAAAATATTACACATCCTTTCAAATAATGTGAAAGCTCTTGAAAATGCCTTGAAATCTTTTAAAATACCCAAAAATATTTCAAATCCTTTGAAGTCCCTGGAAAATTTTTAAAGCTCTTGAAAATTCCTTGAAACTTTTAAAAATACCATAAAATCTTGAAAATCCTTTGAACCCCTTCAAATTATTGAAATATATTAAAAATTCCTTGGAATCTTTTTAAATATCTTGAAATATCCAAATTTTTTTAAATCCCTTGAAACATTTTAAAACTCTCGAAAATTCCTTGGAATTTTTAAAAATACCATACAATTTGGAAAATTCTTTGCAACCCCTTCAAATGATTGAAATCTTAAAAATTCCTTGGAATATTTTTAGATACACTAAAATATCTCAAATCCTTTAAAATAATTTGAAATCCCTTGCAAATTTTCAAAGTTCTTGAAAATACCTTAGAGTTTTTTTTAATACGCTCAAATATTTAAAATCCTTTGAAATATCTTCAATTTACTGAAATCTATTCAAAATTGGAACTTTTTAAAGTACGCTAAAATATTTCAAAATAATTCAGGAAAATTGAGAAATAGGTGAATTAAATAGTGGTTGGATTCATTTATAAACAGAAAGGTAACTAAAGTGATATTTTCATTTAAAAAAGTGATTTTATCTTCAAAAAGTGACTAAAAAGTGATTAGTGAAAAAAAAATGACTAAGGGTGACTCTGTGGCAGCCCTGGTTATTCCTGACAATTACTAAAAGTGTTTTTTACAGAAACACCCTGACTTTTGCATTTTTTTTTCAAAATCCCTGACTTTTCTCTGATTTCCAGGTTTTCCTTGACCTGCGGCCACCCTGAAAACTCAAAACTTAAAATTTAAATTGAATCACAGTACTTGAAAAATAAATACCTGCTCGTATTTCTAGCTTTTGATCTTGAACGAAGTGGATCTTCAACATCCCTGTCTAAACTGCGATTTCTAATGAAGGATCTGTCTTCGTAATCTAATGCTGGATTTTGGCTATTAATATATGAATCTATATAATCCTCGCCGTCTCTTCTACCACTATCATCTCCAAATCTCCAATAAGGTTTCTGGGGTTCGTCGTCCTTTCGAAACCTGGAAGAAACACTTATTATATTAATATCGTTCCTTAGTAAAAGAAAATATACGAGGGGTTAATTAGGGAGTATATTACGTAACATTAAAAAGGGGGGAGGATGGGAAAATATTTTTGACTCGATTACGTAACATTTTTAATTGCCTAAAAAGAGCGATGTTAATAAATATTTCGAAAATATCGAACACATTGTAAATAGTGTCAAGATTTTTTTTTAATATTGTAAAAATAGTGTCACAAAATTTTCCAAGTTTAAAAAATGAAGTTCAATGTCTATTTAAAATGTTTTTCTTTATACTATAAATTATCAAAATTCCTATTTATTTTTGCAGGCCTATAGTCTTTCCCCTTCTTTTTATTTGTCCAATTAAATGCAAACTTAATTAATAGAGCCCAATAAGAAATTCCAACTATTTTTGCTTGAAAGTTCATTCTTTTTAGTTGAAAAGTCTACTATTAAATTTTTCGTTAAGAAATCATACTTTTTATTTGCAAATTTTATTATTTGGTTCAAAATTGAATTACTTTGTTGAAAATTACACTACATCATGTTTAGTTAAAAAGGTATATTTTTTAGCTTACAAATTCAAACTATTTAGTTCAAAATTTTTGAAAACGAAAAAAATATAGACTAAAAATTAATCAAATAAATTTGGACTAACATCACATCCATTGTCAAAATATTTACAGGGATCACAGCGCAAAAAGAGCTCAAAAATGGGGAAATAGGTTATATTTTAAAATAATTTTCAATTATTTTTCACTGATTTCTGCCATTCAAGAATTTATTTTAAAAAATTGGATATACTTAGGTCATTGGAAATTCATTCAGAGTGATATATTAATTTAATTGTTTTTTTTAACTGTTTTTAATTTAAAAGTTCACTACTTTGTTGCAATTTGATTTTTATTTGGTTTAAGATTCATCATTTTAGTTGAAAATTATTTTCTTAGGTTAAAAATATAACTATTTCATTCAAAATTCGTCTTCTTTTGCAGAAAATTAATATTTTTTGGTTGAAAATTCAACTACTTGGTTCAAATTTTAATTACTTTGTTAAAAATTCATCTTTTTGGTTGGAAATGTAACTAGTTTCTTAAAAATTCATATTTTTGGAAGAAAATTATTCTTCTTGATTGGAAATTCATAATTTTGGTTTAAAATTAATTTTGTTTGGTTGAAGATTCATCATTTTAGTTAAAAATTCATCTTTTTGGTTGAATTCAACTATTATCTTTTTTGATTTAAAATTAAAATCTTTTTTAGTTAGAATATAAACCATTATATTTTTTGTTACAAATTAATTTTTTTGATGAAAAATCAACTGTTTGGTTAAAATTTTAAGTACTTCGTTAAAAATTAACTTTTTGATTGAAAATTCATCAATTTAGTTAAAAATTCATCTCGTTAGTTGAAAATGTGTCTGTTTTGTTGAAAATTAACTTTTTTGGGCAAAAAATTAATCTTCTTGGTTGAAAATTCATCTTTTCGTTTAAATTTTTTTTTTTTTTTTGAAGATTCAACTATTTTGTTGAAAATTCGTCTTCTATTGCCGTTAAAAATTCAAAATTCGTTTCGTTTGTTGCAAAATAAATTTTCATTGCTAGAAGATTCAACTATTTTGTTGAAAATTCGTATTTTTTGGATGAATTCAACTCTTTTTGATCAAAATTGAAATCTTTTTTAGTTGAAATATCAACTATTACATTTTCGTTAAGAATTAATCTTTTTTGTTTGAAAATTCAACCACTTGGTTAAAATTTTAATTACTTTGTGAAAAATTTACTTTGTTGGTTGAAAATGTAACTATTTTGTTGAAAATTAAGTTTTTTGGCAGAAAATTAGTCTTCTTGGTTGAAAATTCATCTTTTCGGCTTAAAATTATTACTTTTTTCTAAGATTCAACTATTTTGTTGAAAATTCGTCTTTTTTGGATGAATTCAGCTCTTTTTGATAAAAATTAAAATAATTTTTAGTTTAAATATCAACTATTACATTTTCGTTAAGAATTCATCTTTTTTGGTTAAAAATTCAACTACTTGGTTAAAATTTTAATCACTTAGTTAAACATTTACTTGTTTGGTTGAAGATTCATTTTAGTTAAAAATTCATCTCTTTTGTTCAAAATTTAACTGTTATGTTGAAAATTAATTTTTTGGGGGAAAATTAATCTTCTTTGTTGAAAATTCATTTTTTTGGTTTAACATTGATTTGTTTTGGTTGAAGATTAAACTATATTTTTTAAAATTCGTCTTTTTTGGATACAAAATAATTATTTTGGTTGAAGATACATAATTTCATTTGAAAATTGATCTTCTTGGTAAAACTCACAACTCAAAACTCGCAACTCACAACACACAACTTAATACTCACAACACACGACTAACAACTCATAATACACAACTCACAATACACAACTCACAACTCACAACTCATAACTCACAAAACACAACATACAACTCACAACACACAAGGGGAGGGGAAGTAGGACAAATGAGGGTAGGAGAAGTAATGGGTACAACTCACAACTCATAATACACAACTCACATCTCACAACTAACAACTCACAAAACACAACAAACAACTTACAACACACAACTTACAATACGCAAGGGGAGAACAAGTAGGAGAAATGAGGGTAGGGGAAGTAATGGGTAAAACTCACAACTCGCAACTCACAACTCACAACTCAATACTCACAACAAACAACTAACACTCATAATACACAACTCACACCTCACAACTAACAACTCAAAACTCACAACACACAAAACACAACTCACAACACACAAGGGGAGGGGAAGTAGGAGAAATGAGTTAAGGGGAAGTAATGGGTAAAACTCACAACTCACAGCTCAATACTCACAACACACAACTCACAACTAACAACTCATAATACACAACTCACAACTAACAACTCATAACTCACAAAACACAACATACAACACACAACTCACAAAACACAACATACAACTCACAAAACACAAGGGGAGGGGAAGTAGGACAAATGAGGTTACGGGAAGTAATGGGTAAAACTCAAAGCTCATAATACACTACTCACAACTAAAAACTCACAAAACACAACAAACAACTCACAACACACTAGGGGAGGGGAAGTAGGAGAAATGAGAGTAGGGGAAGTAATGGGCGATAAAGGGAGGGGATGGAAGGGGACGTGAGGGGAAATGAGGGTAGCGAAAGTTGAAGAGGTAAGAAATGAGAGGAAGGTAAGTGGAGGAGGTGAGGGGAAATAACAAGGTAGTGGAAGTGAGGGGAAATGTGGGTAAAATGAGGAGAGGGGGAAGTAGATCAGGAAGAAGTTAGGGGAAGGAAGACTAATTATTTTGCTTGTACTGGGCGACGATTCGCGGTAGCGAATCGTAATTATGAATAATTGTACTTTTCTTTTTCAGTTAAGTAGAACAAGATGTACAAAACAGTTAGAAAGGGAGACGCTAGCCTGCAATACACGATACTCCCTCAAACGGATCAATTTACTTCGAGTGGACTTCCATTACAAACAGCTCGAAAAAGTCGATTGAAGCTCATGAAGTACACAATGGGGACTTTGTTGATCCTCCTGCTTCTTTCCTGCATTGTCACACCCTTTCTGGTAAATCAGACCGAACGAGACATTTTCATAAACAGCATGCTAGCTGTCGGAAGGACCGAGCAGGATACTAGGATTCGGAATTCTACCCAAATCCTCACACCTGAGGAAGCGAATGAAAATCGAGAAATGAGTTTAATTGTCTCGAAAATTATTTCCAAGCTGGATGCTTCCAGGGAAAGAAATTACATCGAGGAAGAGACTTCCACGCAATCTGTCACGTCCAAAAATAACGAGAAGCAATATTCCGATTTTACGATATCTGGTAAGATTTAAATTGAAATATTTAAAAAATTGGACTTCCCATTCTGACATTTTGAAAGTTAAATATACAAACAATTCCTTTTGATGAGAAAAATCATAGAAAACATTTTGAGAATTGAGAAACAGCTGCGTTTTTTAAATACACTGAAACCTGGATTTAAGAAACGTGGATTTAAGAAACCTGGATTTAAGATACTCGGATTTACGAAGCTACTAGAATTTCAGTCCTCGGCAATTAGTTGATGCGGGAACCGTGGGACCGACAGAAAGGCGGTGCTCAGTCATGCGTGACAAACAGCAGCGTAGCGGCAGAGTGGGCAGTATCATCGCGTTAACTGCGCCAGGTTGCGTCAGCTGTTAGCATGCGTCCAAATCCAACAGAAATTATTCACACGGCCCTGAATGTTTACGTTTTGATTCCCTGGATTTATGATCAAGGCCACTGCAAGCCATGCACGAAACCGTACTTAAATCCAGGTTTCAGTGTACTGTTGAACGGTTAAAGAAATTTCAAAGTATCTGATAATTTATTAAATAAATTATAAATGTTTTATATTAGTATTTTTTTTGGAGATTAGTATTTAAGAAAGAATTTTAATGTAAAATCATAATTTTTCGAAAACGAAAAAAAAATCATCAAGATTCCCAAATTGCAACAATTTTATGTTATAATAGCGTCTTACAATGAAAATGAGCATTTTTAATAGAAAATTATTAGACTTCAAGGATTAAATTTTTTCGACTATTTACGTTTTCATTTAAGTTGGCATTATACAGCAAAAATTAGAAATTAAAAGTCATAATCATTATAGCTCAAAAAGTTTTTTATTTTTTTGAACAGTTCTAGGTTTTCAATTTTTATATAAAATTTATTAAATATTCAAATAATATATAAATATATAAATTATATATATATATTGAACAAAATAAAATAAATAATAAAATACATTTTTTAATTTGAGATTATGTTAACATTTTTCAGCAGAAATCGGTTATTTTGAAATTTTAACAATAATAAATAAATTTCAAAGAAGACTTACAATTTAGAATAATTTTTGTATTACGTATATTGAGTGGTTATGTTAGTTTTTTTCGTCGAAAATTTGTATTTGATTTCAAAGATTAAAAAGATTGTGAAAAAATGTAGGTAATGCTCGCCTTTTTTACTGGAAATTGGTATAGATTTTAACGAAGATTTCAAATTTCGGGACAATTTTTTCTTAATGTCAGTGTTTTTTCTCGAAAATTGGTATTTTTAATTTAAAAAATCATATGACTTTTCATATGATCATTATTCTTCAGCTTATCAATTAGAATAATTAAATTCACGATTTTTGTACAATTTTAGGTTTTGTTATCGTATTATACCGAAAATCGGTACTAATGACAAAAAATCATTGGATTTTAAAGAAAATAATTTTTTCACACAATTTAAGGTTATGTTAACGTTTTTATCGAAAATCAGTTATTTTGAGCAAAAATAATAAAACTTCAAAGTAATTTATAATTTTAAACCATTTTTTGTTATTTTAGGGTTTTTTGTCAAAAATTACTAATTTTATATATTTTTTAAATCATAAGATTTTTCAGATTATCATTATTCTTCAGATTATCAGTCAGATCATTAAATTCACAATTTTTGTACAATTTTAGGTTTTGTTAGCGTATTATACCGGAAATCGTTACTAATAATAAAAAATCATTGGATATAAAAAAAAATGGCACACAATTTAAGGTTATGTTAACTTTTTTATCGGAAATCGGTTTTTTTTAACGAAAATAATAAAATTTTAAAGTAATTTATAATTTTGAACAAGTATTTGTTATTTTAGGGGTTTTCGTAGAAAGTTACTATTTTTATTAAAAAAATCATAGGATTTTTCAGATTATTATTATTCTTCAGATTATCAGTCAGATTTTTCACAATTTTTGATTTTGGTCGCGTTTTGTACCAGAAATCGGTACTTTTAATAAAAAATCAGTGGATTTCAGAGAAGATACAAAATTTTTGAATAATTTTAGGTTATGCTCGCATTTTTGACCGGAAATCGGTATAGATATCGGTTTGATTATCTATACATTTTACAAAAATATTATATATTAATTCTGAAGTTAGGAAACCAATTTTCATCAATTATCAAAAATATATTTATATTATTTTAGATAATAGATACTATGGAATACACAAAATTTGTATTCATAATTTTCTTTTTTGTTTTTAAAAATTGAGCTGTAAATTCGATCTCGGGTGTTTCCACTTTATTTTTATTTATAAATGTATGGTGCTCATTTGCTGAGAACTTTGCTTCTTTTATTATGATTAATTATAAAATATATTTGTTTCCTGATAAATAATGCATTACTTTTTTTCATTTTTTTAAATTAACAATAAAAATATTAAAAAATAAAATAGGATGCTCTGGCGAGGTCCCTCACCCACCATAAGGATATTAAAATACAATCGGGTCAATCAATTCGTTTCGAATCAAGGAGTCTTTTTTATTCCTTATTCTTTTGTTCTTTTCTTGAATTAGTATGTATTAATATTATAGGTCAATCGATTCGTCTCGAATGAAGGATTTTTTTATCCTTGTATCTACTTTGAATTATATTAATGGAAATTTTTTTACAGTAAACAATAATTTCGCAAATGTAAATGACCATAACTTCCTTATTCTTCATCAACATCCGGAAAATTGCTTAGAATTTGACATTTTTTAATTGAGGAATGTTAAAATAAAGAATAAATTTTTTTTCGAAAATGTTACTATTACAAAGCTTTCTCTATGAGGAAATAAAAAGGAAATAACCAAATTTTTTGAAATTATTTTTCTAAAATAAGCTTATGTAATTGATTTAAAAAAAAACTACTGTTGTTATTTGAAAGGTAAAAATGGTAAAGGGCATCTTTTGCAGTTTTTAATGTTAGCTCAAAATAAACAGATTTTTCAAAATTTAAATTAAAGATTGATAAATTTTCAAATTGAAATCATTAAGATAGATTTTTAATTTTCAAATTGGAAAAAAATTCAGCATTCAGAAGCGAAGCTGTTCCAACTTTAACTGTTTAAAATTGAAAATGTTTTTAAATTGAATTCTTGACAATTCCTAAATTTGGACAATGTTGAATAGAAGTTTTCTAAATTGTAGAACAAACATAAAAATACGTGCTTATATTTATTAATCACTTTATTATTTTTCAGATATGAATCCAGTTACAGATCGACCTCAAATTTTGTCAACGTTTAAAACAAATTTCCGAAAAAGTTTATATTCCACATTGCCATTGACTTCGGCACCAATCTTGTCATCATCAATTTCTTCTTCTTCATCATCAACACCCATTGCAATGACTTTAAGTTCATCAACATTCGCAACCTCTTCTTTGGAATTGAAATCCCTGGTTACGAATGGTCCCCAAAAATTAAAAATGCCAAGAGTGACTTTGAAATTGAGGGAAAATGAGACAATTCCTCAAATGTACATGAAGGCTGGGATAGCTTCTTATAAAAAGGGAAACATCACGACGAGTGTTTTAGCCCGTGGATTGAGCTTAGAGGGATTGATTTTTAAAACTCCGGAAGGGACGATTAAACCCTGGCCACAGAAATGGCCTTTTGATTGGATGCCTTCTGATCCGCGGTGGCAGGTGAGTTCTTATTAGATTAGTTTATTCTATAGTGTATTATGCACCAAGGGCGAGAAGTGGCACTTTTTTGACGAGTACTGAAAAATGCAATAAAAAATTGATAAATGAGTAAATTTATCTAAAATAAATTTAAATTTTGAAAATTTATGGTAAACTTAGAAATTTCCAAAATTTAACAAATTTTCTGCATAAAAAAACCGTCTGAAATCATTGCATTTTTTATACAAAATATCGTATGTACACACATAAATTTTCAAACATTTTTAAATTGTATAGATTTTCAAACATTTATTAAGTTTTCAAAATTTATACATTTTTCAAAATTTGTAGATTTTTCAAAATTTATAAAAATTTATAAAATTTTAAGTATTCATAACATTCTCAAAAATTCCCTTGAATTTTGAAAATTTTCCAAAGTTATAAAATATCAACCTTCCTTCAGTTTTCAAAACTTAAAACACTTATAAATTTTCAATATTTATACAAATTTAAGAATTTATGAAAATTTGAGAATTTATCAAATTTAAAGAATTTTTAAAATTGTTTGGTAATTTATGGTAAATTTAGAAATTTATCTTAATTTTCCAAAAAATTAAAAAATTTCCTGTATCACAAAAAAACGCCTAAAATCATGCATTTTTTATACGAAATATTGTATGATAAATTTAGAAATTTTTTAAGTTTATTATGAATTTAGAAATTTTGGAAATTCGTGATAAATTTAGAAATTTCAGAAATTTTGGAAATAGATTATACATTAAGAAATTTTTAAAATGTTGGAAATTTATGATAAATTTAGAAATGTTTAAAATTTCAGAAATTTCAGAAATTTTAGAAATTTATAATAAATTTAGAAATTTCAGAAATTTATGATAAATTTAGAAATTTTTGATATTTATGATAAATTTAGAAATTTTGGAAATTCATGATAAATTTAGAAATTTCAGAAATTTTAGAAATTTATTGGAAATTTTTAAAATTTTGGAAATTTATGATAAATTTAGAAATTTTGGAAATTTATGATAAATTTAGAAATTTTGAAAATTTCAGAAATTTATCGTAAATTTAGAGATTTATCATAAATTTTCAAAATTTAAAAAATATCCTGTCTCACATAAAAATTCTAAAATCATGCATTTGTTCAAAATTTATACAATTTTCAACGAAAATGTATCTTAGTAAGACGGTGACTACATGTTATATATGTATTCACATGTATAACATGTGATTTTTCTTGCATGGTAATTATAATAGTTACTATATTGATTCAATTTGAAACGCTGTTAATGCCTAATATATCGAATAACAATATTGCATTTTTAACAAATTAGGTGATTTTTTAACAAAATTTTCAACCCAAATAGATTATTTTTCGAACAAGCAGTTGCATTTTTTACCAAAAAATTGACTTTCCTATCAAAAGGGATGATTTTCCTATCAAACGAGATGAAATTACAATAAAAAAAGTTGAGCTTTCTACCAAAAGAGTAATATTCAACAAACAAATCAGTTAAACGTTCCACCAAGAAGTTTAATTTTAAACTAAAAAGGATATATTCTCAACGAGAAATGTAATAGTTGATATTTCAACTAAGAAATGAATCCTCAATCAAATAAATAAATATTTACCTTCTGGTTGAGATTCTTTCCAAACGAAATCTTTTGTAAAAAAATTCTTCTTTCCGGCTTGAAAATTCAAAAAAATTATTTGAATTTTCCCTTCTTGGAAAAACTATTTTTGGTTGAAATTGTAACTCTTTTGTTGAAAAATTGTCTTTTTTTGGTAGAATTCAACTGTTTTTTATTGAATATAAAAATCGTCTTTTTTGTTTACAAATTCCACTAGTTGGTGGACATTTGCAATACATTGTATAAAATTTCATTTTGTTGGAAATTGATTTTTTTAACTGATAATTCAACTATTCTATTTTCAGTAGATTCCTTTAAAATTAAGAAAGTAAATACAATGACGAAGTATGGACACTCGTACTTTGAAACCTTTTTGCAGTATAATGATCTAATATTTGTGTAATTCAGAACTACGCAAGAAAAACTGACTATCAATCAAAATCTTAAATTTGTATTTTTCAAACTGAATGACTAACACTTTTACTTTGTTTTATGAATAAACTAGAAAATTGCATTTTTTAATTTGTATAAAAAAGGAAATTTTTCATTGACTAAATTGGAATTTTGGCGGAGCTTAGACCTGTGACGATCGCGGTTTGGCGCGAATCTGCTTTATCGGTCAGATAAGGTGGAAAAGCTGCACTACATACACTTTTCACTCATAATATCAATAATATTCATATATGTAGTTATGAATTGAAACACAAAATAACTAAGCATAGAAATATAAGATTTAAGAAATATTGTGTGATTTATAAAAGCGCAGAGTTCACATAGGACAGCATGCCGAGGGACACAAATGATTTAAATTATACCATAAGCATGTAGTTTTAGTTTTATTTCGTGAAGAGTGAAAAGAATCTGTGCTCTGATTGGCTGCAATTGGGCGAGGGCTATCCTAATCACTCACAAATCCCTCTCGGAGGGTTGGAGCCATAACTTCTTCCCTCTGGAGAGATCAGATACTTTACGCTCGGCAAACTAGATTGATGTACGCTCTTCTTCAACTCAGAATAGATTTTTCGAAACCTTAAACTTTATTGCAAAATTGATTACAGTTAGCATACGCGTGAAGCGCGGCCAAGGCATTACTAAATATTCACTCTTATAAAATAATAAATAAATTCTAATTAAAGTTTAATCGGACTCCTTACAAAAATAGCGACAGCGTTGTTGACGAGTAATTCTCTGATTAAAACAATAAATTAGCGGATCGCGTTTCACATCAGTTCATTTTAAGACATTGGGTCGTTGTGATGTTTTTTTGTAAACAAAGTGAGCATGCATTGATAAACAATTGAGCAAATTGAGTAAATTTTCCTCAAGATAATTGCCAAAGACAGAACATTTTTTGCAAAATATCATTGCGATTCCTGAAATGAAAGGACCAGGACTAGCAACAAGACTAGCGGAAAACGGGAAGAAGAGGAAATCGCCAGGGCATCGCCAGGACAAGAACCGGGACCAACGGACGACGGGAACCAGAGGACATCGCCAGGGCAGCGGTCAGGTTTTCAACATGTTGGGGCGGATTGGGTAGTGTCAAAGTTACCAGAAATACATCGTTCCAATACGGTTCTGGTAATTAAGACAATGCTACTATTTTAGCAAAGTTCTCACCCTTCCTGCACGTTTTTCCCTTCAACGCAGAGGTTTTCCACATGCATGCCCAGTGACTTACATACCAGACAGCCAATGATTCACGAAGGAAGATCGTCGTGCAGAATCTAAGAGGCTGCAAATAGTGCATAGTGAAAAGAGCTGTGCAGTGATAAGAGATCTAGAGAATCTCAGAGGTCATTATTGTGCTATATTGTGCTATTTGTTTGCAAGTTTGTAGGTGTGCTGAGCTGAATGAAGCATATTGTCATCAATGTAAGTCTCGCTATTTCAATTAAAAATCAAAGTAAAAATGGCGGATAAAAAAAAATTTTGTAAACAATTTAGAACCTGAGTATCACATATCCCCTGCTTCAACGACTCAAGCACCGATGTTGCTCCTAATTCTCAAATTGATTATTTGATAGCTGTATCAAATCTGCCAGACGCTGAATTGAGAGACTCTTCAGTTTCAACAGAACAACCCCGATATGTTATTTATTCTGCACCCAATAGCGAATTTTCTAACTTAATTTCAAATCCCCGTGTCACTGTTCCTAATTCTAATGGTACTGATTCAAGTTCATAATTTCACATCATTTTATTTTCTTACGCTTCAACGTTTATTTGTCAGAAACCTGCTTTGCTTTATATTATAGATCCCTTTTTGATCGGCCCTCGGGTACGTTACAGACCAGAACAGCTAGCGCTATCAAGTGGCTGATAAACTCCCCTATTATTGAAATGTAAGTTCATTCACATACTAGATATAAATGGGCTTAAAAAATCCTAACCTCTTCAAGTAATTTTAAAGCTGTAATTTTTGCCAACCAACATTCCCTTCTAGCCTTTGCTTTAACAGAGGTCAAACGTCCGTAGAAATTTAAAAAGGATTAATGAAAAATATCCTTTCTTGTACAAATTATTATCAACAAAAGCTTTTAGTTCACTCATAAAACAAAATAAAAGTGAAAGTCATTCATTTTGAAAAAAAAAACAAATTCAATATTTTATTTACTGGTCAGCTTTTCTTGTTTAGTTCTGAATTTCACAAATATAACATGATCATCTTCTGAAAGAAGGTTTTAGAGTTGTGCTTCTATTCACTTTTTATTTTTTATATTGAATAGTTGAATTTTCAACTAATAAATATAATGTCTGAATATGTATTTAAATAGTTGAATTTTCAGTTAAAAAAATGAATTTACAAAAAAATTGAATTGTTGAATTTTTAATGATTTATAGATTTTTGACAAAATTTCTGATGATTCATAACTGTTCTTACTAATAAAAAAATGTTTTATATGAAGTTTTAATAAGGTTTCTTATAGTCTTTTGAATTTACTTTGAAAGTGACAATAATTAAACTATTTCAGAATTTCGTATATAATACTGTCATTTTGCATCACGCTAAATCCAATATGCAAAATTAATCTCATCAAAATAACAAAAAAATATTTTCATGCAAGGAAACAACTTTAGGTTGAAGAGAATCTTACGAGATTTTAAACTGACTATATTAATGAAGTGTCACATTGACAAAATAGAAATCCTGCGAGAATATTATAGTTAATTATTAAAGATCTGAAGTGGAGAGCATTATAAGAGTCTTGTGTCTATTTTTTCAAAAGTATTGCTCTTCTCATCTCAAAATATAGCGCACGTACATTTTAGTTTGGGTATGCCAATTTATGATAATCTTCCAAAATAAAGGAGAATGGAAGGCAAAATTTATAGTAACTTTTAGAGAACTTGAAATTACTTTTCAAAGTAACATAACTGTAACGAGTTATTTTACGAAAACAAAACAAGAGTAACAAAACAGTAACGAGTCACCTAAAAAAGAAAGTTACTTACGAAATATAGGTGCGTTGTTATGTCGGCTTGGTATGCTCGGAGAAGCTTGTCTTGAAGAACGTTGGTTTTGCTGGGAAGAGCTTGAGCCCGAGATCCGAAGTGAGTTACCCACGAACCTTAATTCTGTAAGAACATATAGAAATAGATAAAAATTTTTATTTCTAATACTTACACTAAGTGAAGCATGCTACATAAGTTGCAGTTTCATCTACTCAATCCCATGTACATTTCAAAGCCTGATTAATCACTCAAACAAACAGGAAGAATCTATTTGTAGAAAACCGCTAAGAAGTTTACGTAATTCCACGACGAATGGCCTCTAAAAGAGATATTTCTGATCTTTTGCAGAGAATTTACTACGTCAGAAGTTTTGAAAAAAATTCAAGAATTTCTTGAATTGTGTACGTCATTATTCCCTTTTACTTTCACCAGCACTTTCGCGTTCAGCAGCCGATATATAAAGTACGATGTAGCCCTAGTGCGGCAGTCTGTTCATAGGATACGACGAATCAAAAGATATCTCTGTAAAAGCTAAAGTGTTTCTAATTGCTCCTTTTTAAAAATGTCTCAGGCACTATTTTACGCATAACAAGAGATAAAATAAAAAATTCGTATTCAAATTTTTTAAATCGCCTATGCATAAAATTTACAAAACCGAAAAGTTACTCATACGTTGGAACACATATACCTATCATATGATATGTAGAAGTGACAATAAGCTTATAGCATCCGCTCCAATTTACATTTTCAGGAACTTAATTATAGAGTGCATAACCTGCGCCGCAGTACATGTTATATTGCCTCGGATTTGAAATAACGATTTAAAATGAGTTCATCACATCGTATAACTAAACTTTTCTGACTTCCATCAAACTATCTTGCATATCCGCTTCTCTTGAATCAGTTTCGCAAACTTTATAAAACTTATTTTTTCCGTGTATGCGCTTTTTGCAAGTGGACCCAAAATACTTCCATGCAAGGAAACAACTTTATGTTGAAGAGAATTTGATGAGATCTTAAACCGATATATACTATCACAGTGTCACAATGACTTGATATAAATTGTTACAATATTATTGTAGTCAATTGCTGAAGATCTGGAGTAGAGAGAATTATAAGGGTTTCGTGTTTACCGTTTCAAACGTATTGTCCTTCACATAGAAAAATATAGCGTACATATGTAAAATATACTGGGTACATTTTATTTTAGACATGCTCATTTCCTGTAATTTCCAAAAATTAACGGCAATGGGGGGAAAAATTTGTAGTAACTTTAGGAGAACTTGAACTTAAGTATTTAAGTAACGTCACTGTAACGAGTTAATTTGTTTGTAGGGTAACGTAACTTTAAACAGTATTTCAAAAAAAGAGTTACTTACCGAACGCAGTTTTGTCTGCTGGTCGGTTTCGTTGGCTTGAAGAAGGTTTCCTCGAAGATGGTTGGTCACGCTGGCGCGAGTGCGAGCGCGGGAGACGAGGTGTTTCAGCCTGCATACTTGATTCTGTAAGAACAAACGTAAATGGATGCATTTTCAATTCGGAATACTTACACTGAGGAAAGCATGCCATAGAAGCTGAGGTTTCGTTTATTCAAGCTTAGGTATAACTTGAAAGGTGATTAATCGTGTAGAGAAAAAGGGAAAAACTTTCTAACTATCCGTTGGAAAGCTATGGGGTTTCTCATGGAATGACCTCTGAAAGAAATATTTTTGATCTCTTGAAGAGAATATACCAACTGAGATGTTTTCAAATAAAATTGAAGAATTTGTCGAATTTTGTACCTCAACTTCAACTCTTGCTGTAACGTGGGAAAGTTGTTAAAAAACTAAAGTTGACAGGATTATCAACAAGTTTTCTTTAAATTTTTACCTTATTATTACATGAACAATGACAGACTATAGATTAGCAATCTTACATCATCAACAGTTTTTGTATTTCTACATGAACGGCCTCCATGTTTAAGCGACTGTAATTCGCCTTAGACACGCTTAAAGCTGTTAAGATTGTGAGACGTGGCCATGAGTGAGATTTACCGCGGTCCTACTTGGAGCCGGTGTCATTTTTAGATGGCAGTTGCTCCCAGTGGAACCCTGCGGTGGTTGTTTAATCTTATTTTTTAATTATATATATAACGCAAAGTGCAGCAAAAGGAGCAATTTTGCAGGTTCTTCTACTCTTCAGGGCTGAAAATAATCGACTTAATTGAAATCATTCATAGAAATAACAAATACTTAGTTTAAGTGGAAAACTGGACTTATTCTAATGGGTACCGAAAAGAGGCATTTAAAATATGAAATGAAGAATCCGTTTTAATAACAAAGCGGAAAGTTTGTAAAATTTGTATTAAACCTAACGACTTTTTTAGAAGTTCACCATTGAAAGCAATGACAGCCTCCAATATTTTGGATTTTGAATTCAATACAAAGATTTCTTTAGATATCCAAAGCTGGAAGGACCGGTACTCTATGTAACATTTGAACTGAATCCAATGAGGTATTTGAATGTCCAACGGGGAAAGAAAGTAAAAAATTTAATATATATGTTAATTAATTTACTTTCTGATTTTGAGTGATACAGAAAACGCAAACGTGTGTAATGAAAAGTTGAAAAACAGATTTCATTGCTAATTTCTATTAATTCATTCAAACAATGAATTATAAATTTTCGAACTGATACTTCTTCTGGGACGGGAGTGAATTAAAAAAAACGACAAAAAAAAAACGGACGTATATCTCTTTCTCTCCATCTTACATGTGTACTTTCTATAGTTTATACCTTCTCTCTCTAATCGCGTCTCCCTTTTGTGCAATGATTGGGAACTGCTCTAAAGACTCCTCTTTGATATCCCCACTACTGCCACGCTAAGCAAAACCTGTATATGCCCTCATTCTGGCTCTCTTTTCTCACTATCTCTCTCTGCACTCTCTTGCTATGTGATATCCTCAAATATTTTTGTATTTTTTTTATATTCATTCATGAAAAGTTCCTAGGACTAAATAGCCCTATAAGGAACACGTGATACATGCTACGATTGAAAAGTGACGGTGATCGATATAACGATTAAAATAAAAAATAGGTATTCAACAGGAGTAAAGAAATAAACTAAAATACACATAATTAGATGTGGTCTGTTACCAATAATATCGTGTACATATGCAAATACACATGCTTAAGAGTAAATACATTCATGTGCAAGCTTATATATGTTATAAACTCAAGGATTTAAGTGTCACCAATGTGTAATTTCAAGGGTAGGATTTTGTGTGTTAAATAAGTAACCAAAAAGGATTTTTCTAAAGTGAAATTGTGACGGTGCATTCCTAATGCTTATAGGTAGTTCATTCCAAAGGCGAGCACCACGAATAACGAAAGATCTTTGCATTTTACACGTGCGGTGTGGTTGAATTTTTAGTACTGTTTTCCTTTCACGGAGTTTAGCATGTGTTGGTTGATCTTTCTCAATAAAATGGAAGAGATCAAGAAGATAGGGCGGAGTTTCATTACTGAATAGGCTATAAAGCACGTTACCCATAAAAAATGGTCTTCTTTTGGCAACGTTAAGAAGTCCTGCTCTTTCTCCATACTAAGTAATATGTTCGCTTTTTGGAATGTTTTAGATGAACCGAATGCAAGCGTTAAGCGTACGTTCAAGCTTCGCATTCAGTTCAGCATTAACATCGTCATATACAACATAGCCGTGGTCAAAGAAAGGGAGGATGAGGCTTTTAATTAGGAGGATACGCGTTGAAGTAGGAAGTGATTCTTTATTCCTGTTAAGCTGTTGGAGAATTCTAAAGGTTTTCCTCGAGATATCCGCAACTTGTTCATTCCACGTAAGAGAGCGATTAGGAATATAGCCTAAATCTTTCACAGAATCCACAAAGGGGATGAGACGCCCATCGATCAAGAGAGGAGGCAAGGTTGCAAACCATATTTTTATTACAATACCAGGAACACATCTTATCTATGCTGCTAGATGTGAGTTAATATCAACACCTGAAACCGACTTACAGTCCATTTTAGATCAAATTCCGTCATCTCATAGAGATAGACGCTTTAATTAAAATGTCAGGATATCTGAAGTTCCATTTTCACAGTATACTCAATTTAAATTTTATTCGGGTGAACCGAGGTCGTAATTTAGTAGGACATGTCCGGATTTTTAGTCGGTGTCCTGTTTTACTGATTTTGTGACTGATGTCCTGCTTTTCAAGATTTTTATGATATTTTGCAAATATTTACGTATTATTTTTTTTTTTTAATTCAAATATTGACCTTGATATAGTTGTTGACATAATTTACTCATGCATGAGCGTAAAAACTGCTTCATTTCTCAAAAAACGTCCCTAAATTTATACTGAATTCGGGGTGTAGAAACTTATTGGTGAGGAAACATCCCGATTTTCCAAGCAAGCTAGCTGGCTATCCTCAGTTCAATTCAAACATCACTTTAACTTTTAGGAAGCAAATCATACATTATCGTCAACTGGTACTCAATCTAGAATGTACAATTTGGAATTTATGGTATTGAATTATTATTTTGTCAAAACCTTAATTTAAGTAATTTTCTTGCAGTATTGTAATTAACTCATATTTAGTCGATATAATCACTAAATTTGAAAGTCGATTCTCCGTCACTAATGATCCTGAATAAGTTTTTATCAATTTTAACATGGAAAGTGATCGCTCTGTGGTAGCAACAGACCCTTGTAGAATAAACATAATTCTATAAGCTATTAGTACATTTAGATACACAAAAAGTAAGTTTCTTTGTGAAATAAACCTTACAATTTCTGTGAATGCCTCATCCGTATGTGTAATGTCATCCAATACTTGAAGTTAATCATTTAATTCAATAGCATCCACATCAGACGATTTCGTAGTTTTCTTTGTAGGAGCTAACTGGCAGTTCTTGCACTTCATAACGACGCTCAGGATTTTGTATGGGTTTATCAACGTGCTCAACGTTCTCTTGCCATTTTGGCTTCTTCTGTTACATATTGTTCAAAATCTTCATCAGTTTGTTTTTCAATAAGCAGCGTTCTATGATCAGAAATTGAATTAATACGAAATGGAATAGGCTGAAGATTGAGATTTCGAAGTTAACAGTTTCGAAAGTCTTGCTGCAAGCGTCGTTGGCAACCAGATTCAGTGCGTTTTCATACGTTTCCCTGGAGATGTGCAAAGGGGAAGTATTGGAAAGAGATAGTATTTACTTACGGATAGAATTGATATGTTCTTGGGGAAAGGAAGCGACGTTCTAGGATTAGAAGCTTTTGGATGAAGGAGAGGACGAGCTCTGCGCCTTTAGATGTAGATATTCTTGGGTACGAAGCAGCCAGATGTCGAGGGATTCCACTCTTCGGTACTGGTTAGAGTGACTTCTAGGAGCCTGCAAGTGGATTCTCTTTCCTCCGTATCACAGGAACAATTCCCAAGGGTTGTGACTTCTTACGGTCCAAACTTCTTCATATCCAAGGCGATGTTGGAAATGCTTGCATGCGTTCTCCTCTGATAGGAATATCAACCGACGCCTAAGTTTGGTTTATAGTGCGTGGGTGTTCCTTCGTATCAAGAGAAGGTATTTTGAATGCCTGTCTGATGGAGGAGGTGGAGGTCGACGAGTGACTGGAGTGTTCAAATCCAAAATTAGGCACGGAGTCGGTTTCGTTAGCGATGGCGTCCTCGGAGAAGAGAGGGTTGGCTCTATTGACGACTGTAGGCCCTTTTCTGCTGTCGGAACGATGAAACAACCGCGTTCCCTTAGTTTTTGCAATTCAGCTTCGTGGCGTCTTTAAATCGCGCGGGCAATTTTTTCACGTAAATTGAGCCTCATCTGTGAAGTCTGTGACGTGTTCGACCGTAACAGGCAAGGTCCTTCAGGAAGTCTTCTGTGAGGTATTAATAGAGATGACACCCGAGGGGAACCACAAGTTGTTCTCTTCTAAGAACTTCGATCAAGTAACAAAAGTACTTAGTCCTTATGCATTCAAAGGTGGGGCGTAGAGTTCCTCGAAAAGTTTTGGCACGAAAGGTAAATTGTTTAACCCCCAAGGGGTATCGCAAGTTCTTTCTTTTGCTTAACTTGGATCAAGTGCCAAAGTACTTTATCGTAATATGTACCAAAGTGGGGCACAGAGTCCCCCAAGAATCTTCGACAAGATGGTCAAACTGGATTTAGAAGGCGGCTAGCTATCCAAGTAGAAGCAAGTCGGAGTGGTGATGTTACTCGAGGCGCTGGAGACAGTGGCGAAAGAGAGGATACGCCTTCTTCGAGTGCCGGGTGAAGGCCGAGTGTTGAGTGTTATTTAAGAATTCATTTATTGATCATCAATACATTGTTTGATATATATATATAGTTATGCAAGTTTTGGTAGGTTATATTTCTAATTTAGGTATCTTGTTCGAAATTCGAATACAGCCTATGAGGGCACGGCACGCGCGCCACGGCCCTTCCCGACGCTTCCACTCCGTACAATTGGAGCGGAGAGGGAATTTCAGTTTGCGAATTTGCCCTCTTGCGTTGATTTGTGGGGCCCGCGCGCCAATAGTATCATTGCGCGTTTATACTTGTCGCCAGTTAGTCCTTTTGTGTTTTCCCTTTGTATGTCTACGTTACAAATTCATAACATAGCTGCAAAATTGAAAAATTCTTAAATTTCGCGCGTGTAATTGATATACTATATGTAGAATATAAGAAAAACATCGATTTATATCATTTATAAAATTCGGTGATGATTTCAATTTGTAGTTTGGAGAAATATGTTGAGAAAATAAAAAAGAAGACGTTGTCGATCCTTTGTAATACGATGTATGTAAAAATATACGATATATGAAATATGAAGATATATGTCTCTGTACAAGGAGATTTTTCTGAATATGGTTACAGTAATTGATAAGCAGTCGCGTACAATTGGTCAAGGATGGTCTCAAGGGAATAACCCCTTAGCGGAGGCGTAATAACCGTGCCAAAAACTAAATGGCACATCCCTGGCGTGTCTTAAATGCTGACTTTGTGATACCAGGCGACCTCGAAGAGTATGCAGCAGTATTCTTGCACGCGGGGATCTACGAAGATGAAAAACACCATCTCTAGCTTCTCGTGGAGACAACAATGACACCACCGAATCACCAAAAAGTTTTAAATGCGGTGCAAAACGATCAAACGCGCAGAGCAAACGGACAAAGGGTTGGCAAACAGTGCCGATCACCCCACAGTTATTGTTACTGGAAATAATTAAAATAGAAACGCGACCAGGAATTAGCGAACTCCCCAAATTAAGTAAGGACGTTTTTATTTACTCATTGCAAAATCGTTTTGCCTTGCTGTTGAAAAATGAATATGTACGCGGAGCGCTTCCCCAACCGCTTTTCGAACACGCTGCAGGCAATGATGAGGGAGCGACATTGAGGCCACCCGCAGAAACCAGGCACCTCCTGAGAGATGATAGCCATTTCAGGACAAGAAGGAACATTGACATGCAGGTTCCTCCTAAGGTCCGTGATCTGGCTGGAATAGATGCCTCCCTTCGAAAGAATATTTCGGAGGAGTCCGACCTCTGGCACATAAAAAGAGGCCTGCACAAACTAAACAAGAAGATTGGATGGGCAAGACAGAATGCGTTCCGCATTCAGTGTGCGACTGACTGCATAACATGTGGTAGACCGTTCAAGGAAAGGGTTCCAAAGTTCGCCCAAGAACTGAGAACCTACAATCACACACTGAATAAGTGAAAGCTGCTAAAAATCAAACAGCATATTGTTGAACAAATAGGGTGTTATCTATCGCAAGAAGAAGAATACAGAAGAGGGAGAAACGGATCAGAGAAAATCAACAGTTTACGGGTCAGTCATTGCGCCTCTTTAACGATCACCCTGTTTCTGTCAAAGATCTACTCAAGCCCAACGAGGTACAGACTTTTTGGAGAGACGTATACAAGATCATGGAAACACTAAAGTTGAAAGAAGATAATAATAATATTATCTGCTTCAAGGATTTTTTCAACATTTGCATGGACTTCACATTGGACAAGTGAGCCAAAATTCTCTTGAAGAAAGAAAAGATTTTTGGCTTTCCCAAAGACCCTGAATATGTGGATATACGGTTCATCAGACATATTAACACTCAAAAGCCCTATACATACCTGGGTTTGCCTTAGAGCCATATTCAGGGCATAACATCAGTGAAAAACTCTTTCCAAAGCAGATACAAGCATCTTCTTCAACAGATTTGGTCTTCAAATAAAAAATACAATAGCTCAAGGTTACCTTGTGAATAAAAAAATTAGGGATCTCCTAGAAACGTCTTCGGGACATCCCTGAGACGCCTTTTGGTACATGTTCTTCAGACATTCCAAGGATGCTCTTAGGACGTATAATGTCAGTACAAGAGATGTCCTGAGAACGTCTTATGTCTTTACGACGTCTTAAGGATATATTTAGGACATTGGATGTCTTAGAGACGTTGATTGGACTGACATTGGACGTCCCAGGAAGGTCCCAAGGACATTCTTGGAATGTTCATAATTTTGTGCCCACAGTGTATTTCAAGCAACTTTAGAAATTCTCATCACCCGAACTGTCCCAGAATATAATGACTAGATCCCGATTATACTCGCCAATATTTTACTTTTGCTTCACCTTGACTTCAAATTATTAGTAGGTACTGTCGAAGTGCTGAAAAGAATCGATAGTGAGCAAAGATAGGCTTCAGACCAGTATTCGAACCTAGGCCGCTAGTGTTCCTACACCAGCAGGCTGTCCACTGCACGATGGAGCCGTGAAAAGGGTTTTTGATATGACCCGGGGAGAAATGAGTCAGGGCACTTTGGTGTTCACTGATTATATCAATTATACTACTGCTTATATTATTGTGAAACTGTAAAGATCTTCATTTTAGTACCTCATAACAAGTTCTATAGTAAAAATTGGGTTTTGTTATGGTAAGCCAGAGTAAAAAAATATTATGTACCCGAAAAATCGCTTTAACAGATGTCCACACATGCCTGAGGCAAATTTTGGATTCACGTTGGAAATGAATAAGGATCTACTTTTAAATTTATGTTTAAGAATCCTGAAGTTAGACTCAAAAAGTACAATTTTCATCATCAGTATTTTAATTTTTCAATTTTTTACACATGCGAGTAAATATTAGTGTCTCTTAAAATATTGTTGAGGTTATGTCGAAACATAAACAGCTGTCGTTTGACAACTAGAAACACCTTTTTGGGTCCTGATTGAACGTCCGGGTAAAGAAAAAAGTATCTCATTACATATCCTTTAAAGTTTTGAGTGTGAGCATTAGGAACTTTCTTCGTGAAAGATTAAAATTTGGATAAGAGCGACACAAAATGATTTTGCAAAGTCTTTTTCAATTCTTTTCTTCGAATTCAATGTTCATTATGATTACATAGTGTGTATCATCATTAGGTAAGAAATATATAAAGAAGTTTGTATTTCCTCCAAATTTAATAATTATGATACAAATATTATTGAAAAATATTAAATCTTTCATCATACAGAGAAAAGCCGTGGGTATGTTAAAGATACGGAAGATCGTCTTTTTACATAACAAACGTTGAGACACCTTACATACCTCAATTGAGGCATCTGAGTTACAAAATATTTAAATTTCGGCTACTGTAAGTTTTGCAATGCTTCACCAAAATAACCCTGCACGAATTGTTCTTTATTTGCATGTTTCATCAAGGGCAAATTTAATGCTGGCATCAAAACTTCTTAAAAAGAGGCCATACATAAAGGGGATAACATTATTGGCAGATGATACGGCAAGATCGCAGCTTCTTCTGGGGAGAGTACAATATTCTTTTCGTCATGTACTCGTATTATAATCATCTTTTTAGCAATATCAAATATTGGCCTGAGTTTATCACCTACTTCAGCTCCAATCACGAAACCGTTCTTCGTGATGACCTGGTCACTATCAGAAAAATCCCATATGCGACTCACATCTACCAACGGGCCATTAAAATACTGTTGGTAATAATGAATACCAACAGTATGAGTAGAATGAGCTTGTCTAAAATGGTTGAACATTTCGACTATGATTGTTGGTGATGGCGAACTAATAGAATAGTCACGATAAGGATTAACCGGACGAAAATAGAAGAAAATCCAAGAGTCTTCTGGGGGCAATAAAATATTCTGTTTGTCACGTATCACAATCATTTTTTTAGCAATATCAAATATTGGCACAAGCTTATCATTTACTTTAGCTCCAACGACGAACCCGTACCTTCTAACGACGTGGTCACTATAAGCAAAATCCCATATGCGACTCACATCTACCAATGGACCATTAAAATACTCTTGGCAATAATGAATACTATTAGTATTAGTAGAAGTAGCTTGTCTCAGACGGTGTAACGCAGGTCTTGGTAAAGAAGGCGGTTAAACTGATTCTGTAAGAAAAACTGTAAATTAATAAATTTCAATACCTGAAATATTATATAATTCATAACGACTAAATATGGAAGAGTTGGGTTGGAAGGTTATTTTTATTGTATAGCTTTTTGGTCTCTTTAAATCAAAATTGATGAAATTTACAGATTCGGTTAGCAAAAAGTGAGCCACCAAAGGTTAGTAGAAATTGTAAATGTGACGTAGCTTGTCCTAATTTAAAAACATTTTCTTCTGACTGTTTGAACAAAGTTAAGAAATATTTGAATTTTTTAAGTTCTTTCAAATAAAATGGATCAATGGACAATTCTGTAATTGTAAACGTGACCTAGCCTTTTTTTATTTTCAAAATATTGACTTCTGATTGTTTGCACTGAGTTAAGAAAAATAGGAATTTTCGGAATCACAATTGGTCATTGAGCTATACATTAATTTGGCATATTCTGGATACTAATTCGCTACTTTTCAATAGATTTTTGTTTTTGATTTTTGAAATTTTTTCACTGTTGTATTTTTCTATTTCTTCATAGAAATTTGCAATTATTCAAGGAAGCATAAATTTATGAAAAATATATTTCCTAAATGCTGTGAATGAATAATCGCTGCTCATAGGAGAAAATATCATAAGAGTAAAAAGTTGTATCTTGCGTCAAAGATTATTTAAAAAATGTTCCAATAAATTAATTGTGGTCACTGCCTTCTAAGTTGTTATTCACTTTTTTTAATTTGCAAAGCTATGCGAAAATGAATAAGCCACATTTGGTAAGTTTCCGAAAAAAGTATATAAGGGACAGAAGTTTTTTAATTCCAAAAATTTTTGTTCTCTAATGTATTTCTTTACTTTTTGCATAGTTAATAAATTTAAATGTTTTTTTCCTCTATTGAACTCACTTCTGTAATAGTTTTGTCAAAATTTGAAAGTTTTAAACAATCTTATTCAATATTTATTCCTTGTTATTATTTTGTATGTATTATTATTTAATATTTTTGGTTCTGAGTTCCTTGTTTCTAATTAAAGAGTCTATTATTATATTTTTGGCACCAAATTTATCTCATTTGGTTGAAAGCTCTACCATTTAGATGCAAATTCGTTGTTTTTTTTTGTTGTTGAAAATTTGTCAACTCTCAGAATAACGCGTAAGTACAGTTTGTTCTAGTTATATCCATTTATTTTTCAATTATAAAAATAAAAGGGAGGGGACCATAGTCAAACTAACTTTAAGGGGACTGAAAGTTACGTCTTCCAGTGACGTAACTGTAACGAGTTACTTTTTTTTGAGTAGCGTAATGATAACGAGATACTTGAAGAAAAAGTAACTTACCCAACTCTGATCGGTGGGGTGAACGCTGATGAGGCCAATATTTTCTGCGATTTTTTTTAACGAGTTGCAAGCGTTCAAAGTGAGGGTCGCGTACTTTTGACGCCGACTTTAGTAATCGTCACCTTAAGCCAAATTGAAAATTAAATTCCTTATAATTGTACTTAAAACACAATTCTTATGTTCACAAAGGGCTTAACCGATTAGAGCAGATATAGAAAAACTCACTTTTGATCACTTCACATGATATTTAATTGGAGTCAATTTTTATTCACGATTAAAATTCAAATTATGTAAATGCGTTAGTAATCGTGAGGCACATATACAAGTATCAACACGAGAAAAGTATACTAATTTGATAAAAGGATATTTAAACTTACCGAAAATCACATTTTCTATCACACGCGGCAAGAGCGAGTCTTGCTATACAAAAAATATTGGGCCATCTGACGATAACTAATGCAGTGACGATTACCAGTGCATGTACCTTATAACGTGTGTGTGATATTTCTAATCCTGAGCACTATTACTGTTCTTATATTCAACAGGAAATAGATGATATACTGCCTGCTCCACTTATATTAACGATGTAATATGAATATAGCATACTTCTACCATTAAATTTTGCCAGTAGAAACTGTTTAAAATCATTATTTGACATCCAAAGCAGGTAGGGGTCAATTGACCCCTCGTATTAACCAAAGGTGGCAGAAAATCTCGGTACTTCTAGTGTTAATAAATTAAAAAAAAAGTTTAAATCGGGAATATTTTCCAGTGATAAAAGTGGCGACATTTAATTTATATATTTTAAAATATCTTGTTTTAGCTGGTTAATAAATAATGAAAGTTGGAGGCCTTTGCCCGCCTTTACCATTTAATTCGTACAATCAAAGTTTGTGAAATTTATACTTTACCATTTTGAATGTTTTATTTAAAGATAATGTTTATTTTTAAGCCCTTAAAATAAAACCTACTGAAATTAGAAGCTTTCCATTTAAAACTTGTTTATTATTAAACGATTTAATTAAAAGTTTTTGAATTACAATTTTGTTAAGCTTGAACTTTTGAATTTCAACACGAATTTCAATGAACGGTAAAAAATTTGTGAAGTAGGAAATATCCGGGAATTGACCGAGAATTTTTTCAGTGATGAAATTGGATAACCCTGATAAATATAACTATTTTTAAATTCCTTTTTTAGTATAATTTAAATTGTCGAAAATCGAAACTTGATATTATTATTTGCCAATTGAGCCGCCGGGTGCAATAACCAGCCCGACGCTCGAAAACGCGTAAAAGTATTGTCCGATTGTCTCAAAAACAGAAAATTTTCAAAATCGAAAAATCAATTTTTTGGAAATGTAGAATTGTACAGAATAAGGAAATTAAACTTTTTCCTATCAGAATTTTTTTCTGTTAAACTTTTTTTTTCAATAATACAAACGACATATTAAAAAAAAGTTTCTCTCTGATTAATTAAGTTTTAAAATTTAAATCGTTCTAAGTCGGCCAAATATTATTAAAATGAGTTCATATTTGCAGAACATATTCAAAATACTCTAGCGATGCCTAGGAAATCATGAAAAAATTAACAATCGTTTATTGTTTATTAATATTTAATTGCAAAATGAGGTCAATCGATAATTGTGTATTCTTGGTTTCGCCAGTAAAAAGTATCTAGGTAACTTCGACTTTCGAACAACTGCCAGTGAGTGATTTGTTTAGCAATGTTCAATGAACTTTTTTGGAAAATCTTATATCGATACGTTGAAAATTTACCGAGATATTCAGATTTGGAAAAAGCACTCGATGTCTGTCCCCTTTGAGAACGCTGTCTGACAAATCAGTGCTCACGACGCATTAGCTAACAGCGCGGGCAGTAGTGGAGTACTTTTTCCAAATCTGAATATCTCAGTAAATTTTCCACGAATCGATATGAGATTTTCCAAAAAAATTCATTCAACATTGCTGAACAAATCACTCACTGGAAGTTCTTTGAGAGTCGAAGTTACCTAGATACTTTTTACCGGCGAAACCAAGAAAACACCATTATCGATTGACCTCATTTTGCAATTAAATATTATTAAACAATAAACGATTGTTAATTTTTTCATAATTTCCTAGGCATCGCTAGAGTATTTTGAATATGTCCTGCAAATATGAACTCATTTCAATAATATTTGGCCGAGTTAGAACGATTCAAGTTTTAATACTTAATTAAATCAGAGAGAAACTTTTGTTCAATATTTCGTTTTTATTATTAAAAAGAAACGTTTGACAAAAAAAATTCTGATAGAAAAAAGTTTCATTTTCTTATTCTGTACAATTCTACATTCTCAAAAAATTGATTTTTCGATTTTGAACCTTTTTGTTATTTTGAGACGATCGGACAATACTTTTACGCGTTTTCGAGCGTCGGGCTGGAACCCGGCAGCTCAATTTTAATATGCGTTCACCAGATAATTTAACATCGTCGAATTCAGGTAAAAAATGATTATTCATCAATAAAATACGAGAAATCCACATAATATATTATCAGACTTATTGAATTAATTGTTGTGAATAACTTACAGGTATAAAGAAATGCTAAGCATATTATTCAGATTGAGATTTTTAATTTTAATACAATATACAGAAGCTTGCTTGCAAATATCAACTGAACTATTTAAACTCCTGCCTGTAAAGAGATCATTAAATTTGTTTTGATTTTAGATTAAAAATAAATTTAATTTTCATTCTTATTAAAATGTTCGCGTTTCGCGCACGTTTTTTTTTTTATTCGTCTTTATATAATTCTCTGATAAATTATTAAATCAGAATAATTTATTGCATTTGTATACTACGGTGAGTCAAAAATCAAAAATTCTGTAATTCGAATTCTCGACTCCGAGAAAAAGTTTTCTTGAAAAAAAGCATCTTCCTCTTGCCTGTTTTGTTTTGAACCACTTGAATATCTTTTTTACATAAGCAGAATTATTTGGCTGCAAGATTAGGTGAAGTTTGTCGCAAAAAGATAATGTTTGCTGCAAAAAGATTTTTTTTTTAGACAAATGAAATTCCTTTTAACCTTAAATTTAAAGGAAATTCCATTTGTGTCAAGAAGCATCTTTCTGACGCACAAGAGGAAATTTCACTCAGTGGCTGCAACGCGAAAAAGTAGCGTATAGGGATCCTAAAAAAGTTTAACTAATTCAGAATCGATAGATATGCAGCTTGGATACCCGCTCTTGGAAAACATGTTAAAAAATTGCTTGTTTACATAGTTCTTAAATCATAACACCTGTATAAATAATAGAAGATTTTTTTCGTGGATTGAATACTTTCCAATGACAAGAAAAAAGTAGTAAAAAAATCACGAACCCCAAGAAATCGAATTTGGAAATACAGCGAATTTTTAAATTGGTAATTTTGGCATTTAATGAAATCATCTTTATAACTTGAGATTTAAACATTTTTCTGAGCATGTCTGGGCTTTTTTAGCTTAGAAGTACGCTAGAAAAAATCGTCGAGACCCAGGAATCGAAATTGGAATTGCAGTAAATTAAAAAAATTTCGGATTTGGTATTCAATAGAATTTTTCCTGGTATATATCTGTGCTAAGAAAGACCCCACATGATCAACAAAAATTTTTATTCAAAATTTATAAAGATAATTTAAATTAATACCAAAATCAGAATTCAACAAAATTGCTGTATTTCCAATTTCGATTCCTAGGTCTTACCAAACATTTTCAATATATTTCTATGCTAAAAGAGCCTATACACATACATACTCAGAAAAATTTTAAGCCACAAGTTATAAAGATAATTCCATTAAAAACAAAAATGGAAAATTTATAAATTAGCTGTATTTCCAATTTCGATTCCTGGATCTTGGCGATTTTTTTCTGGTGCATTTTTGTCACTATAAAGCTTTCAAGTACATGAAAAATTCTTCTCTTATTTACGCAGATGTTCAAGATTTTTTCTGAAAATTGGGGCGAATCAAATAGGAATTATCTTTCGAAAAATAAATGATTAAAATCCGCAAAAAAAATTGGGAAGACTTTTTTTACCTCCAGGAATGTAAAAAAAATTGAAATTCAAGATGATCGAAAGACTCTGCAAACAAACATTTTTTAAAGATTTTTTTCGTGCGCGGATAACCAACGATCCCAATACGCTACTTTTTCGCGTTGTAGCGATTTCGAATTACAGAAATTTTTCTCGGCCTATCCTAATGTATACACACCCGTCGTAACATTTTCTGATCCGGCTTTGGCTTAATCCTCATTAAAATTACTCTTAATTTCTTTAACGCGAATAACATAGTATTTTAGTCTTTAATTCATTATTAATTATTTGTAGAGCAAGAATTGAAGGGTGGCAGTGCATAACTAGATAACCTACATTCCTATCGAAAATGGGTTTATTTCATAAAAAATGCTTAAAAAGTCGATTTTTTCGAAAAAAATTTTGGTACAATATTTTCTTTGCAATTTTGAATTAGGTTTCAGTTGAAATTTTAACGTAATAATTATTTTTAACTTGAGCATTGATATTTCTTGAAATTATTATCATTCAATAAAAAAAAACATATCTTCTTATTTTTAGCAAAAAATGTCCGTAATATATTTTTTATTCTCATTCAGCATCCCCATATGTCAGGACTAAGTTTTCATTTTTGAAAAAAATGTAAAATTCCATTTTGAATCGCTATCCAAAACCGTTTTTGAAAACACACGACATTTTAATCTCAATATTCTCTGTCGATTTTCTCGGAATTGGCTAACTTTTTTACATTAAACTTTGTTTGTCCGTATTCAAATACTCAATAAATATCACATGAACAGGTTTTAATTTTTTATTTTAATTAAAAATTGACTTTTTCATTGCAAACCACAACCGAGCCTACTCGAATTACAGGTTAGTGCCACTTTGAGTCTCAGTTCAGCAATACTTCAGCATGGGAGTGAACTTTTGTTTCTTTTTTTAACAGTGATTTCGGTTTTACAAAATGCTTTATCGCTCCCATGAAAAATTCCCATTTTGTTGTTTGTCTAGTTCTGTTCTGCTACCCTTCAATTGTTACTTATTGAGTTATTATGTAATATATATGTAATAATTAACATTCTAGTTATTATACAATTTTCTAGTAAAAAATGTGACTTTGTAAGTCTTTTTGAAATTAACAAATTGTTTTCTACGCTTTTCACGGTGAGCCTCAACAAATTTCAACCTAAAAGCCAGTTCACTCGCTATTTTTTTGCAGAATGTTGATGAATGAATTACAGGAAGATATGGAAGATTGTCAAACACTAAATGAAAATCATCTGTGTTCAGAACGTTTAAATGAACGAAACATTTTTTCCCAGTATTATTTTATCAAAAAAGATTGTTCCAACTATAAAATAAATAATTTATTCGAAGTTTATTTTGTAATCTGTTATTTGAAATAAAAATGGAATCAATATTTCAGCGCTGTTTCTAGTTTACAAAGCCATCAGTAAAATTTTCGTTCATTGAACGTTCAGAATTTCAAGGACATTTTAAAATTGATGCCTTTATAGAAAGAGAGGTGTTCATTTTACAAAATTTTGTCGTAAGAGTTTTTTTACTCCATTTTTAACGACTAATGATGCTCAGTAGCCAAAATTGGCAAATTCTAAACAAAATTTCCAAAAAGATGATCTTTGAAGAAAGGACCCCACAGATGATTTTAATTATGTGCTCAAAAAACTGCCGCATCATCCTGTAGTTACATTTTGAACAAAACTGGCGAGTGCAAAGACTTTTACCTTGAAATTGGTTGAGGCTCACCGTGTTCTGTTTCGTATCTCGCGTCCTTCGGCTGAAAATTTGAATTCTCGATTTGTCCATAGCAGTTTTGATGTTTCAAGGAAGGCCGTTTCTATTAATTACGAAATTTGGTGATAAATAGCCGATTCAAAGATCTGGGCTATTTATGACGAACCATCCGCATAAATAGCCGATTCAACGCTCTATGAATAGCTCGGAGTTTTCACCTAGCTATTAATACAGAAAATGTTAGTTAATATAAAAATGGTATTTTTATGAATTCATATTAAAGTTAAAAGGTTAAATATTCCAGTTCGAATTAATTTCAGTAAAAGAGTAATAATGTGTAATAAAAAGGCCACAACATGCCCATAAGGAAAAATGCGACACAAAAACAATAAATTTTTTATGTTCTTTTTATTACAAATTATTGTCTTCTAGAAATTTGCTATTCATTATGAATAGCCCAGATGCATGAATCGGCTATTAGTCACCAAATTTTGTGATAAATAGCCCAGATACTTGAATTGGCTATTACTCACGAAATTTCGTGATTAATAGCCGATTCACGGATCTGGGCTATTCATCACGAAACGTCCGTATTAGTAGCCGATTCAACGCTCTGAACTATTTATCCCAAAATTTCCGGATGAATGTGTAGCACGCAATAAATCACAGGGGTGAGTTAGGACCCCCCCCCCAGAAGACGTTAGAAAGGGGTAGGGATACATCATTTCTGTGACCAGTCACAGGGGTGTGTTCCCACCCTCAACGATGCGTTTGAAAGGGATAGGGGTGTGACTTTACATTATTTCTGTGACCAGTCACAGGGGTGTCTTCCCGCCCCCCAAAAGACATTGGAAAGGGGTAGGAGTTTGAACTACATTATTTCTGTGACCAGTAAGAGGGGTCCTTCCCACCCCCACAAGACGTTGGAAAGGGGTAGAGGTTTGAATAACATTATTTATGTGAACAGTCACAGGGGTGCCTTACCACCCTCCACGATACGTTTGGAAAGGGGTAGGGGTTTGAACTACATTATTTCTGTGACCAGTCACAGGGGTACCTTCCCGCCCCCTCCCCCACAAGACGTGGGAAAGGGGTAGGGGTTTGAACTACATTATTTCTGTGACCAGTCACAGGGGTGCGTTCCCGCCCTCCACGATGCGTTGGAAAGGGGTAGGGGTTTGAACTACATTATTTCTGTGACCAGTAAGAGAGTTCCTTCTCACCCCCCACAAGACGTTGGAAAGGGGTAGGGGGTTGAATAACATTATTTCTGTGACCAGTCACAGGGGTGTGTTCCCGCCTCCCCAAGAGACATTGGAAAGGGGTAGGGGTTTGAACTACATTATTTTTGTAACCAGTCACAGGGGTGCCTTTCCGACCCACGAGACGTTGAAAACATAACGTCCCATCTGTCACGATATGCAAAGCATGTGCAAAGTGAAAAAAAGTGAACTTGTTTGACTGAAGTAATTTTTTTTAATTGTTGTGAAAAATGAACATTTTCAGTGTGAATAGCCCAACTAAGATCCCACAAATGTTTATCCTGAAATTACGATATAAATAGCCGATTCAACGATCTGAGTTATTCATCACGAAATTTCGTGACCAATAGCTGATTCAACGATTTGGGCTACTTATCACGAAATTTCGTGATTAATAGACGCTGCCTTAAAAGAAAGACCGAGAGTTCTATAAGAAAATGATTAAGGACGACTTTGTAGTTTTTCCTAAAAGAAACAATTGGTTTTTTGGACTTTTTTTTAAATGTCGCATAGTTGAGCCGGAAAATGGATTTTTAAACCTTTATTTTTTCCATGCAGGAAAGAAGAAACAATCTTTTCATAAGAAATTTTATAGTTTTTAAATAATGTTATATAATTTTTTAGTGATGTCTGCTATTAAAAAATTAATTTTTTACAAATTGCATACTTGCTTCGTTGCAAATCCATTCACAGCAACATAAAAAATTCAGAAAAAAAAATAAAATTTGGTAAGGGGCCATGCCTAAATTACGTAAAGTATGTTGGGGGCGGGGGGCAGAGATTTATGCGTGCTGTCTAATATAGGGTGGGGGGGGGAGATACGTGGCGAAAAACATTGGCGGCACAAATTTATGAATGGTTCGACCCTTCGTAACAATAACATTCTGCTGTGAGCGCACAGTAGCAGTCTCATAAGTGGCAACTTTACATTTTTGTCTTCGGAATGAGCTATTTTTAAAAAATAAAATTAAAAATAATTATTTTAATTATTTTAAATCGTTTCAATTAATTAAGAATTTCAATAAATTAAAAATTTGGTCGCAAAAATGTTTGTCCAAAAAGTTTTGCAACAAATTTATTTTGTCAACAATTTATTTTTTCCCACCACTTTTTTGTGAACTTATGTCAACAAAAATTGTTTCAAAATTTTGTACATTTTATTTTTTTTCATCACGAAACATTTTTTCAATATTTTTTTTTTCATTTTTCTCCACAAAAAATTTCAAAAAATTTTTTTAACATATTTTGTTTTTAGATACTGTTAACACTTACATGAACGTCTCAATATTCTACCAAACCCTTCCTTGTAGGCACGCAGGGACTACAAACCTGACATTGTTGTATTCGTAATGAGCTATTTTTTAAAAATTAAAATTAAAATTAATTATTTCAAGTAATTTTAAAGCCTTTCAATGAATTAACTATTGTAATCAATTAAAAATTTAGCTGCCAATTTTTCCCCCTGAAACTTTTGCTAAACATTTATTTTTTCAAAAATTTTGTTTCGAACAATTTCTTTGTCAACTTTTGTCCTACAAATTTTTTTCAAAACATTTTTGTTTCAATACTATTTTTTGGAGATTTTTCTGCAAAAATGTTTAGCAGCTAAACACATTTTCAAAAATTTATTGTTTTTTCATTTTTCACCAAATGAAATTTTTCAGAAACTTTTTTTTTCACATTTTCTTCGACAACTTTTTTCTTTCAAAACTTTTTTGGCAACATTTTCTCTCGGAACAATTTCTTGACATAATTATTTTCAAGCAATTTTTTTCAATGACAGTTGTTTGTATGAAATTGTTTTCGAAAACAATTTTTTTCCAAAACTTTGAAATATTTTGATTTCAGAAACTGTTAAGACCTAAATTAACGCCTCAATAGTCTACAAAACCCTTCGTTGTAGGCACGCAGGGCCTACAAACGTGACATTTTTGTCTTCGGAGTTGAAAAAATTAAAATTAAAATTAATTCTTTCAATTAATTTTATATACTTCTTGTTAATGAACTATTGTAATAGATTAAAAATTTGGTCACAAAAGCTTCTTTCCTGAAAGTTGCGTGCCAAACATTTATTTTGTCAAAAAGGTTATTTTTGCCAAAAATTTTTTTCAACAACTTTTTCGGAAAATTTTTGCCCGACAAAATTATTTCAGGAAATGTATGTTTCAATAATGTTTACCACAATTTTCGTTTTTCAAAAATTTGGTGAAAAAAATATTAAAAAATTTTTTTTATTTGAATTTTTCTGCAAAAAAAATTTCTCCCACATTTATTTTTTTATCTTGTATTCAAAGATTTCTTTCATTTTTTTCTTTCTTCCTTTTCCACTGCTTGGAAGAAATTCTCTCTGAACAATTTGTTGACACAATTGTTTTGTAACCAATTTTTTCAATGACATTTCTTTGTATGACATGGATTTTCCAAAATAATTTTCTTACAAAATTTGCACATTTTTTGTTTTCAGATTCTGTTAAGACTTCAATTAACATCTCAATAGTATAGGAAACCCTTCCTTGTAGACACTTAGGGCCTACTTTGACCAATTTTTAATTAACATCAAGGCAACAATCCATTCAATTTGGCAGAAATAATTTATTGTCAGTCAACTTTCGAGTTACAATAAGGTTACAATTAATTCTACTTCACAACTGAAATTGTGACAACAATTTATTATTCTCCCTTATAACATTCTCTTTGAATGATGCTACTTACTTGCGGTTTTTTCTCACATGTTCCACTTTTTGTATAGACCTAGACGAGACTAGACTAGACTTAACACCGAAACTAAATAGCGTAAGTAAACACCGTAAAGTCGTAAACCGAAACCCTCCGAAACATTCCCCGCCGCACCGCACCCACGCAGCAGCCCATACCCCCAGCGAAGATGAAGACTTACCGTTCCTTCTCAAATATTGCAGCCGAAGCAAATAAATTTCGCAAATAAATGCTCCTGCCGCCTATTTCCGTACACCTGAGCCCTGGCAGGACAAGTTTTTCCTCCACAGAGGGCTAAGAGCTTTCAATTCCTTTTTTTTTATCGTGCTGGTCGACTTTCCCACTTACTTAACTCCAATTACCCCCTTTGGGCCTCCCTGCTGGGGGTTCTTGGACGGGTGGGGGGTGGCAGGATTACATTTTCTGAAAACACTAATTGCCCTCTACAATATGGTGTAGAGTCCATTGTGCTGGCTGACGGCATGTAAAGAATGAAAAAATCGATCGCTAAGAATCCATTTTTATCGCACCTATGACCGACTTGGTGCTGGCAGGATGGGCGTTCCTTCATCGTCTACGGCTAAGCTATCATCTTCAGTAACTTTTATCATGCTGGCTTCTCACCTGCCAAAAAACGCAGTGGGATCTCGGACTATTGACACTGATCCCTGTCCGTAATTCGAGAATTACCCTGAACATAGTCCGCTACTCAAGTGCACCGAGAAATATTACCAAGATCCCTTTTCGTCTGTAAGAAATGTTTTTGTCAATTTTTATTGAAAATCAGCTTTTAAACTCAATAAAGATGAAATAAAAGAGTTTATTAGCCTCACTTTAAAGTAGATTTTAAATTGATATTTTAGTAGTTAAGCCCTTTTTTGGCAAAGGCAATTATGCTGACCAATAGTGAATTTATTTTAGCATTTTTTTAAAGATAAAAAATCATATCGTTGAAAATGCTAAATTTTAAGATAATTTAAATTCATTAAATACTTGGTATTGTTTTGAATTGCATGGGATGCTTTTAAACTCCTTCAAATTATTTAAATTCTTTTACCTTGCTTAAAACCTTCTGAATTTCTTGAATTCCTCCGAATTCCTTGAATTCAACGACTTTTTCTAAAGTTATTGAATTATTCCAAATTCCTCTGAATTCCTTGCCTTATTTTGAAGTCCTGGAATTGAAAAATTAAATGATGTAAAATTAGCATTAATAGTGAACACATTTATTAAAGATATAAAAATACGAGAGAGATCATATATTCAGTGCTTCTGGTACGTCAGTATTGTCTGACATTCATACAATTAACTAAGATGCATGCTCTTCTACTGGTTGCTACTTGTCTAATGTATATGCAATTCTGATTTTAATTATTTTCTAAATTTTCTTTAATAAAATACAGCAAAGGTACTACATGGAAAACTTTAAACTGTTCTTATTAAACAAATACTAAAACGTAATTGTTGTGAAAATAAAGATCAATATTATAATCATTAACAATCATTCACATTACAAAGTTTTATAAAAATAGGTTTTAATATTTTATGATTACCACACTAAGACAGAATGTTTTTCTGCGGTAATTCAGTTTAACTTGATTCTTTATTCCAGCTTAGGTGGTGGAACATTTTTAGGACTATGTTGTCTACTAACCGGATGTAACACATTTGAAGAGGCAGTAGAATTGGCAACGAGTGGTGATAACACTAGAGTAGATAAGTTAGTAAGGGACATCTATGGAGGTGATTATGGCCCTTTTTGTCTACCAGGAGACCTCGTAGCGAGCAGGTAATTTCATTTTTATATCAGTTATATCAGATTATAGTATCCGGGAATTCAATGTTGACGTTTTTATAAAAGTTTTCTTAACCTGTCACAATTATATATTTCTGCTTCAAATTCAGCGACTTTTTAAGTAAACTACATTATTGGATTTTAAAATAGACTAAAATCTTGACACATAATAAAATACTGTGTAAACTCTTTCGTTTCATATCTGTTTTTTAGAAGAGAGATGTTTTTTACACTTTTCTTTACTGCAGCCAAATATGAATGAATTTGGAAAATTAATTTACGCAAAAATCGATGAATCTGAAGCAATAATATATATTAGTTTATATATTTTCAGTACTAAGCAATCCATTTTAAATAAATTTGTAAATATTCTTAATAGCAAATTTTATGACGTTAGCTTTGGCCAAATGAATTCAAAAGATCGACGCGACACGGTCAGCAAAGAAGATCTTGCACGTGCTACTCTCGTAACTATTACCAACAACATTGGCTCTATTGCAAGAATGTGTGCAGTGAATGAAAATATCGAAAGGGTATTTATTGATATATTTCAGTTTCATAAATGCTTTGAAAGAAAACCAATTCATTGCTCTATTCTAACTAAGATATTTCTAAAAAATAATACTCATTTTTCAGGTCGTATTTGTTGGAAATTTTCTCAGGGTTAATCCCATATCGATGAAACTACTAGCGTATGCTATGGACTACTGGTCAAAGGGGACGCTAAAAGCTCTGTTTTTAGAGCATGAGGTATGTTAGTTTTTAAATTGGCATTAGCAAAAGCTTAGTGTATCCACTATCCATTATGAAAATTAGGGTTTCCTGCTTTCCGCATTTATTTGACAATTCATATTGTATCCAACGTTTAGTTAAACATTCAAAATTAAACAATTTTAAATTTAAACAGAAGAATCACTTTTTGATTTTTTTATGTAGCCTGGTCACTTCGGGCGTGAATATCTCGGAGACGAAAAACGGTTTTAAAAAACTGTAAACTGCATGTGAATGTGCCTTCATTTATGCGTCGATTACATGTTTTGCTGTTAATGTGCAAAAATCTGATGAGGAACTGTCATCATTTGTTTACTGAAAAACACAGATATAAGGCGCTTCGAGTACACAGGTCAACAATACAGGCAAACAAACGATGACAGTTCCACGCCAGATTTTTCCACGATAACCGCAAAACATGTAATCGATGCAGAAATGAAGACAAATTCACATGGAATCTACAGTTATTGAAAACCATTTTTCGTCTCTGAGATATTTACGCCCAAAGTGACCGGACTACATGACGAAATCAAAGAGTAGGAAACAGGATCCTTTCAGACTGTTTAATTTTATTTTCTATTGGACACCTTAATAGATAGCTTAATGATTCTAAATTAAAAGCGTCCAACTCGAGAATTTGCAATTTCAAATATTACAATATTTAAAGAAATGTTACATTTTTAAGAAACTGATCTACAACCTACTAATAATAAAATCTGAATTAGTTTAGGAACCAGTGCTTCAACTCCTACATTTACTCTGATTTTTGTTAAGTTTTAACATGCATACATATTTGTGTGTTTATGTTACACACAAAGTATAGAATCTGGCATAGTACATAATGCCTAGACAATATTATAATGCCTAGGCAATACACATGATCCCCAACAGAGACCAGGTTAGGTATATAATACTCTCAATTTCGCAAATTGCCTAAGCATTATATATGATGCCCAAATTAAACCAGGCAAAGTGTCTAATATTCTCTATTGCACAAATTACGTAGTACAAACTACTTAAGGCACACGAGAGTTTCGTCGTCCTGTCGTTGAGATTTTAACCGTGTCCTACGGACTCTCATTTTACGGTCGTGAAACGTGGCCATAGGTGTGATTTGCCTAGGTTCTATTGGGAGCCGCTGACATTCTCATGGATAACACCGGCTCCCAGAAGAATCGCAATAAATCACAACCATGGCCACATTTAACGATTTTGTAGTCGGCCGGAGCAGAGAATTCGATCACGAATATAGTTCGTTTCTCGAAGTATTGGGGAACGATGTCAGGTCTCGCATTATGTATGTACTCTGCATGTGCATGACAATCTCTGCACATATCTCTGGGAACTTCTTGTCGTAAAATGAGATCACGGTATACAAAGGTGGAAATTACACCGTCCTGGCATGCGAAAATGAAACCTTCTGTACCTGAATTAAGCCCTGATGACCTGAGAAAACCAAAGTTTGCTCCTTTAGCAAGGACTGTTTCTCTACATTTCTGTGAAAAATCGCGTTCATTTTCTTGTCGAGTAGCTGTTGATGGAATTTTTCAACTTCTGCTTTCTTTACTTGGGCTTTTAGAAGCGAGCCATCTAGATGGAGGAATGCACTTTCCTCACTTCTGATGTTAAAATTCAGGCTTTATAAAGAAACGTTCCTTTGCCAATCCGCCCTGACGACGTGAGGTCTTTAATCGCGGAACAGACGAATTGATATGCAAGTTCTTAAGCATGTTAGTCGGAGGTACCTTGCTCAACGCCGACAGATTTGCAGACTAAATCTGTCGAAGAAGATGCTTGTATCTGCTTTGGAGAGACTTCTTCACTGAGGTTACATCCTGAGTGCTGCTTAGACCTTATGTGTGTATGAACCTTAAAGCTTCCCAAAAAACAGGTGATAAGTCTATGAGAGGTCGAATCAAAAGCTTTGAGTTAGTAAATCCAGGCTATCGACGGGGCGCGCTGACGGGATGCTGCGTCTTTGCAGACGCACCAGTCATTTAGCTGGTTCGCTCGGCAGCCTGCTACACCTTTTTTTAAGCCACATTGTTCGTACGTCTGTCTTCACACAGGCTCCATTCTTCGAACAATCCTGTCGTTGTGGATAGCTGTAAAGATCTTATACAGCGTGTTCAAACAAGTTATGGGCATGTAATTCTCTAGGTTGGACAAGTCACATTTCTTTGATAGTAGTATAGTGAATCCTAACACTAGACACTGCGCAATGGGCGTCTCCGACTTTAAATATGAGGTCAATATGCAGGCCAGATCTTGATGAACGAAGTAAAGTTCTTCGTGCTCCGAAGTGCTTTCTTTTACCTCTTCGGCAGCGATTGATGGATACACTTTCTCAGATTTTATGAGGTCGAAGAATTCTTTGAAGCGGATGATATTATCAGTATTTTCTTGCACTCCCCGTGTTTTCTGGATTTTGTACACCTCTCTCCAAAAAGCCTCTACCTCGTTGGGCTTTGGTGGATTTTTGACAGAATTATGGATATCGCTGAAGAGGTGCGATGGGTCAGCAATAAACTGTTATTTCTCACTGATCCATTTCTCCCTTTTCTGTATTCTCGTCCTTAGGTCATATAACACACGTATATTGTCAACAATATGCTTTTTGACTGTCAGCAGCTTCGACTTGTTCAGTGTGTGATGGTAGATACTCAGTTCTTCGGTGAAGTTTCGAACCCTTTCCGTGAACGGTCTACCAGATGTTATGTAGTCAATCACGCACTGAACTCGGGATGCATTCTGTCTTGCACATCCTTCGAGATATCCTCACGAAGGGAGGCATCAATTTCAGTCAGATCTTAGGGCTTACGAGGAACCTGGATATTAATGTTCCTTCTTGTCCTGAAATCGCGATCATCTATTAGGAAGTGCCTGCTCTCCGTGACTGGTCTTAACGTCGCTTGCTCCTTTTCATCTTGTTCATACAGCGGTTGGGGAAGCGCTCCGCGTACATACCCCTTTTGTAAGACATAGACAGCTGGATTTTGCAAAGACTGAAGCGAAACGTGCTGAAGCTCTGGGTGTTTCTGGCACCACAGAGTGTGCATACGTGCCATATAGCCTCTGCGAACAGGGATAATGCTGGCATCGTAGCAGTTCACCAATTCACCCTTGAGTTGATTCGTCCACTCAATTTGAGCATTTCGCCGGTTCATCGTTGTGTTTCCATCTAAATTATTTTCAGTGCCCCGAACTCTAGTGTGATCAGCACTGAACAAAAATGACCAGATTGTATCAAGAACTTCTGGTGGAAGAATTTTACTTCTAAACACCAAAATTTTGCCCGCATATTCACCTTATATTTAAAGTCAGAGACGCCCATTCCGCAGTGGCTGGTGTTAGGACGCACTATACTCCTACCGAAAAAAGGCAACTTGTCCAACCCAGATTTTCTATGAGGCCTATTAGGAATTCCTTACTGAACCTGCTAAAATTAGACAAATCTATGAGTTTTACTCTGGAATTCACGTGACAAAGACCGCATTATTTCTCATAGATTTTTTTTCTATCAGGTTCAATAAGGTCTTTCGTGAAGAGAAGTTTCTAACATTTAAATTTCCGGCCAATCAGTTGTAACTTCACCTAACCTCTTTATTGATTGAATATGTTTAAACAGTACGCTGCGAATAAAATCTATCAATATCTAGTTCTTAATTACATAGCTTTTTTATTTTAAAAAGGGGCCCCTCTTTGGATACTGGGTGCCTTAGACGGGACGAATGAATATTTGTTTCAACATCGAAATTCATTGCCTTTCAAACATTTTTTGAACTTTTAAGTGTATGAACTTTGTAAAGCAAACATCAAACTGTGATTAATTATTATATTTCATTCAAAAAATACAATTATTTTGTACACTTTCTGGAAAAAAATTATTATTTGAATAAGTTACATTTATTTAAAAAACTAAAAATTGTTTAGCAAGCAATAAGGAATATTTGAATTGTCCATTAGCATTTATTTGTATTAAAAAAGATGGTGGAAAACGCTGCAAATTAATAGTAATACCTAAAAATGTAGTTTTTTTTATTTTTGGGTCATATTTGGGGTATTGTGTGTGTGTGTGGGGGAGGAGGGTGGTTAAGAATACAATTTTATGATATGGTTTTATTTTGTACACTTTTCTTCAATTCCTGACAAATTTGGCAATTTTCGATCAAACGCGGAGGTATCAATCCAATTTTTCGAAAATACGAAATTATCCCATGTTAAATATTTGAGTTTTCAAGTGCCCGGTTAATATTGGAATTTCAAAAAACAAAAAATTGCAGATTTTCTTTTTCTGAAAATGGAAACTTTGAGGGGAGTGGGGGGGGGGCGCATTACAGCTGAAATTTCTAGTTCCACGTCACGGATAGGTCCACGATACACCCGAGAAAATATACTTTTTAGGACTTGGTCTCTTTATCGATGTAAATACTCCCTGATTAGTCCCGGATAGACAAGGACAGACGTTCTTTTTGAGGACAGGGAATCCATTTCTGGTTCCACATCTTGCATAGGTCCCTGGTAGACCCGATGAAACGTACATTATCGGACTTGGTCTCATTATCGATGCAAATACTCCCAGATTGTTTCCGGATAGACACGGACATACAACCTTATTGACTTCACAGAAAATTAAATTCTGTTTCCTTGTCTCGGATAGGACCCAAATAGATCCGGTTAAGCTTACTCTGCGGGACTTAGTCTCTTTATCGATGAAAATTCTCCCAGGTTGATCCCGGATAGACACAAGACAGACGACCTTTTTGACTTCACAGGAAATCGAATTCTGTTTCCTTGTCCCAGATAGGTCCCGAATAGACCCGTTTGAATGTACATTAAGGGACTTGGTTAATTTCTTGATGCAAATACTACCGGTCAGATCCCGAATACGCCCGGACAGACGCACTTTATGGATTTACATGAAATCAACTTCTGTTTCCACGTCCGGGATAGGTACCCGATAGACCGCGTTAAGCGTAAATTGCAGGACTTTATAATTTGTCGGTGCAAATACTACTGATCAGATCCCGGATACACCCGGACAGATAAACTTTTTGACTTTACAGGAAATTAATTTCTGGTTTCTTGTCCCGGATAGGTCCCGGGTAGGACCAGATAGATTGACTCTTATTGATTTCTTGTACCTGATTGGTTCCTGATAGACCCGGATAGACGCTAGTTTGGACTTTTTATTATTATTAGTTTGGGTTGAGACCATAGCAGTCCCTCACGCTTGGGTGATTTTGTTGCGTCCCCTTGTGAGCCTAAGCGTGACCCTAAAGCCCTCTCCATAGGTAGAGGATCGCAGCCATGCTGTTAGCTGATATCTCTGACTCACTGATGTAGTAATTTCTTGTGAGTGTTAGACGTTTCCCCGCAATCGCAGGGCAGTGACAAAGGATGTGAGTAGCTGCCTTATTATCCTTTCCGCACAGACGACAGAGGGGACTTTCTGCAAGCCCTATCTTATTTCTGTGATATCTGAGGTTCCCATGTCCTATAAACATTTCTGTTAGGACTTTGATTTCATTTCTCCCGAGCTTGAGTATTTCTCTTGCTCGGTTAGAGATAGTCTTTGAGCCCAAGAGTGTTTTGGCCTGTTGGCAACCAGAGACCAAATCCCACTCATCCTGATGTTCCTCAGTCAGCCAACTGTGAATTTCTTCAGTGACTGACCTATTGGAAATACCTTCAACTGGCTCGTGTCCAGTAAAATTTCTTTTTGCTGCTAGTTCGGCTAGCCTATCCGATATCTCATTGCCCTTGAGACTGCTGTGTCCAGGAATCCATAGCAGAGTAACTCGGTTTTCCGTCGCTAGATTGTTTAGTGCCTCAATGCACTCCTATACTAATAGCGACATAGTCGTTGTTTCATTCAGGGCCATTATAGCAGCCCTGCTGTCTGAGCAGAAACGGATGTTTCTTTTGTTTTCATACAATTTTGAATTGTAGACGCACTGGAGTATGGCCATAATCCCAGATTGTGGAACTGTGACGTAGGGCCCCAATTCGATTGTGAAGCCCATTCCATTCCTTCTACGATATACGCCAGTTTCTGCATTCTCCTCGATCCTGGAGCCATCTGCAAACCAGTTGTCTCCATCACTGGGCAGGTGTGCGTCGCCGTTTACCCATTTCTCCTTCGTGGATAAGCTAACTCGATACTTCTTGTCGAAGAGTAGTGAGTGGCCATTTTGTCCCTGGGCATATTCAGGGTCGGCCTCCTCGAGATGTCTATTGGGATCTTAACTGCTGTCGAGATCCTTCTGTCATTTACCAAATTCAGTCTCCAAGCCGCCTTTACAGCCACGGCCTTGATGGTGAGATGAAGGGGCTACAAACCTATAAGTGGTCCCAGTGTCATCGTGGGTGTCGACTTCGAGGCACCAGTGACGCATCTAAAAATCAGTCCCCTGATCCTTTCCAGTCAAGACTTCACAATGGACAGCTCGACCCTGCTCCACCAGACCACCGCCGCATAGGTTAGCCAGGGTCGCAAGATGGCTGTGTAGATCCACATAATTGTCTCCGGTTTCAAAACCTTTCTCCTTCAGTTGTCCTTCAATTAGGTTTACTGCTCCGTTTAGGGCCGTCTCCGTCGAGTGACCAGCCCTATAGGCGTGTTGGTCTTTCTCAAGTGGCCTCCTTGAAAAGATCTTATCGCGGATATATCTATCCACATGTCTTTTCACTGTTTTTAGTAGGAAATATCTTAGGCTAATGGGTCGGAAATCCTTGGGTAAGGTATAACCGATCCTACCTGCTTTCGGAATGAAGAGTACTCTCATAACCCTCCATGCCGCCGGGACATGTCCCAACGTCAGACTCGCCCTAGCAAGTCTCACTAGCGGCCCTATAGTGATCTCACCAGCACTCTGTAAGAGGACTGGATATATGCTATCTGGGCCAGGAGACTTGTAAGGACTGAAGGACTTCAGGACCCACCTGATCCTGGCAGGGGTCACAATCTCGTTGGCTAGCTAGTAGGTCATTACCTCTTGAGTTGCTGTCCGTGCTGGCCCACTACGTATGGTGGGAATTAGCATCGCATCCCAGCAGAAGAGGAATACCCCTTACCTTGCAATATTCCACCAGCGCACATACCTCCACTGGTGGGATGGTATCGCTGTCATAAGGAAAATAAGCGGATCCCAGAACTAGCCTTCCTATTTCTTTGAGATCTGTAGCTATCACCATCAGGTCTCTCGAACATAGCTCAAGCAACGGGAGAGCGTTAACTCCCTTCGCCAGTATGCAGGACCTTGGTTTGGCCGCCTGGGTGTCCCTGTAACAAAAAAGGTCAGCCCCCCCCCTCATCCCCTCATGGTATCGTGAACTAACCAAAATTCTTGGATTAGCGAGATACATGTTTGCCTCGCAGCCATGTCCCTCTGCAAAACTGCAGAGGCGCCTTTGCTGTGATGCAAGTTAATCTAGGTTATGGTGAGACCCGGAGCAGTCATTTAGGTCTGCTTCCGATCTTACTGTGTCTCAACAGGTTCCTCCTGTTCTTGGCCGGCATCCCTAAAATTGATCTGCCCAAAGTGATAAAAGGACCTGTTGTTGAGGGCCGCAAGAACCCTCGTCTGGGACTCAGGAATCTGCACAACTAGAAGATGCCTGATGCCTCCTGCTGTGTCCTCTTCCTGAGGCCGATCGTGCCTGACGATACGACCGGATACGATTCGGATATACTCGGATAGTAGGATAATGTCAACTTTGTCCAAATATATTATTGGTTACGTTTTCCCGATAGAAACCGACTAGTCCCGAATGATTCACAGATAGTAAACAAGTAACCGGATAAGGCTCGGATATACCCGTATAAACATTCTATCCGGTTTCTATAAGGGTCTTATCCGTGTTCTATCGGATCTTCATTTGAACTAAGAGCAAATAAAAATCTGGTTTCGTGTCTCGAATGGGTCCAAGATAGACCGGGATAAACGTAAAGTGTAGGACTTGTTTTTTTTTTCAACCGTAAACTCCCAGATAGGTCCCAGATAGACCCGGATAGACGCTTCTTCTGAACTTAGAGGAAATGAATTTTTGTTTCCATGTCTCACATAAGTCCTGGATAGACCCGGGTAGATGATTGTTTAGACTTAGACAAAAATAATTTCTGGTTCCGCGTCCCGGATAGATACCGGATAGACCCGGATAGATGGTCATTCTGGTCTTTACCAAAATACAGAATTGGTCAGGTCTCCCTGATAAAAGCCGGATAGATCCGTGAAATTTCCGGGTTGGAAATAATTCTACGTATAGAGCCCGGATAGACTCGTATAGATGACTTATCCGGTTTCTATTAGGGTTGTGTCTGGTTTCTATATGGTCCTATCCGACATTTTAAGCAGGGCACATTCACAATCCACGCTTTCCGCACTTATTAGGATCATAGCGCCGCCTGTTGGATTAGTTTCACCACCATTTTCCCTCCGACTATTAAGAGAACAAAAAAGTGGGGGCGATGCATGTGGCTGTCTAAAACTGATAAAAAATAAAGAACATTCTGGTTCAAAAATGCTTTAATAACCTTAGGGACAAACAAACATTTTTTGCTATATAAAAACTTTCACAAAATGCACAGTTTTCGATTGATCTAATTCTTTTACAATACTTTTCAGCTCAGCTTTTAATTGAAAATGACAATTCCTAAACAATAATTTTAAATATGTAGAAAAAAATTGATCTTAAGTTTGAATATTACCTATTTCACAAAGTGCTCAATACTTTAATTTTATTTTAAATATAAACTACTCTGAAATCAGAAGGAAAAAGAATTCTGTAAGGAAAAGTCAAGTGCAAGAACTTTCAGGTTGAAAGTGATTGAGTCTTACGGTGGTCGGATTAAAAATATTGATTTACTTTCTCCTTGAATTTTTAATTATTTTTCAAATATACAATTATTCTTTATTATTCAAATGATAAAAAAGAGTTATATAAGTATGTGGTTGATTGCCAAAAGGTTAACCATTTTCAGTCCAAGAATCCAATGGCCAAGTTTGAATGTTGGACGTTAAAATGGAATTTAAATTTTGACTTATTTTGAATTTAATTTCTTAAATTCCAATAGTTTAGAGCGAAGGATTTCAAAGACCATGTCAAATTTTGTCCCGATTCGACAATAAGTCTTTACAATTGAACAATATTCAAAATTAGTAGCGCTTAAGCTCTAAAAGTTGTAATTGAAATCAAAGCCATGTTAAAGAATTTCAAAATGATTTCGTAGAATCTCGTATTATGCCACATGATATGCACTGAAAAAAAAGTATAGTTAGAACAATTATTTTAGTTAGTAAATAATGGTACTGCTATTTAGTTAGTTGTGAGAATTATTTTTGTTAGTTGGGGCACAAGAAGTTGCTGTTACTATCTAATTAGGAAGACTAACTATTTTGGTTTGTCAAAATGACTGTCTGTAGGTAGTTGAACTTACTAATATAATATACATGACTAATATTAGTCATCTCTACTAACAAATTTGTAGGTATAATTATTTTCCTTTCGTTACAGCGGCTAATTAAAATATCTGTCACTATACTATCGAAATATGAAATAAAAAGATTCCAGTGGGCACGCGGGCATATTTTTTTGTGGCATCTCAGGGACGCTGATGTCAGTTCAGCTGGTAAGACGTTTTAAAAAAAATATGCTTCCATGCCCACTGGGATCTTTCTAATTGCAGAAGCACTTTGTAGGTTAGGATTCCCAGTAAAACTTAAAACTCGTTTGATTTTACAGTTTCTTATACATACCATCGAATGATTCGATATAATCCCCGAAGCTTAAACTGTGTAACGCTTGTAATACTGTCATCATTTATACAAGAAATAATAAGCTATAATCTAACGAGACATCAAGTAAGCAGCGAGTTATGACGGCCATGTCTAAACGTTCTCCCCCGTTTTATCGCAGGTATGTTGGTACCTTTGTCGCATTAGTAACTCTAACTACTAAAACGTTACTAATGTAAGCTAGTCACGAGTACTACAAACGGCTTCCTAAACCGACTCCTTGCTTAGTCGGTTTTATTAATTAAACAGTTGTAAGAGCCAATGAATGCTTCACTAATAAAAAGTTAGTAGCTCTAACTATTCATTTTTCTCAGTGTGAAGTTTAATTGAATGTGATTAAATAACTCTTCCTATTAAAACTAAGAATTGAAAAATAATTTTTATCAGAAAATAAATCCCCTATCATTTCCCGAATAATGAAAATTCCCGACCTAGCAAATATCTCTCTAGAAAAATAATAAAAAGCAAATGCTGTAGGCAGACCAGGCATCTGTGTCACAACGGGGAAAACGGGCATTTAAAGTTTTCCGGTGACTGTCGACGGAATTCTGTGAGCCCGTATTCTCACTTCTTCGATTACTTAGTTTCTAAATTCTTTTACGAAAATCACATGAGGTGAAGAAATGGATGAGGTGTTAAATTCTTTGTAAAATTAATGTCTGTTAATGTATTAGTTACATAAATAAAGACAAAAGTCAACGACGATTTCCAGACTGGTGTATCATTTTATTACTCTTGCAAAAGTTGCTCCTCAAACAAAAATTGTAACTCTTCTGAATTATACTAATTCCCTCATCAGATTCAAAAATTCATTAAATTACGAAGATTGAAAAAACCAACAAAATGCCATCAAAGAACTTCACGTTTTAAAAATTGTGTGAGTGACCGTATACAAATCGGAATACGTCATTAAAGGTTCTTTTAAAATTTATTTATTAAATCTGTTCTATATTTGATAAATCTGAGACTAATATGGATTGAAAGTAAAAAAGGATCAGTAATAATGCAGTAAGATAGAGTTAAAAGAAGTTAAGTAGATTAATAATTAAAAACTTGATGTGAAACCAGAGATCCAATTTCAATAATTTTTTGTAAAACCTTTTTTTTTATTCTAATCCGAGCATAACAAAATAATAAAAAAGGGTTTACACAAAAACTATTGAAATAGGCCCTACTTATCAACAAAAAAAAGAAAGATGTTATTTTAGTATCTATGGAGTGAGGGATTTTTTGGTTAGGTTTTGACTGTGTCCTGAATTATAAATATAAAAATCTTTTTTTTTCGAATAATAATAATTATTATTATTATTATATCATTAAGCCGTTCCCCTTTCGGGGTAGGCGTAAATTGCTCGGTGGTAAAGTAGTGATGTGGTTGCTGATCAATCTCTCTAGCGATCACCCCACGTGGAGAGTCTCACAAAATTGTTATGTGTGGTTCTCCACTTGGAGCAGGCCGCAAAAGCCACTGTTCCCGGACAGAAATGCAGCCGGGAAGACGTACTTTTGGCTAGGGGACGAAGAAAAATGTTTTTTTCCGCTATAAACAATTTTCACTTGATTAATTCAGTTCAATTCTAACTATTTCAAGAATTATTTGTCTGTAACAATAATGATTGTCAACAAAATTAAATACCTTGAAAATTTACTTTAATTTATAACTAGTTATTTGAGTTTATTTGTGGTTCAAATTTTACATCAACTGATGCTAAAATTAAAATTTATTGTTTAATTTTAATTATAATTACTACAATTTCAACCGTTTTTTCCTCATATATTCCACTATTTAAATTAATTCTACTGGTGCGGTACACGCATCTTTAATAGCACCGTATAATATCCACGTAATAATTGTGTAATAATGCGTAATAAGGCGTCATGTAACAATACGCAATAAGGCGTAATAGGGATTACTCTGTACAGTTGTTTGACGAGTGAATTCCTCCTCGATAATTACAATGATAGTCATTATACTATATGTTGTCAAATGACCCTCCTTACAACGTACGCTATTCGCAGGCTTAAACTGCTTAAGTGTGGGCACAGTGGGGATAAGCGTAACTGAGACGTTACCTTGGCGCATGGGAGGAAGAGAGACTGGACGCTTACTCTCTACTCCCTTCCATGCTCCAGAGTTAGGCCTCAGCTACGCTTATCCCCACTTAAGCAGTTTAAGCCTGCAACTAGAATACGGTGTAAGCAGGCTCAATGACAATTTTTTGGTAATAATATGACTCTTGTGATGAAAGGAAAACTTTGCAGAAAATAAAATTTTATATGTTCAATTTTTTTATTTATTCATTTTATTGTTCTTCAAGGAGAAAAGAAATGATTCACAGGAGGAATTTACAGTTCTATTTGTTGTTGAGGAAATGTAAATAAATAGAGCAAAGTAGGTAGCACATATACAAAAAATGGTGATTTTTTTACACTTGTCAACTTGAATAAGAAATTAATGATTTTTTTAATCCACCGTCACTATCAAGCTTGAATTTAGAAAAATACTCTTTGAAATCGATTTAAAAATACAGTCCCTGGAATATTTTGAAACAAAAATTTCACTTTTCCTCGCTTTTTCGGTGGGCGCGCGATGTCACAGGACTTAACAGAAACGTTCTAAAAACCCGTTTAAATATCCTGTGCTCACTGAGGTATGCCCAGTCGGGTGACCTAAAAAAGCCGACGATGTGTGTTTTGTATCATTGACCACTAATTTTGTTATGTTTTCCTTTTGGTAAAAAACAAATTTGTTCAATTTCGAATCTTTTCAAAAGTTATTTAAGTACTAAAGACCAAGAGTTGCGTATAAAATCTTCGAAATGCACAATATAATATTTCAACCCCTATAAAGAATAATTTTTCCCAATGTAAGGGTATAATAGGGATTAAACTTTTCTTTTAATAATATAAAATTATGCAATTATTTTTCAACAAATATGGTTTAGACTTCTTTCACTTCCTAACCTCAAAAAAATGGTTTTCTTGTTGATTTTTTGGTGATAGAAAACATGTTATCGAACAATAGAAGCCAGTTCGGAAATTCCGACAGAGAAAAAAATATTGAGTGGTTCGAAGTACATGGAAATGGTCTATTTCCACAACGGCGACAACCAGCACCGAGGTCCAGAAGAGAGGAAGGGGCTCAGAGAAAACCCACCGGGGGGAAGGGCTAAGCCTACGAAGAGGCACAAGCTCACCCCCTGACGGTGGTGGACGCGAGCTACCCAGACTCACTGTTCACTGCGGAGCAGTTTGAGCTTTCAGGGAGCCCAGTGGGCACAAAATTTGGCGACATCTTTACGACATCGTTATGGCATCTTTACTACAACTTTACGACATCCTATGTCCATGTCGTTAAAATGTCTTTACGATATTGCAAAGACGTCATACGATCTGACGATGTCTTTACGATATCGTAAAAATACCTTAACGACATGGAAATAGGATGTCGTAAAGTTGTCGTAAAGATGTCGTAACGATGTCGTAGAGACGTCGTAACGATGTCGTAAAGACGTCATCATATTTGGTGCCCATTGGGAGGCCACCTGGAGGGTGCTCGAAAAAGTATTCCCAGATCAATTGCCAAAATTCGAGACTTCCTTCTGTAGGGGAGGGGTCTTCGTATTTGTCGCAGCCAACTCAGCGGCTAAAACTTGGCTACATAATACAGTGGCCGAGACAAAGCCCTGGGAAGGCGTAGACCTAAAAGTATGTGAGGTTCCCAGGTAAGCTGGAAGACCCGTCTGTTGTCATTCGGCGATTGAAGGCATTTAACCTTTCACTAAGGACAGCGTCCTGACGAATCGTCAGGCACAATCGACCTCTGGTATAAGATACAGCGGAAGTTACCGAGCAACGTTTAGTTGCACAAATTCGTGAATCCCAGGCGAGGGCTTTTGCGGTCCTCAACAACAGACCCTTCTACCACCTTGGACAGGTCAACTTTAGAGTTTCCGGCCATGGATAAGTGGAGCCTGTCGGGACACAGAAAGATCGGGAGCAGACCTAAAATGACTGCTCCTGGCCTAACCATTACCCAAATTAATTTGCATCACAGCAAAGGCACCTTGTGGTTCAACAGAGGGGCACGGCTGCAAGGCACATAGGTATCTCGCTAATCGAGGAAGCTTAATTAGTTCGACATACCATAAGGGAAATAGGGAGGGGCTGGTTTTTGTTACTGGGACCCCAAGGGACAGGCCTGTCATTTTTTTCCTGTAGTTTTTTCGCGACCACAGGAAAACGACAGGCAAAACGACAGCCGGAAATGACTGGCTCCAATTGGCCATAATTTATAATAATATCATCTAAACATTATAAAGTAACGACGGCTTGCAGATTTATTAGTGAAATATTTGAACTTTCCTGTAAAGCTCAAAGAATCATTAGCAAAAGAGAACTATTATGGGAATTTTCATGATGTAGCACCTTTTTCTAGCCTGTGCCCAATTCCAAATTCTCTTCCAACACATCAATTGTGGAATGAGTTCGATTTGCCATTTTAAAGCTTTCTTATCCTGACAAAGTGCTAAACTCAGCTAAACTTGAATACCACGGGCAACAATTTCGGACTATTTTCAACTTCCTTCATTCCATTAACAAGTTCACTGCGTGCTCTCTATTCCTTGATCCAACAAAGTATGGTCTCGCCACGCGCATCTAAAAAAAAGTGAACCAATCAAACGGTCCGTCGGTTGCGCGTGGCGACACCATACCTTGTTGGATCATGGAATTGGAAGCACACAGTGAACTTGTTAAGGGAATGAAGAAAGTTGAAAACAGTCCGAAATTGCTGCCCTTGGTACTCAAATTTAGCGCTTTGTAAGGATAAGAAAGCTTTAAAATGGCAAATCGAACTCATTCCACAATTGATGTGTTGGAAGAGAATTCGGAATCAGACGCAGGTTACAAAAAGTGTTTCATCATAAATATTCCCATAATAGACTTCTTTTGCTAATGATTTTTTTAGCTTTACAGGAAATTTCAAATATTTCACTAATAAATCTGCAAGTCGTCGATACTTTATAATGTTCAGATGACATTATTATAAATTATGGCCAATTAGGGCCAGTTATTCGGCTGTCGTTTTGCCTGTCGTTTTCCCGTGGTCGCGAAAAAACTACAGGTAAAAAATGACAGGAAAAAAGTGACCGGCCTGTCATTTTTTTCCTGTCATATATTTTCGTAAGGGTAAAGCTACATTCGAGAGACCTGATGGTGATAGCCACAGTTCTAAAAGGAAAAGGGAAGCTAGTCATGGGACCGGGCTACTTTCCATATGACAGCGATACCAGCCCACTAGCGGAGGTACGTAAACTGGCGGATTACTGCAAGGTAAGGCATCTTCCTCTTCTGCTGGGGTGCGATGCTAATTCTCACCATACTCTGTGGGGCATCACGGACATTAACTCAAGAGGTATTGATCTTTTGGAATACCTAACCACTACTGATTTAGATATTATTAACGCCTTGGGTTCCCCGTAACAAAAATCAGGACCCACTAATCCCCTTATGGTATATCGAACTGATCAAGGTTCCTGGATTAGCGAGATACCTGTGTGCCCCGCAGCCATACCCCTCGCAGAGGCGCCTTTGCTGTGATGCAAGTTAATTTGGGTAATGATTAGGCCAGGAGCAGTCATTTTAGGTCTGCTTCCGGTCTTCCTGTATTCGAACAGGCTCCTCATACCCATGGCCGGCTACCCTTAAGTTGACCTGTCCAAGGTGGTAGAAGGACCTGTTGTTGATGACCGCAAGAGCCCTCGCCTAGGACTGCTGTGTCTTCTTTTTGAGGCCTATCGTGTCTGATGATTCGCCAGGACGCTATTCTTAGTGAAAGGCTGAATCCCTCCAATCGCCGAAGGGTCACAGATGGGTCTTCCAGCTTACCTGGGAACCACGCCGTAGCCCTCACCATCTTTTGGAGCAACTCAACCCCACATACATTCAGGTCTGCGCCTTCCCAGGACCTTGTTTCAGCCAATGTATTATGTAGCCAAGCTTTAGCCGCTGGGTTGGATGCGATGCATACGAAGACCCCTCCCCTACAGAAGGAAGTCTCGAATTTTGGCCATTGATCTAGGGACAGTCTTTCAAGCACCCTCCAAGTGGCCTCCCTGAAGAGCTCTAACTGTTCCGCAGTGAGCAGTGAATCTGGGTAGCTCGTGCCCACCGTTGTGGAAGTAGACAATTTCTATGTACTTCGAACCGCTAAATGTTTATTCTCTGTCAGAACATCCGAACGCAAGCTTGTGTTGTTCGATAATATGTTTTCTATCACCCCAACAAACAAGAAAGAATTGATACGGATTGGGGCGAATTAACATATCTGTAATGCGCGTGAATCCCGTTTTCTGATTCGTTCAAACACATTGAGACGCATTTAGATGAATTGAGACAGTGCGAATTGAATGCGTGTGAATTTATATGAATGCGTGGTCAAGGTCAATTAGAAAAAAAATTAATAAAAAGTGCATGCATCGAGACATGAAACAGCGATCCCTCGTGTATCAGTCCAGAGTACCCGCCACTGGGCTACGAGACAAGTTACTAAACATTTACAATAAATTCTACATGCCCCGCACGTTTGTTTTTCTGTAACGGATTAAATTGTACAAATCAACACTTGCTGAAATTCGCTGTGACGCATTGGGGCGAATTCAAGTGTGTATTTTACTCTCACGAATTCAGACGGATTGACCAATGTTAAAGCGTTTGCGTGCTAACCCATTGAAGTGTATTCGCTGACTTCAGACTTCTGCACCGTATTTGTACGTATAGAAAGATTCAAAATTGAAATACCATCTTCACGAATTTACACGCATTGGCACATAGGTCCAATGCGCCATTGTCGTAAAGCGAAATTTGCAGGGTGTCTTAGTCTTTTCAATCCAATTCGTATCAATACATTCTTTTTTGCTGGGAAATTGTAGAGCCGATGCTCCGCAGTCCAATTTCATTAATTGCAGTCACTTATTTCATTTGAATAGTCCAGAGTATTTATTTCGAGTAAAATTTAGTTTAAATCCTGACAAAGCAAGCGTCAATTTTTGAAACCATATGGCGACGGACTCTTTTAGAGTTTTGATGTGTAAACATCTTAGAACTCGATATGGGGATTCGCGCATGAGTCAAGTGAAACCACGGTTCGAAAGTGTAACGCAAGCCTCTGACACACGCGCTGTGTCGTGTGTTAGAAACCGGCGGCTTGCTTCTCTTCAACCACTCAAAGGAGCCTTTCAGTTATTCTTTTATCTCTCTCCATCTCTCTTCTAATAAACTCAACACATACTGCCTTTCATTTATGCCCATAAAAGGGCTACTTTTATCATCTTTCATGCAATAATTGAGAGAAAATTAACAGTTTAGTATTATTACAACTAAGGTTCTTGTCCAATCTATTGGAAAATAGATGTCTACAAACTTTTGCACGGCATTTCATATAAGTAAAAATTAATTTTTATACTCCTACATGTACGTGAGTTATTATTTGCTTTATGTAGGATTTCAATTTCAGTTAACGTTTACCGAAGATGTTTACACATAAATCTGTCTTGGGTCGCGGTTTAGTTTAGGATGCACGTGATGTTTCTTTACATTATTTAATTTTAAATCTTTCAGACGTATTTACAGTTCCAGCAGAATTTGATTTAAGAAAATAAGAAGAATGGGACGGAAGGGAAATAGATTAGAATTTAACAGAAAAAGTGAGTTTCACTTACCAATATTTTCGTCTAATAAATCCGAAATTCCTTGCGTCAAAACTGCACAAAATATAAGGAGGCTCAAATAAGAAAGATTTTTCATTGTAACAAAAGATTAGTTATTAATTATTGAGAAGAAATTCGCCGGATAGAAAATAATGGTGCGATTTTCTCGTTCTGAATTGTTACAAGAAATAAGAGAATACACTCTGATAGGGAAACTTTGTTTTCAAGCCTTGAGAATTGCGTACAATTTATAGCACATGATTTATAACATTATAAACGATGCCAGTTTTCATTGCGAGGAAATTCCAAGGTTTTATTTTCTGGTCTTGTTTTTCACGTGGTCTATTAACATTGTATATCTGCTACAAAAATGTGTTTAATGTCATTATATTGACATTATTAAAATCGTCAAAAGTCCGCCGCCATGATTTAGCCGTATGATGAAGTAGGAATGATACTTAAATATAGAGACATACATATTAAATGTATTTCTATTGTGTTAATAAAAAACTCCGAAATTCATCCATAAATTTCTCATAGAAATAATATTTAATATTTCATTTTTTTTATCTCGCATCGGAGACTTACAGTGAGATAGATCATCTGCTATTTTTTCGCGCTTTTCTTTTCGCATGATAATTCATTCATCATTCAACTCTATTCACTTTCTATCTGCGCCGATCCTTAGCGATCATTTTGGCAATATCAACTTTTGTCTAATTTGTTCAATTCCTATATTTTTATGTCGAAGTCTATATTCTATAATCTTCGAGAGACGGTAGGTAATGCGCCTCCTGGATATAAATTTTCCGTACAATTAGCAAACTTGCGGCTAGAATGTAGGGAGCAGAAATTTGGTGTCGCTGCGCATTATCACTCAATAATTAAAACAGTTTTCTATAGATTTCTGTACCGACATTTACTGTCATTATGAAAAGTTATGACACGTGCTCTTGAAGAAGAATATATTGCGTCAAAGTGTCTGGAAGGTTCGGTCACTTGTTGCATAATTTGTGGAATTTTAGGGTTAACCACCGTAAATGTCAGCGTGTACCCGTGCATATGTTTGTGTGTAGGCGGAAGCTTGTTTTTACGTTTCAGTTTATGATATGATAAGGAGATAAAGAAATTATGAAGATTCTTATATAATAATGATAATAATAATACAAATGGTCTGTTCGTCGCCTCGGTTCGGTCCTATTATCACTTCCAACTGAACCATGGCCTCCATTCGAAAAAGGCCTATTGTGTGTGGCACTGCGTGATACTGGTGATGTAACCGCATAACTTGTTGCGTTGGGGCGTTACCCTAATGCAACGTGGCTGACATCCCTACGCCGGAGACTAAAAGATTTCTTCTTGCCTGGCAAGACCGCGTTATAGACACCTTAGTTTACAACGAGCGCATTATGAATATACCTGTAGGCGATACTAACTGCCGAGCGTGCAAGCAAGAGCCAGAAACACCTGGACATGTTCTGAGTGGATGCTCAAAGTATGCACGTTACGGTTACATAGAGAGACACAATGCGGCTCTAAAAGTGTTATATTACCATCTTAGGCACTTCTATGGTGTTGATCTATTACCATACCCGAATAACAAAATTTACGAATAAAAAAAATCCCGAATAATAAAATTCCCGGTAGTTTATAATATTACCGAATTTCGAAATTCCCGAATAAGAAACTTCCCGTCAGAAAATTGCCGAATTATAAAATATCCGAACTAAAAAAATCCTGAATTTAAACAATTAAATTTTTTTCTAAATGTTATTTATTTATTAAAAATACAAATATAAAATATTTTCATAATAAAAATTATTTTGAATTTTCAAAGTTTTAAAATTATTGTTTGAATTCAAACAATAATTGAAGACAATATATTTCTGTGTGAAAATTGTTTTCAATTATTGTTATTTCAAATCCAAAAAATAATTTTAGAAACTTTGAACATTAAAAATAATTTTGTTATCAAAATATTTGATTATTGTATTTTTAATAAATAAATAACATTTATAGAAAAAAATTAAATTGCTTTAATTCGAGAAATTTTTAGTTAGAACATTTTATAATTCGGAAATTTTCTGCCGGAAATGTTATTATCAGGGAATTTTCCAATTCGGTAATATTATAAACTGTTGGGAATTTTATTATTAGGGATTTTTATTATTCGTGAATTTTATTATTCGGGTATTTTATAATCCGAAGTTTTATTATTCGGGAATTTTATTATTCAGAAATTTTATTTTTCGGGAATTTTATCATTCAGGAATTTTATTATTAGGAAATTTTACAATTCGGGAATTTTATTATTCGGAAAATTTATTATTCGGAAATTTTATTATTCGGGAATTTTCCCATTCGGAAACTGCATTATTCGGAAATTTTATTATTCGAGAATTTTATTATTCAGGAATTTTATTATTCGCGAATTTCATTATTCGGGAATTTTCCAATTCGTAAATTTTATTTTTTGGGAAATTTTATTATCCGAGAATTTTATTATTCTGAAATTTTATTATTCGAGAATTTTATTATTCAGGAATTTTTTTATTCGAAAATTTTCCAATTCGGGAATTTATTTATTCGAGAATTTTCCAATTCGGAAATTTTATTATTGGAAAATTTTATTATTCGAGAATTTTATTATTCAGGAATTTTATTATTCGAAAATTTCATTATTCGGGAATTTTCCAATTCGGAAATTTTATTATTCGGAAATTTTATTATTCGAGAATTTTATCATTCGGAAATTGCTATATTCATGAATTTAATTATTCTGAAATTTTATTCTTCGAGAATTTTATTATTCAGGAATTTTTTTATTCGGAAATTTTCCAATTCGGGAATTTATTTATTCGAGAATTTTCGAATTAGGAAATTTTATTATTCGAGAATTTTATTATTCAGGAATTTTATTATTCGAGAATTTTATTATTCGGGAATTTTCCAATTCGGAAATTTTATTATTCGAAAATTTTCCAATTCAGAAATTTTATTATTCGAGAAGTTTATTATTCGAGAATTTTATTATTCGAAAATTTTCCAATTCGGAAATTTTATTATTCGAGAATTTTATTATTCGGGAATTTTCCAGTTCGGAAACTGCATTATTCGGAAATTTTATTATTCTGAAATTTTATTATTCAGGAATTTTATTATTCGAGAATTTTATTATTCAGGAATTTTTTTATTCGAAAATTTTCCAATTCGGGAATTTATTTATTTGAGAATTTTCCAATTCGGAAATTTTATTATTGGGAAATTTTATTATTCGAAGATTTTATTATTTGGAAATTTTATTATTCGGAAATTTTGATATTCGAGAATTTTATTATTCGAGAATTTTATTGTTCGAAAATTTTCCAATTCGGGAATTTCATTGTTCGGAAATTTTATTATTCGGGAATTTTCCAATTCGGAAATTTTATCATTCGAGAATTTTACTATTCAGGAATTTTATTATTCGAGAATTTTCTTATTCGGGAATTTTCCAATTCGGAAATTTTATTATTCGAGAATTTTATTATTCAGGAATTTTATTATTCGAAAATTTTCCAATTCGGAAATTTTATTATTCGAGAATTTTATTATTCTGAAATTTTATTATTCGAGAGTTTTATTATTCGGGAATTTTCCAATTCGGGAATTTTATTATTGGGAAATTATATTATTCGGACACTTTACAGTGTCGGGAATGTTATTTTTTGGTATTTTTCAGTCGTCCCAAGTCAAGACCTCTTTCTGCTTATTGCGGAATTTGTAAATATATTGTTAGTAAGTTATTGGAATTGTATATAACAAATTAAAGCTTCTTCGGCGGATAATGAAATATCATCACAATCATATTTTTAAATGATGACCACCTAGTCATCATCGCATCGCTGTGATTTTTAACTTGCGAAACGTTTTAGTGAATTATGTACATAGAAAATATGTTTCCCGTAATGTAAATTGACTAGTAATTAACAAATTGAATATTAAATATTATTTGGAAATTATTATTATTTAGTGAAATGTCTTTATTAAATATAATTAATTATTTTTACTAATTTTCTCTACCAAATTTGTTTATCGAACCTTCCATATCCTGAGTCCAGTTTTTTTTTCAGAAAATTGCGCAACTTGAAATGTTTGACCCCGACTTCTGAGTTATTTTCGCGAGAGTTTAATGAGTTTAATCGAATGCTAAAATTATGATTTCGGGGGTAATTAGTTTGTGAGCAAAGAGTGAAACAGTATTTAATTTATGGAAATGAGATAAGCATGAGGTGTGAGTTTTGGTGATTAGCAAATGAGAGAAAATTAATTCAGTTTTATAAAGTAGAGAGAATTTACAAGTTTGTTAAACTTTCAACAAAATATATGAACTTTTGACCGAATTTTTGAATTTTTAAACAAAAACATGAATTACTAACTAAGAAGATTAATTTTCTACCGAAAAAGACGAATTTTCAAACAAATTGTTGAATTTCAAACTAAAAAAGATAAATTTTCCTCGAAAGTAATGAATTTTTAACTAAAATGATGAATCTTTAAACAAAAAAATTATTTTTAACTAGATAGAGATGAATTTTCAACCAAAAATTAAATAGTTTAATTTTTAGTTAAAAAAAAAAAACAATTTTCAACCAAAGAAACGAATTTCCAACAAAATGGTTCAATTTTCAAACACAGAGATGAATTTTCAACCTAAAATAGAATAGTTAAATTTTCAGTGAAAAAAAGATTATTTTCAACAAAATGAAATAAATTTTTAACAAAATTGTTAAATTTTCAACTGAATAATTTAATTTTTAACAAAGAAAAATGGATTTTTAAAGAAAAATAGAATAGTTAAATTTCCATTAGGAAAAATGAATTTTAAATAAAAACGTCAATTTTAAACAAAAAGTTTAAACTATTTATAAACTTTGAACAAAAAAGTTCATTTTGGATAAATCTGATAAAATTCAAAGAAAAAAAAACGAATTTTGTATAAAAAAAATTGAATTTTCAACCCAAAAATATAAATTTTCTAACAAAATATATGAATTTTCAAAAAAAAAAGATGAATGTGAAACAAAATAAATTATTTTTCTTCTATAAAAGTTGAATATTCAATCAAAAATAGAATAGTTACATTTTCAGTTTAAAAAATTGATTTTCGAAGAAAGAAAAACTAATTTTCAACAAAAAAGTTGAATTCGTCTCCAAAGTAATGAATTTTTTTACTAAAATGGTGAATCTTCAACAAAAAAAATTACTTTTTAACTAAATAATAGAATTTTCAACCAAGAAGATGAATTTTCTACCCAAAGAGACAATTTTTTTAAACAAAATAGTTCAATTTTCATTTATAAAAATGAATTTAAAATAAAAAATATGAATTTTTAACAAAGTATTTTAATTTTTAACCCGGAAATATAAATTTTCAATAAAAAAGTTCATTTCGAATAAAACTTTTGAATTTTAAAGCCAAAAATTGAATTTTCAACCAAAAAAGACGAGTATTAAACAAAATAAATGAGTTTTCAACTGCAAAAGTATCATTTTCAATTAAAAATGAAAGAATTAGGTTTTTAGTTAAAAAAAAAAACAATTTTAACAAAAAAAAAGTAATTTTCAACTTAACAGTTAAATTTGCCTCCAAAGTAACAAATTTTTAACTAAAATTTTCAACTAAAAAATTTAATTTTAAGCCAAATATTTCAATTTTCAACCAAAAGAATGGATTTTCTAAACAGACAAACTTATAACAGAATATTTTAATTTTCCTTTAAAGTAAAATTTCTTTTAACTAAAATTATGAACTTTCAACCAAGAAAATTAATTTTTAACCAAATAGTGGAATTTTCAACCAAATAGTGGAATTTTTAACCAAAAAGAATAAATTTCTACCCAAAAAGACAAATTTTTAACAAAATATTTAAATTTTCAACTAACAAGATTAATTTTTTACCAAAAAAGATGAATGAAAGAAAAAACAAACATTTTTTAACCAAATAGTTGAATTTTCAACAAACACCATACATTTTCAGCCTAAAATAGAATAGTTCAATTTTCAGTTAAAAAAATTATTCTTAACCAAATAAAATGTCTTTTGAAAAAAAATTCAAATAAATTGATGAATCTTAAGCCAAAAAAAATAAATTTTAAACAGAATTGTTAAATCTTCTGCAAAGAAATTAATTTTTAACAAAATAGTTAAATTTTCAACTAACAAGATTAATTTTTCACCAAAAAAGACGAATTAAAAAAAAATACAACAATTTTTAACCAAATAGTTGAATTTTCTTCTGAACACCATAAATTTTCAGCCCAAAATAGAATAATTCAATTTCCAGTTAAAAAAATTATTCTTAACCAAATAAAATGTCTTTTGAAAAAAAAATTTCAAATAAATTTATGAATCTTAAGCCAAAAAAAATAAATGTTTAAAAGAATTGTTAAATCTTCTACGAAGAAATTAATTTTTAACTAAACTGTTGATTTTTCAACTCGATTTTAAAACAAACAATAAAAGACTTTTTTACAAAATTATTGCATTTTCAACTACAGAAGATTATCTCTCAACCAAAAATGGAATATTACATTTTCAATTTGAAAAATTATTTTTTTCCCAAAAGAAAAAATGAATTTTCAAGAGAATAGTTAAATTTTGAACTAAAATGGTGAATCTTCAACTGGAATAGTCAATTTTTCATCTAGGAAATAAGTTTCTACAAAAAAAAAAAACGAATTTTCAACAAAATATTTGAATTTTTAACCATAAATGGATTAATTATAATTTTAATTAAAAATATGAGGTTTTTACAAAACAAAAAAATAATTAAAAAAAAAAAGGTTAATTTTTGTTCAAAAAGATTAATTTTCAACTAAAATGATGAATTTTTGAATAAAAAAAATGTTTTAACGTAGAAGTTCAACTTTCAACCAAGTATTAGAATTATCAACAAAAAAATAAATTTTCAACTAAGAAGATTAATTTTGATAATTAATTTTTTAATTTAATTTATTTTCAATCAATTAATTAATTAAATGGATTAACGATTAATTAATTATTTATTTTAATGATTAATTTTAATTAATTAGCAAATTAATTAATTAATATTTTTCATTAAAAAATTGATTAAATTATTAAATAAAAGATTAATTGTCTACCAAAAAAGACAAATTTTCAACAGAACACAGGAATTTTCAAGAAAAAAATCAACTATTAACCAAATAGTTGAATTTTCTATCAAATTAGTTGAATTTTTAGCGCAGAAAATCGAATTTTTAACAAAACAGTTACATTTTTTAATAAGAAAATGACTTAATTCACAAAATTGTTCATTTTTCTAGAAAGTAGATTATTTTTAAGCAAATAATTGAATTTTGAACCTAAAAATGCATTTTCAACCTCAAAGATTAATTTTCTACCAAAAAAGATGAATTTTCCACAAAATACATGATTTTTCAACTATAAGAGATCGATTTCCAGCCAAAAAGTTGCATTTTCAACTAAAAAAGTTCAAGTTTCAACCGAAAATGGAATATTACATTTTCATATAAAAAAATTTCATTAAAAAAACGAATTTGCAACAAAATAGTTTAATTTTAAACTAAAATGGTGAATTTTTTATAGGAGTAGTTAATTTTATAGATGTATAAATAAAAATTTCTTAATTTTCATTTTTTTGAAAATCAAAAGTCAAGTTTTCTATTTTAAATCTTTCAAATTGAAGACATTTTGAATATAAATCATGAAAATTACATAATTTTTAATTGTAAAAATAAAAACTTCCAGAATTTTTTATTTAAAATTTTCAAAATTATAAAATATTCGATTGTTTGACCAATTTGAAGAGTTAAAATTGAAAATTCTTAAATTTTAAAAATACAGAATGGCGAATTATTAAATTTTCAAGATTCATATTTTTATTTTATTTTTTATCTTTTTTTGAAAAGTAATTTGATAACAAAAACCTTAACTATTCAATTTTTGGCGAAACATTTTTTTTGCCAAAAGTTTTTTTTTTTGTTTGAAAATAAATTTTTTACTGAAAGTTTGACCATTTAATTTTTGGTGGAAAATTTATGTTTGTTTTTTCTTTCGGAAATTGATATATTTGGTTGAAAATTGATCTTTATTATGTTTGGATGAAAGTTAATTTATTTTTTTGAAAAGTAATCCTTTTTTGTTGAAAATTCGTCTTTTCGGTTGAGGATTCTACAATTTTCTTGAAAATGTGTCTTTTTTATTGAAAATTATTTTTTTTTTTCAAACTCGAAGTTCAATTATTCTGTTTTTGGTGAAAATTTGATCTTGTTGATTTTTTTTAAATTAATTTTTGCTGAAAAATGTATCTTGCTTAAAATTCGTCTTTTTCGATAGAAAATTAATCTTTCGGTTGAAAACTCAACTATTTTTCAAAAATGTATTTATTTTATTGAAAAGTAACCCAATTTGGTTCAAAAAGTCGATCGTTTTTTTGAAAATTTGCCTTTTATGTTGAGGATTCTATTATTCTGTTGAAAATTCGTCTTTTTTGGTTAAAAATTAATTTTTTAACTGAAAATTGAACTATTCAATTTATTTGTGAAAATTTATCTTGCAAAAATTCGTCTTTTTTTATTGAAAATTAAGGGTGTAGTTCCGAATAGCTGAATTTTCCGATTTTATTGAAACTTCGTATACTTATTCGGAACTTTATTCAAAAATTATTCTTCTCAGTAGAAAATTCAACTATTTTTTAAAACATTCATTTTTTGTTTGAAGATTCATATTTTAGTTGAAAATTCATCTATGGTTGAAAATGTATCTATTTTGTCAAAAAAAGATTTTGTTTTGATAAATTTAACTATTCTTTGTTTAAAATTATAACTTTTTATTTAAATATCAAATATTACAATTTTGGATGAGAATTCATCTCTGTTGTTTGAAATTTCCACTATTTTGTCAAAAATTCATATTTTGGTTGAAGATTCATAATTTTAGTTAAAAATTAATCTCTTTGGTTGAAAATGTAATTAATTTGTCAAAATTCATGTATTTTGTAAAAAAATTGTCTTTTTGACCAATAATTATTCTTCTTAGTAGAAAATTCAACTATTTTGTTGAAAATTCATGTATTTTGTTAAAAATTTGTCTTTTTGACCAAAAAAATTATTCTTAGTAGAAAATTCAACTATTTTTTTTAATTAATTTTTTTTGGTTGAAGATTCATAATTTGAGTTAAAAATTAATCTCTTTGGTTGAAAATGTAACTATTGTCAAAGAATAATTTATATTATAAAAAATTGGTCTTTTTGACCAAAAATGATTGATTTTAGTAGAAAATTCAACTATTTTTAAAAAAATTCATTTTTTGGTTGAAGATTCATAATTTTAGTTGAAAATTAATCTCTTTGGTTGAAAATGTAATTAATTTGTCAAAATTCATGTATTTTGTAAAAAAATTGTCTTTTTGACATTCAAGGAATTAATAGAATGACGAAAATTCATAATAATCAAAGAAATAAAGAAATCCTGAGACTTTAGGAGAATTCAAAGAATTTATAGAATACGAAGAATGTAGGAAAATCAAAGAATTTAGAGAATTCAGAGAATTTAAAGAATTTAAAGAATTTAAAGAATTCATAGAATTCAAAGAATTAATTGAATTTAAAGAATTCATAGAATTCAAAGAATTCATAGAATTTAAAGAATTCATAGGAGTCAAAGAATTCATAGAGTTTAAAGAATTCAATGAATTCAAAGGATTCATAGAATTCAAAAAATTCAAAGAATTTGAAGAATTCATAGAGTTCTAAGAATTCAGAGAATTTAAAGAATTGAGAGAATTCAAAGAATCCGGAAACTTCGAAGAATTCAGAAAATTCAGAGAATTTCAGTGAATTCAGTGAAATAACAGATATCAGAAAAGCCAAAGAATTTAGAGAATTCAAGAGAATTTAAAGAATTCAAAGAATTAAAAGAATAATTTAAATTCATAATACTCAAAGAATTAAGGAATTCCAGAGAATTTAGGAGAATTCAAAGAATTTATAGAATACGAAGAATTTAGGAAAAATAATAAATTTAGAAAATTCTAAAGAATTTAAGGAATTCAAAGAATTTAATGAATTCAAGGAATTATTAAATTGATAAAAATTCATAATATTCAAAGAATTAAGGAAATTCAGGGAATTCAGGAGAATTCAAAGAGTTTATAGAATATGAAGAATGTAAGAAAATCAAAGAATTTAGACAATTCAGAGAATTCAAAGAATTTCAAGAATTTGAGGAATACATAGAATTCAAAGAATTCATAGAATTGGAAGAATTCACAGAATTCAAAGAATCTATAGAACTCAAAGAATTCAAAGAATTTCAAGAACTCAAATAATTCAGAGAATTCAAATAATCCGAAAACTTCGAAGAATTCGGAAAATTCAAAGAATTTAGAGAATTCAGAGAAATAAAATATTTCAGAAAAGTCAAAAAATTTATAGAATTCAATAGAATTTAAAGAATTCGAAGAATTAATAGAATAATGTAAATTCACAATATTCGAAGAGTAAAGGAAATCCGGAGAATTTAGGAGAATGTAAAGAATTTATAGAATACGAAGAATTCAGGGAAGGCAAAGAATTTAGAGTATTTAAAAGAATTTAAGGAATTCAAAGTATCGAAAGAATTTAAAGAATTCAAAAAATTAATAGAATTATGAAAATTCATAATATTCGATGAATTAAGGAAATCAAGAGAATTTAGGAGAATTCAAAAAATGTATAGAATATGAGGAATTCAGGGAATTCAGAGAATTTCGGGAATTCACAGAATTAAAATAATCCCAGAAATTCCAAGAACTCAATGAATTCTGAGGATTGAAGGAATTTGTGGAATTTGTAGAATTTTAGAAACTAAAAATATTCAAAGCATTGAGAGAATGCAGAAAATTTCAGTGAATTCATAGAAATAAAATATATTTCAGAAAAGGCAAGGAATTCCGAAAATTCAAGGAATTAAAGAATTTTAAGGAATTCCAAGAATTCAAGAGATTAGGCGCATTCGATAAATTCAAGGAATTTAAAGAATTTCGGGAATTTATAATATTCAGGGAATTCAGAGTATTTTGTGAATTCAGAATATTCAAGGAACTCAGAGAATTCATAAAATTCAAGAAATTCATAAATGTCAAAGAATGTATAAAGTTTCAATAAATTAAGAAAAATGAGGAAATTCAGAACATTAAGAGAATTCAAAGAATACATAGAATTCAAAGCATTCATGGAATTCAGAGAATTAAAAAATGGATAGAATTTATACAATTCAAAGAATTCAACGCATTTATAGAATTCAAAGAATTCATGGCACACAAAGAATTCAGAAAATGCAAAGAATGGAGAGAATTTAAAAAATCTGGAAACTGAGAAGAACTCAGAAAATTCTGAGAATTTAAGAGAATGCAGAGAATTTATTAGAATTCAGAGAATTTATTAGAATTCAAAGAATTCAAGGAAAAAAAATAATTTAGAACATTCAGAGGATTAAAAAAATACATAGAATTCAAAGCATTCGTAGAATTTAGACGATTCAAAAAATTCATAGAATTCAATGAATTCACAGAATTCAAAGAATTCATAGAATTGATAGAATTCAAAGAATTCCTAGAATTCAGAAAATTCAAAAAATTTTGAGAATTCGGAGAATTCAAATAATCCGAAAACGTAGAAGAATTCAGAAAATTCAGAGAATTTAAGAGAATTCAAAGAATTTATTAGAATTCAAAGAATTCACAGAATTCAAAGAATTAATAGAATTAATAGAATTTATAGAATTTATAGAATTCACAGCATTCATAGAATTTAAAGAATTCAGAACATTCAAAGAATTCAGAGAATTCAAAGAATCTGAAATCTTAGAAGAATTCAAAAAATTTCAGAGAATTCAGAGAAATAATAGATTTCAGGAAAGTCCAAGAATTTAAGGAATTCAATTAATTGAAGGTATTTTGAGAATTCAAGGAATTCAGATAAAATAAGGATTTCGGTAACGTGAAGACACTCAGAGAATTCAAGGCATTCAGCGCATTGAAGAAATTCAAGAAAATAATAATATTCAAGGTATTTAGAGAATTCCGAGTATTCCGCAAATTTAAGAAACTCAGAAAAGTCAAGGAATTCGGCGCACTGAAAAAAATTGGAGAATTCGAAGAATTCAGAAAATTCCATGAATTCATATAATCAAGCATTTTCAAAGAATTCAAAGAATGGCAAGTAATTCAAGAAATTCTGAATATTCGAAGATTGAAACGAATTCGGGATAGTTCATGGAATTAAATAAATTCAGATAATAAGAAAATTCAAGGAATTCAGTTAATTCAGGGAATTCAGTTAATTCAATTAATTCACTGAATTTAAGGAATTCACTGAATTAAAAGAATACAGTGAATTTAATGAATTCAGGGAATTCAAGGAATACAGTGAATTTAAGGAATTCAGTGAATTCGGGAAATTTGAAAATTCAAGGAACTCAGAGAATTCAAGGAATTCCGAGAACACAACTAATTCCGAGAATTTAAGGAAATCAGAGAATTAAAGAAATTCAGAGAATTGATTGAATTCAAGGATTCCGTAGAATTTCGAGAATTCATAGCATTTTAAGAATTGAGGAAATTCAAAGAATTTCGAGGAATTTAGAGAATTTAGAGTATTTAGAGAATTCAAAAGAATTCAAAGAATTCAAAAGAACTCAAAAGAATTTAAAGAATTCAAAAAATTCAAAAAATTCAAAGAATTCAAAGAATTCAAAGAATTCAAAGAATTAACAGAATTATGAAAATTTATAATATTCAAAGAATGAAGGAAATCCAGAGAATTTAGGAGAATTCAAAGAATTTATAGAATAGGAAGGAATAGGAAGAATTCAAAGAATTGCAAGAATTCGAAGAATTAATAGAATTATCAGAATACATAATATTCAAAGAATTAAGGAAATCCAGGTAATTTAGGAGAATTCAAAGCATTTGTAGAGCACGAGGAATTCAGGGAAATCAAAGAATTTAGAGAATTTAGAGAATTTAGAGAATTCTAAAGAATTTAAAGAATCAAGCCAATTCAGGGAATTCAGAAAATTCGAAGAATTCGAAGAATTAATAGAATAATGAAAATTCAGAGAATTCAAGGAATTCATAGAATTTTGAAAAATCATAGAATTCAAAGAATTAATATAATTCATAGAATTCAAAGAATGCATAGAGTTAAAAGAATTCATAATATTCAAAGAATTCAGAGAAATAAAAGAATTCAGAGAATTCAAAGAATCCGAAAACTTCGAAAAATTCAGAAAATATCAGAGAATTCAGAGAAATAAAAGATTTCAGAAAAGTCGAAGAATTCACAGAATTTGAGAAATTCAGATTATTGAAAAAATTCAAGGAATTTAGAAAATTTCGGTAATTTAGAATATTTGAGAATATTTCAGAAATGCAGTAACTTTAAATAAAACTAATACAATTTTCTGTGAAACAAGGAAAATTTCGAACTCCGTTAGGATTCGAGCCCAGGACTCTTGCCTAATTACTCCCAGATATTTTTATCAATAAATAAAACGCTTACCTTGAATCAGGCTGATTCCTATTCTTCAAACTCTTCAGTTTCAACCATAATCCACATCCAATATTTGCTCGGCATTTTTTCGCGATTTCCTCCACTTTCACAGAACCAGGGTCAACTGGATTAACACTATCAGTCACATCACTCATCACTACCGGGACCGAAGTCATTATCCTTGGATTATCCGAAGACGAACGTTCTAAGGTTTTCACTTCACTAAATTTTTTTAAATATTTGTCATAATCATCCATGACCGTGTCTGTAATAATCGAAAAGTTTTTATTGATTTCGTAACACTCATCTTTTTGAAAACTCACTTCAAAATTTTTATTTTTTAGATTTTCATCTTTCAAATTTGCATCCTTCAAATTTTTATCTTTCAAATTTTTATCTTTGTGAACACCCCTCGGGATAAATGTTCTTGATTTTACAATCGTCCACATCTTTTGTTTCGATTTTGGTTCCGAAGGTACTTTTTCGAAAAGTTTCATTTTTTATTAATAAATTTTTTTGAATTTGTTTTATTGATGGCACTTTTTTTTAGTGGTATTTAAATGCGATTTTTTTTTTAAGGAAGGGGAGTTTGAACACACTCGGTGGTTAAAGTGATACTGAATCATATCGCTGCACATACTAAGAGGGAGTGATTCGAGTGGATTGTTAGTTCGTAGTTGCTGAGGAGCAGAGTCATTGTACCTGTCATTCCCCTTCCCATAACTTTTCTCCCCTCTTGCTTATCAATGTTTTCCCTATTATACTAGGTTTTTATACCTTTCTCTATTTTTAATTTTAATTTTTCAATTTTTCTCATATAAACTATTTTTTAAATAAAAAATAAAATAAATAAATTATTTTAAAACTGTTTAAAAAATAAATAAAAAATGAAATTTGGACAACACACTCCCAAATGTGTATTCAAATTGAAGAAAAAAAAACTAAATGAAGAAAGAGGAAACAAAAATAAGATGATGTCATTTCAAACAAAGAACATTATTTTGATGAACAAATTTTAAAACTCGAAAGAAAAATTTGTTTAACAAAGTTTTTAATAGAATTTTTACTGCTGCTTTTACGTTGGTAACTTTTTGCTGAAAATTATAAAAAAAAAAATTCGGATATAAAGTATAAATTTTCGAACAAGACTGAAAATCTGTGAAATTTTAGGTTGTATCAGTTTTTTTCACAAAAATTCAGCATTCATACCGCAAATGGTTATTTTTATTCAAATATTATTTAATTCAAAAGATTAAACATTTTTTTTTAATTTACGTTTTACGAGTTTGTTAGTTTTTTTCACCGGATATTTTTGAACAAAAATAATTAGATTTTAAAGATTTATGAGTTTCAACAATTTTAGGTTACGTTCGAATTTTATACAAAAAATTAGTATTTTAAAACAAGAATCATAAAATTTTGAAGAAAATTTATTACAATTCTAAATACATGTTTGGTACGTCAGTGTTTTACAAGGAAATTTGCATTTTCAAACAAAAATCATCAAGATTCCCATTTTTTTTTTAATTTTAGGTTATACTAGCGTTTCATACCGGAAATTATTATTTTGATTAAAATATTATTGGATTTGAAAGATTCAAAATTTTTGAGCAATTTATGTTTTTCGATTTTGTTAGCTTTTTTACCAGAAATTGACATATTTAAACAAAAATATTCAGATTTTGAAGGTTCTTAATTTTTAAACAATTTTAGGTTAGGATAGCGTTTCAGACAAAAAATAGAAATTTCAGAACAAGAATCATTAGATTTAGAAAAAAATATATTAAAATCCTAATTAATTTTTTGTTACGTTATGTTATTGTTTTTCGACGGAAATCAGGATTTTAAAACAAAACTAATCAAGTTTCTCAATTTTTAACAAATTTTAGGTCATTTGAGCGTTTTACACCTAAAAATAGGCCATTTTAATTAAATATTATTAGTTTCAAAAGAATAAATAATTAAAATTTTTCTTCAAACAGTTTAGGCAAAAATCATTATATTTTAAAGGTTAATGATTTTTCAACAATTTTAGGTTACGTTAGCATTTTATACACAAAATTAGTATTTTAAAACTAGAATCATTGGAATTTGAAGAAAATTTATTACAATTCTAAATAATGTTTTGTTATGTTATTGTTTTTCGACGGAAATAAGCATTTTAAACCAAAAGAAATCAAGTTTCTCAATTTTTAACCAATTTTCTGTTATTTTAGCGTTTTACACCTAAAAATAGGTCATTTTAATTAAATATTAATAGTTTCAAAATAATAAATAATTAAAATTTTTTTATAACAACTCGAACAAAAATCATTATATTTTCAAGGTTAATGATTTTTTAACAATTTTAGGTTACGTTAGCATTTTATACAAAAAATTAGTATTTTAAAACTAGAATCATTAGATTTCGAAAAAAATGTATTACAATTCTAAATAATTGTTTGTGATGTTAGTCTTTTTCTCCGGAAATTAGAATTTTAAAACAAAAATCATCAAGATTTCCAGTTTTTAACAATTTTAGGTTATGTTAGCGTTTCATACCGGAAATTATTTTTTTTTATCGAATATTATTAGATTTGAAAGATTCAACATTTTTGAACAATTTATGTTTTTCGATTTTGTTAGCTTTTTTACCGAAAAAATACATATTTAAACAAAAATAATCAGATTTTGAAGGTTCATTATTTTCAAAAAATTGTAGGTGAGGATAGCGTTTTACTCCAAAAACAGATATTTGAGAACAAGAATCATTAGATTTAGAAGAAAATGTATTACAAGTCTGAATAATTTTTTGTCATGTTATTGTTTTTCGACGGAAATTAGCATTTTAAAACGAAACTCATCATGATTCCCGATTTTCAAATCAATTTTAGGTTATTTTAGCGTTTTACACCTAAAAATGAGTAATTTCAATTATATATTATTGGATTCAAAATATAAATCATTTATAAAATTATACAAAGTTTAAGTAAAATAGTTATATTTTGAAGGTTAATAATTTTTCAACAATTTTAAGATACGTTAGCATTTTATACAGAAATTAGTATTTTAAAACGAGAATCATTAAAGTTTGAAGAAAATTTATTACAATTCCAAATAACTTTTCGTGATATTAGCCTTTTTAGCATTTTAAAACGAAAATCATAAAGATTGCCAGTTTTTTTAAATTTTAGATTATGTTAGCGTTTAATACGGGAAATTATTATCTTTAATCAAATATTATTAGATTTGAAAGATTCAATATTTTTGAACAATTTAAGTTTTACAAGTTTATTAGCTTTTTTACTGAAAATTTACATATTTAAACAAAACTAATCAGATTTTGAAGGTTCATAGTTTTTAAACAATTCAAGATTAGGATAGCGTTTTACACCAAAAATTGGTATCACAGAACAAGAATCATTAGATTCAGAAGAAAATGTCTTTCAATTCTGAAGAATTTTTCCTTATGTTATGTTATTGTTTTTCGACGGAAATTACCGTTTTGAAACAAAACTCATCAAGATTCCCGATTTTCAAATCAATTTTAGGCTATTTTAGCGTTTTACATCTGAAAATGAGTAATTGTAATTAAATATTATTAGATTCTCAAAAATAAATCGTTCATAAAATTACAAAAAATTTAAACAAAAACCATTAGTTTTTAAAGGTTTATGATTTTTGAACAATTTTATGTTTCGTTAGCATTTTATACCGAAAATTTTTATTTTAAACCAAGAATCATTAGAAACGTTGGTGAATATTATCCATGCTTTTTTATTGTGATTTCAAAGTAATAAAAATAAAAAAGACGAAAGAAATAAAGAAGAGAAGGAAGGGGATTTGGTTGGTTGCCTTTTCATTTTTCTTTCCTCTTTTTTATTTTCGTCCGGAGAAACAAATTTTTATTTTGTTTTCAGGAATCACAATAGGAACATTTTGTGGTATTTGTCCAAATTTTATCGTAGGATTCTTGGTTTATTTACAATAATTTATACATTAGTTTATTTAATTTTTTAGGTGAAAATTGAACTATTCTGTTTGATAATTGATCGTTTTTAGTTGAAAATTCAACAGCTTGTTTGCAATTGTTTCTGGACCTTGACGACTGAAAAATCTTGTTAAGTTGAAAATTAAACTCATGTAGAAAAGTAGTGTTTTGGGGGGTTAAGCAGGATTCTACCTTCGAACGCGCGAAAAAAATGCTATTTTTGTAAATTTTTTTTTTAAACAAGGAAGATATTGATGTAGTGTTTATCATGCTTAATTAATATACTCCTAAACCGCATTAAAATATTTTTTTAAATTTTAATTATTAATTAATTAATTAATTTAATTTAAATGCACAAAAAATGACGGCAATTCGAAAATAAAAAATAAAAAAATCTCATGTTGTTTTCTAATATTTGCAAAAAAATAGTAAGAATGAAAATTTGCATATAAATATTCTACCACCGGTCGATGTATATGTATAGAATATGCGGTAAAAATTTCAGATCAATCGATTGGATAGTTTCGGAGACTTTTTTAACAAGCGGTAAAAAAAGTGGTTTCGAGAAAGTGCCATTTAAATGTGTATAGAGCGCATGAAATATACTAAAAAAATAGTTTTAATGTATTTTAATAGTATATTTATTAAGCATAACAAATCCTACATCAATATCTTTCTTATTATTTAAAAAAAAATGTACAAAAATAGCATTTTTTTCGCGCGTTCGAAAGTAGAACCCAGCCTTAAATTCAACTGTTACTGATTAAAAATTAATTTTTTGGTTGGGATAACAACTACTTGATTTTTTGTTTAGAATTCATCTTTTTTTGGAATACAAATATAATTTTGTGTGCTGAAATTTGAACTCTTATTTTAAACATTAATTTTTATTGGTTCAAGAATCATCATTTGCATTAAAAATGTTTCTCTTTGGTTGAGAAGTGAGATATTTTGTTGAAAATTCTTTTTTACTCGAACATACATTTTTTTTTTACTGGAAATGTAATAATTATTTCAATTGAAAATTCAAACATTGTCGTTGGAAAATTTTCTCTTCACTTTGAAATAATACAAAATTTGAAATTTAACCATCCAATTTCAGGTTAAAAATTACCATTTTTAGTTGAAAATTAAACTATTCCAGTCAATGATTCATCATTTTAGTTGCAAATTTATAAGCTTGGTTAAAAATTAATTTTATTAACCGAAAATCGAAACTTTAAAATTGAATTTTTGTGTTGAAAACTGATATTTTTTGTTGAAAACTCAAATATTTCATTAAGAATTCATGCATTTTGTTGAAAAATCGTATTTTTTGGTAGAAAATTAATCTTTTTGTATAAAAATTAATTTTCTGGTTTAGAAATTCATCTTTTTGGCTGAAAATTCAAGTATTTCAGTTAAAAATGTGCAATTTTAGTTAAAAATTTAACTTTTTGGTTGAAAATATAAGTACTTGGTTGAAAGATAAACTCTTTTGTTAAAAATTCATCTATTTTACTTAAAATTTATTTACTCCAGTTGAAGATCGACCTAATTCAGTAAAAAACACATCATTTCATTGAAAAATTTATCACATTGGCTGAAAATTTGTTTGTCTTTTTTTGTAGGAAATTTTGTTGTTGAAAATTAATTTTTTAAATTCAAATTTAACTATTTGGTTGAAAGTTTGTCTTTTTTAGTTGAAAAATCATCTCTTTTCTTGAAAAAACATATTTTTTGGTAGAAAATTATTCTTATGTTTCAAAATTAACCTTTTTGTTTGAAAATTTATCTTTTTGGTTGAAGTGTTAGTATTCCAGTTGAGTATTCATCATTTTATTTGAAATTTCATCTTTTAGATTGAAGATCAAAACTACTTGGTTGAAAGTTATTCTTTTGTTAAAAATTCATCCTTTTGGATCAGAATTCATCTATTTCAGTTAAAAATGCATCATTTTAGTTTAAAAGTTGTTCTTTTTTTCTGGTAAATTAATTTATTAACTGAAAATTTAACTATTCCATTTTTGGTTGAAAACTGATATTTTTTAGTTCAAAGTTCAACTAATTGGTTGAGAATTCACGTATTTTGTTGAAAAATCGTGTTTTTTGGTAAAAATTTAATCTTTTTGGTTCCAAATTCAACTGTTTGGTTCAAAATTCACCTATCTTTTTTAAAATGGAATATTTTTGCTATGAACTTTAGGAATTTGAAACGGTTCAAATTGAATTTAATACAGGACCCACATTAATTTGAACTAAATATGCACTGAGTTTTAAGTATAAAAAAATAAAATGGAAATTTCTTTGATAATTACTAGTAAACGAATCGGCACTATTTGAGTTAGTAGAAAACTACTCCCAATTAGTAGTTTTCTACTAATTCAGATTTAGAGAGTACTGATATCAAAATAATAAAACTATAATATTTTATCTCAATTAAAACTAAAAAAAGCTTTCAGCATAGAGGACTAATTAAACAAATTTTCCTATTTTTTAAATCTTTTAACCACTGATGTAAAAAAAAGAAAACTATAACATATCAAATTTGTTTTCTCAATTCTAGATATAGCTCCAATTAAATACATAATAATAAATAAATAACAAATAGCCTCAATTTTAGCCATTTCTGAAAAAAATCTGATTAAAGTAAAAGCTTCTAGCATAAGAGTTTTCTCCCCCCTCAATTTTCCAATCCCTTTTTTCCCCAAACGATTGTTTTCTAAAAAAGTAGAATTTAAATAGAAAACAGATTTTTCTCAAAGCTCTTACTATTTTTCTACTTTTGTTACTACCTCAAACTACTTTCAACTACTTTATTAAACATTCATTTTATTGTTTGAAGATTCAATTATTTTGTTGACTTTTTTTTGTTTTTGTTTTAAAATTAATTTTTTAACTAAAGATTTAACTATTTCACTTTGGTTCAAAATTAATCGTTTTTTTTTAATTCTACTATTTGGTTACAAATTCATGTATTTTGTTGAAAATTCTTCTTTTTTAGTAACAAATTAATCTTCTAGATTATAAGTTCAACTGCATGGTTGAAAGTTGAATTACGTTATTGAAAATTTATTTTATTAGTTAAATATTCATCTGTTTAGTTGAAAATGGAACCATTTTGTTGAAAATTCGTTTCCTCAATTAAAAATTGATCATTTTTAGTTAAAAATTCAACTAATTGGTTAAAATATAACTTTTTTGTTTGAAAATTCATATTGTCGGGTTAAAAATCCAACTTTTTTGTTGAAAATTAGTCTGCTTTACTTAAAAATTTAACTTTTGTGTTGAAAATTTATTTTAAATAAAGTTTTTGTTGTTGTTAGAATGTGAACTATTATATTTTTTGTTGAGAATTTTATTAATCTTTTTTAATGGAAAATTCATCTACTCGATTAAAAGTTGAACTTCTTTGTTTTCAAATTCATTTTCTTTTTTAAAGATTCCTAATTTTTAATGAAAATTCAACTATTTGGTTACAGATTTCAATATTTTGTTGAAACAGAGAGACGCTGGCACGAGATTGTAGGGGTGTCCTATGACACCCTGCGAAATCTGGCTCGAATAGGTACTAGGGCGCGGACCCCTATTTGAAACACACAAACATACATTCAGTTATATATAGCTATATATAGATATACAATGTATGGCTGACCTTGAATTCTTTTTTCACTCATTTTCGGAATATACTATGATTCAAGTAGATAAAGACATGTTTGAAAAGACGATTGACATGTCTAGCCGATCATTATTTTTCTACTTAACAATTTATGGCAATTTCTTAATAATATACGTATTACGAGAAGCCTGTAAATTTTTAAGACAAATTTCACGTGTGACAGATTCTTTCGTTTCTACTTGTGATTTTTTAAATTTTCGAATCATATTTTTTGTAACAGGCACACATTTCCTGCCTGACCAATTACTCTTTTTCTACTTGTCAATTTGCGAATAATCTGATAACATACATGTTAAAAGACACATATAGCCTGCCTGACCTGTTCTTCTTTTTCTACTTGATAATTTCAAGCTTTGATAATCATATGCCAGGCAAAAGATATTTAATTTTATATTAATAAAATATGAGGAATTGAATAGAAAAGACATTTGTCGAGATTTTTTTTGGCTGAAAGTAAAATCTTTTTCCGCTTGGGAATTTCAAAAGTTCCAATTCATGGATGCTAGCAGATTCTGAATGTTTTTTCTTATTATGAATTTAAAGTCAATGAAGCACCCGATTTAAATTCAACATTAATTATCATAATTAAGAGGCGAGATATTATTTTGTATTTTTGAAATGTTCTTTTCAGCAATAATTAATCAACTTTTGAAACAATAGGAAACTGTTCATATGTAATCTAAGAATAAAAGTGATATAAAAGAATTTGGAAACTATGAATTGCGTAACATTTTTTCAATTTTATCTGACAAAGTACGTCTCGAATTACAACATTTATTATATAAAAAAGAAATATATTCCAAAGAATTTAAGATTAATTCCAACTAAATAAATCATTCATCTCCGACAAACTTCCCATCAACTTCCCGTTTTTCCCCTTTTCCTTATTTTTTCACTTGAATCCGCATCCTTTTGGTTTGAAAATTCAACTATCTTGTTTAATATTCATCGTCTTCAGTTGAAATAAAGCATTTTTAATTAATAATTCAAATATTTTGGGTTAAAATATCAAGTATTGCATTCTTAGTTAAGAATCTCCATTTTTCTCTGCTTAACAAATTTAACTAATTTGTTGAAAATTATATGTTTTGTTTAAAAATTAATTTTTTTCAGCTTTTTCTGCACTGTCGTCCACGTCAGTTTACCTAACCAGGGCTAAACCAAAAGTAGGAAAAACTGGTCAGAACCTTACAAGGCCCACATCGAGATTTCTTTATGTAAATAAAATTGAATTTAATGATTGAAAATTACCTTTATTTAAATAAATGAACTATTTTCGTAGACCTCAATATGCTGAATATGCTGGGACATGTATGTGGTCGGGAAGGGAATTTCGCAACAGGTACAACTGTTGGATCTGCAGTTGACAGTGAAATTGTATGTAGCTACTTGTTCGAGGCGATAGCGCCACTACCACTGCAATGAAACTCTTTGAGGGCCTGAAACACATTACATTCGTACCATTCGTACTCCTGGAACCGCAAAACCACGAATCGATCTGGGTTTTCTCCAAGACTTTGATCTCGTAGAAACTCGTTTCAGAGGCCGGAAGTGGTTTAGCAAAAGGAACCTGGAGTGGAAAGGGAGAAATACACATGCAAAATATCGGGAAAGAAGGGTGAGCTTATGATAGATACACAAGAGGACGTTAGAACCAGAAATTAAATTCACCGAAAGTAAATTGAGTTTGCAGAGAGTTTGCCGAGACCGAAGGATCTAACGAACCAAAAAATCAGGTTTAATATATACTAGAAAGGGACCACCGCAAATACAAGATACTGTTTTCTGTTATCACTATAATTTAAATCAACTAGCGTCATCATTCGCTATTTTAAACATTTTTTCCACCCCTCCTCTTCTTCGTCGACATAAAACACAAAACGTACAAGATACAAGCATACCATTTTAATAGAAATATTAGCTACAAGTGCTCTCAAAATAAAGGAAATAGGGCGATTTTTCAAAAACATAGGATATTAAATTCTTTTAAATGAAATTAATATATAGGTACCATATTGAATTCAATATGAAACGCTTAAGATTTTACGTGAAAATATATTGCATTTTTAACAAAATAGTTGTATTTACAACAAAAAATTATTTTCTACTAAAAAAAAATCAATTAGGTAGTTGAGTTTTCAAACTAAAAAGTGGAATGTTTTACAAAAAACTTGACTTTTAACCAAATAGTTGGATTATCAACAAAGAAATTAATTTTAGATCAAGTAGTTGCATTTACAATCAAATAGTTGAACTTTCAAGCAAAAAAAGTCGAATTTTTAACTAAATGGTCGAATCTTCAAGCCAAAAAGACGAATTTCTTAGAAGACAGTTTAATATTTTAACCAACAAATTTTCCACACAAAAAAATGAATTTTCAAACCAAAAAGTGGAATTTCCGACAAACCAGTTAAATTTTCGAACAAAAAAGGTGACTTTTTAACAAAATAGTTGAATTTTCAACTAAAAAGATCAAACTTCAACCAGCAAAGTTGCATTTTTAGTCAAACAGTTGAAATTTCAAGCCAAAAAGACGAATTTTTAAGAAGACAGTCAAATTTTTAATCCAAAAGGAGGAATTTTCTGTTCAAAAAGACAAATTTTCAACAAAGCAGTTAAATTTTTAACCGAATAATTACATTTTCAAAAAAATATTTAACTTTACAACTAAAATGATGAATCTTCAAAAAAATGAATTTTTAACTAAAAAATTTTACTTTTAACTAAGTAGTTGAATTTTCGTTCGAAAAATATCAATTCTGAACAATATAGATAATAGGTTATATGTCAACCAATAAGCGTTTTAAGATTAGAGCAAAAACTTGAATTTAACCAAAAAAGATGAATTTTCAACAAAATAGTTGAATCCTCAGCCAAAACAGGTTAATTTTTATCTAAACAGTTGCATTCTTAACGACAATAAAAAACTTTTCACCAAAAAGGCCAACAATATATAGGCTAACAATACAATAATTAAATTTTCCGTTGAAAAAGTTTATTTTAATCCCAAAAAAATCGAATTTTCAACAAAATAATTAAATTTTTAACCAGATGTATCTTTAACTAATGGAATGAATTTTTGAGATATCAGTTTAATTTTAAACCCAATTAGTTGAAAAAGTTTATTTTCATCCCAAAAACCAGTTGAATTTTCAACCAAAAAAGATTTTTTATTCAAGGGAGAAAAAAATGTCAACCAATTGTAATTTGTGGGGATAAATAATTTTTAATACCGAATAAAAATTTTGAATAACTATTTATTTTTTAAGTTTAATTGTTCTAAAGCTGTATAAATATCAATCCCTAGGTTTCTTGAGAAAATTAAAAAAAAAATTGGAAGATTTGAGACGTTTTATTTTGCAGGATTTTAAAAAATCTAAGGAGAAATTCGAATCAGCTTAAAATGTTTGTAGCACTTATTTTGAGAAGATATTCAAAAATATTTTTTAATTTTTGGAAATCTTGCAGTCTTAAAATATTTTTAATCTCTAAAACTTCTGAAATTCCTAGACATCTTTCAAACTGGCTCAAAATATTCCTAAAATTTCCCTAAAATCTTCCAGATTCCTTGATGACAATCTTGGAAATCTTTTGAAGAGTTTCAAAATCTTTTTTAATCTTCTATTAAGTTTGATTTTCCAACAAAAAAATTAATTCAAATTTTCCTAGGAACCTTAAGAAAATTTTTTACTATACTAAAACCTTTCAAAATCCTTAAAAAGCTTCAAATTTTTTTATGAAATCTTTAAATATCTACATTTTTTTATGTTTTGAAACCTTTTCGAGCTTTCAAATATTTCTGAAGTTTTTTCAAATCTTCCAAATATTTTTAAAAATGGTTATACTTTTGCCTAGAATTCATGAAAAGAATTTATTAATTAAAAACATTGCCTTTACATCTTCCAGATTTTTTTCTCGATATTTCGAGAAATCTTTAAAAAAATATACTTCCGAAAAAGGTATTGTGACGTTCTCGAAACAAATGGGTAAAAATGATGCAAGAGTTTCAAGCGACGTAGATGAAATAGGTCCAACAACAATTGCCTGAGATTTGCTCGGGTTAGGTGTAAGTCCATTCTTCCAGGTTCAGAGGATAACACGATCGATATCCTCCTGATCCAGAACAAGTAATCTACTTAGTGAAGGAGACGGTCCCGATAAGTAAATTTTGAAACCTTCAGCATATTTGCGGCAGCTGCAATGTTGGAGTTCACTTCCAAGGTCAGAGCTTTGAAAAACCCCACACTTGATCGTCGACCATTCAGAAAGCCCGCTACTACTATTAATAATTCTGTGGAATCAATTCTACAAATCGCACCTAAACCATTTGATGATAGACTTTGAATGGTTAAAAAATTTTCACTTTTGTAGGAGTAACTCATGGTTAACCGTATGAAAATCCTTTGAAAAATCAAACCGCACAACATTCATGATCTTCCTATTATCCATTGCTACATTGAGATCCGTCGTTACCTCAAGGGAAGCAGTGCGAAAACCTGATTGCATTGGTTCAATGGCCTTAAATATTTCGAGAAATTTGTAAGGTTGCAGGTAAACAATTTTTTCAAGTTGTGCAGTGAGTGTACATCAAATAGAAATTGGCCGAAAGTCTTTCGGGGAAGTAGGTTTGGAAATTTTGGCAACTATATCAGGTGTGATGTCATCTGAAAGGAAGTCAGAATCATTAAAAGTTGAAGTAAGGGGATTAGTGGAAGATGATGATAATGATGACATGTATGGATACTATTAAATGGTCAAATTCGTTAATTTTTATTTGCTTCTACAGAATTGAGTTCGCGAGGCTCCTCGCATAGCCAACTTTCTGGAGATCAGGATCAGGTTCCTCGCACTCTACAGAATCAACTTCATCAGGATTATTTCCAGTTTCCTGTTGACTGTCATCTCAAATACATAATCAGCAAATCGTCGTAGACACAGGTGGTAACCCTCATATAGATCTTCATTTTGAATCGCTACCAACAAACACACCAAGTGAGGTACAACGAAACGAGTATGGTGATGTCTTCGTATTTTTTGACCACATGGGTCATCATAGATTATTTTTGGACGGAAAAATGTCAACAATAAATATGAGAGGACGACACCCAGTTAGGTCGCTTACTTTTAATGAAATAAAGCATTTGGCGAAAAATCGAAATAGTTAACGATTGTTGTAATCTGATGTACACTTGTCCATGTAATTCGAAGTAATTATGTGTGATTCCTGGATATTTAGATTAAGAAACACAATATTTTGAATTAAAGAGGATTTAATTAATTTAAAGAAATTTCTGTACTGAATACGTCCTATAAAAATTGCTCCAATACAAAGAAAGAGCTGACTGAGTACTCGTGCACTGCGGTCCATCCAAGGCGAGAGTCACAACCGTCGCTCGGCCTGCGCGTTGAGAAACTGCGTGGACCAGCATTTTGAGGAAGTTCTATTTGAAAAGAATAAGAGAATTGTGGTTGGAAATTAGGTACTTGATATAGTCATATGTGATTTTATATCAAGAAGCTATTTCCTTTAAACATATTAATGTCCATCAGCGGCAGTGAAAGTTTTTTTTTATATTGAAATTACTTAGCATTATACACGAAAGCCATTGAAATCTAGTGACTTATTTTTGAATCTCTTAAAAAGCCTTAAAATCCTTCTAAAATTAAAAAAATCCTTCAAATCCCTTGAAATCATAAAAATATTTTATCAGTTCCTAAAATCCGTTAAAATCTTTTGAAATCCTCTAAAATCTTCTGAAAAATTTATTAAGACTTTAGAAATTAAAGCCTAACGTTTTTTCAATTCGAATGCTCAATAATTTGCGTATATAAAATGAAAGCTTTTAACACTTTGCAATAAATTAAGAAATTTATTTTGAGAAAACCAATAACAAATTTGCAGGAATCAAATAATAATATTACTAACTTGGAACTCGAATTTTTCCTACAAATTTTCGAAAATCATGCGATAGTGAAAAAATTACCTTGAAAACATCCATATTATTTTTTCAAAATTTTCGAAATCTTATTAAATATAATTTTAAGATTAATTTTTTGAAGCAAAAAGTTATTGTTACTGTTACTGAATTATGATACAATTTTTTTAGTTATTTGAAACCTTACAAAATGCTTCGGAAGCTTTTAAATTATTTTTGAATCTTTTCAAAACTTCTTGATGAATTGTAAACTTACTTAATTATTTTTTATATAAATTATTGATCAATTATCATTTATGATTGAAATTTTTCAAAAATCTTTCTCGATATTCTCTTCAAAATTGAATTTTCAAAATTTCATCTCGAAATATTCAAAAGTCTAAATTAAGTTTTTTATTTTTCTAAACTTTTTCCACTTTTAAATTAAGCTTGAATCTTCTTAAAACTGGTAAATATCTCTTAAACTTACTCAAATATTTTCCAAATTTATAATTGTTCAATTGGGTTCGAAATTGAATAAGAGCGTTTTATTTTTGAAATTTGTTAAAAATTAAGAATAGTTTACAAGGTTCAATCAAACGTGTACACTTGTTTCCCTCAGAAAATTAGTTTTCAGTAATACCTTGTAAATATTAAAAACAAAGCAAAGAAATATTAATTGAAAGTAATACAATTTTAAGTTTTTTCAATTTTTTAAATATTTTTCATATTTCTTAAAAACTTCTACAAGTCTTTTGAAAGGATTCCATATGTTCCCAAAATTAAAAGAAGAATTCTACAAAATTGAACTAATTTTCTTCAAATGCTCCAGATTCCTTTTTGATAATTTTGAAAATATTTTGGAATGTTTTGAAACTCTTCTAAATATTTTGTTAAAATTTCATATACTAAGTTACGAAACTCTTCTCCTTCTTTTTCGTTGAAAACATCGTGTCAAGGGTAATAAACAGAGTTCTCTGTTATTAAAAACAAATTTGTTTGTCACTATTCAAAGCTAGCAGAAGTCTTGAAATTTTGAAATAAAAACTCGCTTTAAAAATTGTCCAAAATATTTGATCAAGTGTCCGGAAATGAACGATATCCCTTACCCACCCCTCATATTCCCTCATTTCCTCTACTTACCCTTCCCCCTTATTTGCACTAATTTCCCCTGCTTCCTCCATTATTTCCCCTTTTTTTCCTCAATAAACCGTTTATGTAAAAATACGACTTACGGACGGTTTCTGTCCGGGACTACGCAATTCTAGAAACAACTAAGAAATTTGTTGTGAAAACAGATATGAGAACCGGAAAACCCAGATAATTATATTGTAAATTATTTAATAAATTTCAACGAATTCAGTCATTTTTTTGCCAATTGGCTTATGAAGTACAAATATCTCAGAAGAACAAAACCTTGATGCTTATAATCTTCTAGATAACGACGACAATATATATACCCTAATAAAACAACAAACTTTTGAATAGATACACTGTTAACTAATTATTCAGTAATACTGCGTTCAGTTTTTTATTAGCTTCGAAAAAATGAAGATCGTTCATCCTCTGGTGTTCACCTTGGTGGTCATCTTCAATTCTATAGGTCATTATAATTATTATTATGGTTTATTTAATACCTATATCAAGTACATTTTTCAGCTTTCTGCAAATAATTTAAAAAAATCTGTAAATAGCTTTCTGCAAATGCTTAAAGACCACTAACCACTAACCGGGTGACTTCTTAAAAAGGCTTAAGTTACAAATATGATCGCGGCGTCCAAAACATAGATACAAATACTTCGAGAAAGCTTTAGGAAGCTTATCGAATTCTGCAATATATTCGTTTCAAATAGTGTTTTCTCTACTCGAAATTCTTTTAGAATCCTCACATTACTAACTTTCTTATGGATACCACACTGCCGATAATTTTTTAAATCTCGTTTATACGCCTAGATATCTTTCCATTGATATTTCTGAATGTAGTCAATGAACTACCAAGAATGACGTACTTATCAACTTGTTCTATACACTCATCATCTAAGACAATGTTAAAAATTTGGTTTCCTCACCTTCCCTTTAAAGACCATAATTTTTGTTTCATTCGCGTTAATTTCAGGGCATATGTTCTTTGTCTAAAAGGGCCATTGTTTGTCTACTCGAATTTTATCATCCCATTACGCATCACCAGCTATTCTTTCCACAACCGCAGTACCGCACACTTCAGAGACATTCCAAATAATAAATTCCCGGAGCATAGTCCATGCGGCATCTATATCTTTATTGCGTATTAGCGTCTGTTTCATATTCTTGGTTCTCTTTCTGCTCCATCCTTGACCTATTTTGATTTTTGAGACTAAAAAGTAATGATTCGTTTTATATTCAGAACCCCTATTAATTATAATCCTTGTATCTTTTACCATCTCTCACAGTCTTTCATCTGCATCAACAAGGTCAAATATACTGTGGCTATCTCCTCTGCACCAGCTGTAGGAGTAGATCATTTCTGGTATGAGCAAGTATTTGTAATAAACACTTCCTTACCTAGGCACAAGATAACTAATCTTCATTAGTTATCATTCGTTTTTGCATCCCTAAAATTACCTAGCATCCTCTGCCCCATGATTGGAAGTACCGACAGTATCATTGAAAGTGTTCCAGAAGGCGTCTTTTACTTTACTCCTTTTACCATCAACTGGGGTGGAGCACGCTATAATTATTTTCCGATTTCCACTTTCATTACTACCCACCAAAATCTGGAAGATACAAGATTATGACCCTCGACAGCTGTCTTGTTCCCTTATTCATAACACCGAACACAAAAAAAAAGTTGTTTGCCCGGCGAACTACACCGGCATATCTTCATGTTTTTGGGGTCTCCGAATCCGCATCCGGGGTTCAAATAGCCAAGTTAGCTCGTATTTTTCCAAAAAAAACGCAAAAATATACGTAAAATCGACGAAAACAGCTACTTTTTTTGTATATTTTTACAAAAAACAAAGTATTTTCATGCACGGTGGACTTAGCCAGCATATTTATATGTTTTTGAAGTTGCTGAATCCGAATCTGGGGTTCAAATATCCAAGTTAGCTCGTATTTTTCCAAAAAAACGCAAAAATAGATGTAAAATCGATGAAAATAGCAATTTTTCTTGTATATTTTCACAACAAATAAATATCTTCATGTCCGGTGGACTCAACCAGTATATCTATATGTTTTTGGGGTTGCTGAATCCGAATCCGGGGTCCAAATGACCCAGTTGGCTCATATTTTTCCGAAAAACGTAAAAGTGGACGTAAAAATGACAAAAACAGCGATTTTTGCTGTATTTCTTGGGTAAAAATGGAACTTTTTATGTCTAGTAAACCTAATTACCATACCTTCATAATTTTTTGGGTCGCTCAATCCAATTTTTCTGTGAAAAAACCCCAATTAGATCGTAGTTTGTCTTTGAAACTCTGAATTAGTTTTAAAAATACCAGAAATGGTGATTTTTCCTTTATTTTTCAGATGAAAAAAAAAACTTACGTCTAGTGGAGTGAATCACAATATCTATATGATTGTTGTTTACTGTAGATTTCCTTTGCCTTTTACGTTTCGAATTGTTTAATTTGCGTTGGTTTCCTTGCATGGCATGAGTAGGATTTTTTCTAAATGAGTTCTATTTACTTTTAGCGTTACCGAGAAACAACGACGTGGACGTAGTAAATTCTGTTCCCTTGTGGTGCTTTATTACCGTGAGTCCCCTTGCCTCTAACGCTTATAGGGTTCTTTAATTTTTTATATTTCTTTATTTTGCTCGTATCGAACCCTTTTGTCCTCGAAAGACCTACGTAGTGGCTTTCGCTTTCGTTTGGTACCTTGATCAACTTGATCTCGTTTTGAACTCCAACAGTAGTCAGCGATCATGTTGACATCCCAACGTCCCTGATAGCGCCTCTTCATCTTTTTTATATCCTGGTGGAAACGTTCGCCTTGCTCTTCACTAAAGTCTCCCGGGTTGTCTGGAAACTTAGTTATATACGAATGAAGAAAATGTAGCTTCGAATTCATAAGGCAGCCTAGTTTACCAAGGTTTGTTACCATTTCTGAAACCACATTCTGATAGTCTGGACTTTTCTTATTACCTAAAAAGTTTTTTAGAACATTTTTAAAACTTAGCCAGGCAGCTTTTTCAGTGTCAGACATTTTCGTAATGAACTCTGGATCCTGCAACATTTTTCTTATCTGTGGTCCATCGAAGATCCCCTCTTTTAGTTTTTTATATTAACCCGTCAATGTTTTTACAATAGACTAACGTTCCATTATCATTTCCTACTATCAAATCGCTGTTTTCGTTGATTTTACGTCTATTTTTGCGTTTTTTGGAAAAAGACGAGCTAACTCGGGTATTTGTACCCCGGATTCAGTTATCATAGGGATAACTCCCTATGATTTTCTGAAGTATGCGATCTGAGCTTATTCATATGAATTGTCACCATAATCTTTTGTTATTTGATAAGGTCCATAAAATAAATAAAAAAACTTCCTAGTAACCTTATAAAATGCATCCGATTCTTCTGGAATGCGAAGCAAAACCGAATTATCCTTTTGCAGAACAATTCTCGAAAGAGTCTTTTGAGTTCGACCTAGCTTTTTGCAATTCGCGTTAATTCTCTCTCTAGCCAAAACAGTTTTCGCATCTTTTCTGATACATTCTGATTTGGAACAATTGATAAGATCTTTAATTTGATCAACAGGTCTCACACCAAATTGAAATTCGAAAGGAGTATATCCTGTACTAAAATGCGTGGTTATATTCAAAAAACAATCGATATCTTGGATACACTGGGCCCATCTGGTATGTTTATCAAAGCATAATGTGTGAGACAACCGACCCAATTTCTTCATAACCTTCTTGGCTGGGTTACTTTTAGGATTTCTGATTGAAGAATAAATTGCTTGAATTCCTGATTCACGTAATCTATTGCTTCATTTTGGTGATGTAAATTGGGATCCATGATCCGCTAAAACTCTGGCGCCTACACGTTTCTGGAATGTAAAAATCGAATAATTTTCTCAAAGCAATATCAGTGGTTTTGTTTTCAGTAGGGTACAACTTAACATACTTTGAGAAAGCTTCCAAGACTATAAAGATATATTGAATTCCTCCACATGATTTTGGCAAAGGTCTATAAAAATCAACAGTCACTAGGTTGCAAGGTTCTCTTGAGTGGACAAGACTATACTGAAAATATGGGCTATCTGATCTTCAGTAATTCTAGCGTGTAGCATTTCCTCTATACTTCTATTGACTAGTTTTTGACGAACAGAAGGAATAGGATATATTTTTCTTACAACTGGTTTATGCAAGTCCAGCTGCAATCGCTAGGACATCATTGAAGAAACTATTAGTGTCAGATGAATTTTTCTTCTAACTTTTTTATGTGGAATCCAATTCAGTTGAAAATGTATTCTCTTCACAATTTTCTAGATCAGAAACTTTTTTATATAACGAATTCTAACATACCAATTCGACAGGAGAAACTCCTTCCATAATATTCTTTTCGTAATCATCGTAAACATTACTAGGATTTATATCAATAGAATTCGTTTCTTGGTTACTGTATATGATAGATTTATCACGATATAATATATTATTACCAAGTGAATTCCCCAACACGTCAGAAATATTTACATAAGTGCAATCATCATCAAATTGTAAAGAATGAGTCATATCAGTATGATTCTGAATCCTCATATTACAAGAGTACATATCTTTTATTGCATAAGACTCATCTAAAACACAAGATATAATAGTATTGTTTTCTTAATTATTAGTACCCGATCTTGTATCTCTGGAAGAGATTGATTATCCCCTTGAATATTCATATCTTTTGCTTGGATCTTCTCCTTTCACTCCGCTGGGATTCGAACACCAGGTCAACTGATTTCCGGTCAGTTGCTCTAACCACTGAGCTGCAGAGAGATCAGAGGAAGAAAATTGATCTGATCTTATCTGATCCTCTGATCTCTCTGTAGCTCAGTGGTTAGAGCACCTGACCGGAAATCAGTTGACCTGGTGTTCGAAAACCCAGCGGAGTGAAAGGAGAAGATCTTTTTTCTGAATAAAATTTAATTAATAATGTAACAATTTCAAATTTATTTATTTCAACCAAAAAAGACGACTTTTCTACAAAAAAAAAAGATGAATTTTCAAATCCAAAAGGAGGAATATTCAACAAAACATTTGAATTTTCGAACAAAAATAAGGAATTTTCAAAAAAATTACAATTTTCAACAAAATGATTGAAGTTTTAACCAAATTGTTGAATTTTCAACCTACAAACATGAATTTTCTACCAAATTTTGAACAAAAATGACCAAACTGGAACGAAAAACAGTTGCATTTTCAAATACATAATTGACTTTTGTAGAAGACAGTTGAATTTTCAACAAAAAAAGTATGCATTTTTAATCCAGAAGGACAAATTTCTTGTCCAAATAGAAGAATGTTCAACAAAGTAGTTGAAAAAGAAAACTTTTTAACAAAACACTTGAATTAAAAAAAAAAGAATTAAATTTTCAACAAAATAGTTAAATTTGTAACCACGTAGTTTAATTTTTGATCTACAAATATGAATTTACAATCAAATAGTTTAATTTTTACCAATTAGTATAATTTTCAACCAAATAGTGGAATTTTCAAGTCAAAGAGACGAATTTTGTAGAAAACAGTTGTATTTTGAACCCAAAATGTTGAATATTCAACAAATGGTTGGATTTTCAAAAAAAAAAAGAATTCTCAACGAAAAATGTAATTTTTGATATTTCAAAACAAAAAATAATACGCTTTTTTAACAAAATATTTAAATTTTTAACAAAAGAGTTCAACTTCCAACTAAATAGATAATTTTTCACAAAAATGGATTAATTTTTAACCAAATAGTTGAATTTTTAACCTTCAAAGATGAATTCTCAACAAAAAATGTAATTTTTGATATTTCAACAAAATACTTCAATTTTTAAACAATTAATTGAATTTTAAAATAAAAAAGATAAATTTTCTGTAAAAAAATTGAATTTTTAACCATAGAGATGAATTTTTCAACCAGGAAGACGAATTTTCAACAAAGAAAGATTTTTCAGTCAAGAAAGAAAGAAAAGTTCATCCAGGATATTGAAGTTTTAAGCCAAAGGACGAACTTTCTGTAAAAATGTTGAGTTTTCAACCCAAAAATAAGGGGTTTTAAACAAACAGTTGTACTTTTAACCCCAAAAGAGAAAATCTCAAACCAGGAAGATTATTTTCATACCAAAAAGACGAATTTTTAACTAAAAAATATTAATTTTCAACCAGAAATAGAACAGTTACATTTTCAGTTGAAAAAATTAATTTCTAACAAACAAAAAAACTAATTTTCAACTAAATAGTTAGATTTTCCACTAAAGAAATGAGCCTTCAATAAAAAAATACATTTTTGACAAAGTAGATCAATTTTTAATCAACTGAAATGACGAATCATCAGCTGAAACAATCAAATTTTCATTAAGCAAAATTTGTTTGTACCAAGAAAAAACGACTTTTCAACCAAAGAGATGAACATGCATCTAGAATGGTGAATTTCAATGAAAAAATTTTTTTTGAATAATGTTTTTCAATTTTCAACCAAAGTGCTCAACTAAGAAAGATTTAAGTTGAATTTTCAACAAAATGTTAATTTTCTACTAAAATAGTTGAATTTTCAACAAAAAATGACGAGTTTTCAACGAAATAGTTGAATTTCCAACAAATATCACGAATTTCAAAAAAGAAATCTATGTAAAATTTAGAAAAAAATTTAAATCTAATTTTTTTCCAACATTAGTTATTTGAGGCTTTGCATTTCTTCTTTCAATTCAGAAAAAATCGTAATTTTGATTCATTCATATCATTGATGACTTATTTTTTGTTCATTAAAATATTATCTGCATACTATTTTATTTGCATGGTTCTTATTAAAACACAGTTGAATTTGCATAAAAAGTTATTAATTAACTAGTTACTACCTATCTAGCTACATATCTGTCATATCTAATTTATTTCTAGATCATTACTTTTTTTTTTAATTCATCCAATTAAATTTGAAGAAAATTGAATAAAAATTACGATATATTTTCCAATGCGAAAGAAAATCTTAAATAATTATTGTCAAATAAACAATTACAGATTGAAATATAATTGTTAGATTAAACTTAGATTTCTGATCTGATTACTGATGTACTGAGAAATCTGTGTTTTAACGAAGAATCAATAAACATTTAAGAAAATATACAATTATTTCACTGGGATCCGAACCCTCGAAATAAATTCAGGCTATTTAAAGCCAAACATTCTCTTCTTCGTAAAATACTCTTTCAAGCTTTTAAATAGACTAGAGGAATATTTTCTAATATTATTTTACTTTTTTAGTAGCTATTTATTGTCTACCTGAAGAGAAATAATTATTTCCATCAATCATAAACTTTTGAATCATTTTATGTTTTCTAGATTAAATATTTTTCATAGATATAGAAATCATAGTAGTCTTTTCATATGCAAATTAAAAAAGGAAAACTAATTAACTAATTAAATTAAAGGGAAAAATTAATTAATTAAGTCATTACAGAAGAGGCATTTCTAAGATATTCGATAAATGAATGAAGGTTTAATAAAGTAGAAAGATATTACAAATATCTATCGAATACAAAATTTTTAATTGATCTTAACCATTATAAAATTACCTCAAAGATTATGTTTATTATACAATTTTTCTGAAATAATTGTATACTGAATGAACTGACAAATTGAAAACATTATTTTATTAAAAATAGTGACTGATTTTCTAGAATAAGATGACATTTTTATTTATTTTTTGAATCAGTTATGAACAAGCTGGAAACTTTTGATCAGGAATAATTAGGGGATTTGCAATTAGCTAACGGTACTCAGTATGCATCTCACGTTTCCATTTAATCCCTTTAGTCTAAACCGCCCTTGTGTCAGTTTGCATTTCAAATTACATTTCACTCGAAGCAAGACTCGACTTTCCACTTTTTTTCAAACTTTAGGCAATAAATTAATCACTCTTCCAAAGAGGTGAAATAAATCAGGGAAAATCAATCAGTGTCATTAATTAACTTGCAATCGCTTATAATTTGGGATTTAGTCAGATTTTTCAATCGTTTAAAATTAGTCAAATTCTGAAGTTTCCAATTTGAAATTCATCTTTAGGCTTTCATTATCTATCTTAAAACACATATCCAGGCTTTCATAGGTTTTTATCATTTGGCTTTCACTTTCATCTTTTTATATATCTCTAGCCTAAAATAGTACAGATTCAGATGATTCTAATTCAAGTCTCAGATTTCAAATTTTTTAAATTCAAATTGTACGATGCTTAACATCTTTCGGTCTGGAAAGTTTCAAATTTTAGAAATGGTTACATTTTTTACGTTTTTGATTAGAATTTTTCTATGCTTAATGCTTCAAAGAAATTTTTTCTTTCTCGAGTTTTGAATTAGGAACTATTCGATTTTCAACGTGTACATTTTGAGATTTCTCAATACACAACACATCGAATAGAACTTCTTTCACTTCAAAAGTTTCAATTTAAAAACAATTTAAATTTCGAAAATTTTTCCGTTTTTCAAGTAAACCCGAAAAATCCGTTTTTTAGAAAACATTTTTTTTGTCTTTTTCAACTTCAACTCGCCATAATTCAGCCAATTCTTGGAATTTTTTCATGAAATTTACAGGAAATATTCTTTATGATGGTCTGAGATTGATAGAGTAAACAACATATCAACATATTCGTTTAAACAAAAGTTATATATTTTTACCTGAAACATTGTGTAAATGCAAAAAGACGCATTTTTAAAAAAAAGCCGGAAAAAATCGAAAAAATCGCATGATCCGAGCCCTGAAATATAAATTCGGGTGGACCATAAAAACCTAAAAATGATTAAATTCATTGGTAATAGTACTGAAAAGTTTCTTTGTGGCATTACGAACAAATTTAAATGAAAATATTCTCATCAGTAGGCAAGTCGAATGAAAATTTTTTAATTGAATATTTGTTGTGTATGGAAAAAAAATGGTGAGACTTTAAAGTGATAATTAATAGATAGTTAGTTAATTCCATTTATTGGTAATTATAGCAATTAATTACTGGTTAAGAGTAGTTATTTAATTACATTCATTGATAATTATGGTCATCAGTTAATTACATTAGTTTATAATTAATCTAAAATATTCTTTTTTAATTATCACATTAAAGTCTTGATTTTTGCATTCCAACAATTTTTTGACTGCATATCAAGCTTTTTAGGACGCTTCCGATGATTATGGATAAAAATGTTGTTGTTTTTTGTTTCAGGATCAGTATGTTGCCCATACACAAACAATTTTTTGAATTTGAAAATTTTCAATCGACTTGCCCCATAGACAGTCTGGAATAGGAATACACTGTTCATAATCGCCCATTGGTCGTATTTCTTAACCAGTTAAAAAGTTTTGTTTAGAAATGCTCAGCATTACATTTTTAAGAGAACTAAGGTTTGCGATTTTTTTTCACAGAACAGCAATATATAAACAAATAAAGTGACAAAATTGGCCATTTCAGCTTTATGGATTTTTATTTCGAGAAAAAATACAGAAAGAAACTCACTGTTAGCTGGAATTATTGCATCTGCTAATTGCTAAGATTTTTGATAAGAGTCATAATTTTCAACACAAATGAAATTAATTAAAAAATAATTTATGTGATTGCTGTAAACATTTTTTAAAACAAAAACTAAAATTTATCATTGTTACATACAAAAGAGACGTTTCTTTCACTGAAATTATACGACAATAAACTAACAGTGGTTCAAAAACTGGATATGAGACACTGAATAATAATTTACGTAATTGTTAATAACAATTTCTAGAAAAAATGTTACATTATGCCATTTCATTGTAGAAAAACGTTGTTTTTCTTTAATAATTTTTGTGATAACCTTAATTATGATATTGTATGAAATAAATTGATTATCTATTGATATATCTGTTTTTTAGAAATAATTTTGTAGGCAAAAACTATATGCTTATCATTTTCATACAGAAATAACACCAGCAAAGTGCAGTAACAATTGATATTTATGATAATAATATTATTACAAAAAAACGATGAATAAATAAATTAAGATTCAGCACTCGAATCAATCTTGGATTCGAATTGTTCTATTAGTTCTTCGATTTCTTGATCAAGTTGGTTCCATATCACAATTAACAAAAATGATTCAGAACAAAATAACTTTTTTCTACGATCAAACGGCAGATTTTGACATTTTTCATTAGAAATTGTTATTAAAAATTACGCAAATTGTTATTTATTGTCTCTTTTGTATGTGAAAATGATAAATCTTAGTTTTTGTTTTGATTTTTTAAAGATAAAAATCACATACTTAATTTTTAATCAATCTCGTTTGTCAATAATCGCAAAAAATGTCATTCCAATAATATAATTGAAGAAAAAATAGGTTTTTTCGACTAGGAAATGGATGGTTGGGACATTTTTTCAGCGAAATTGTTATTATAAATCTGCATTATTTTCGTCAGATAAAGTTTGAAGTATTTACATGCCTTGAAAGACAATCGTAAATCACTTGTGGTCAAAAAATCTATTTAGCTATGAGAAAAACTCATTTATTGAGAATGTGTTTATAAAAATGTTTATAAAAACAGTAAATGTTAACTAATGCTAATTTTTCTTTACAAATTATGACACTTATGAATAATCTTAGCAACTATCGTGAAACAATTTGTTGTATGAGAAAAAACACTAGTCAGTTTTTATTTATAAAAATGGTTTATAATGATTAAGTCCAATATTATTAGAATTATTTCTGTTCTTTGAGTTCAGGTGCAATAATTTCGGCTAATAGTGAGTTTCTTTTGGTATTTTTTCTTTAGATGAGAATTCAAAAATTGAAATGGTCAATTTTGTCACTTTATTTGTTTATATATAGTTGCTCTGCACAAAAATTAACAAATCGCCAACCACAGTTCTCTTAAAAAGTTAATGCTCAGCTTTTCTAAACAAAATTTTGAACCGGTTAAGAAATACGACCTATGGGCGATTATGAAAAATAAATTTCTATTCCAAACCACTGTGCAATAGTGAGAAATTAAAAAAATTGCTGAAAAAAATTGGTTTGCAATGCCATAGAGAAACTTTTCAGTGTAATCAGAGAGAAACTGTGTTATTACCAATGAATTTAATCATTTTGTGTTTTTTTGACATACCCTAATATAAATAAGAGCCACCCTACTGAATATATCACAACAGTTTTGAACTGAAAAATGATAAATTTGAGAGTATTCAGATCGATTTTAAAATTATCGGACTCAATATGCGTAATACCTCGTTTTGCATACAGGTAAAAGTGCCGCCCACATGAGTCGTATATAATCTGAGCGTGGGTTTGGAAGTCACTGTACCAGATTGCGTGTGATATGGTCAAATGCGCGTAATAACGGAAATGAAGCAGGTGATAGATGTGCAAAGGGGTGGCTTGTAGTTTGCTTATCGAATATTTTTTTACTGCCAGACACTTTTAAATCAATAAATAGACACTGACCAAAATTAACTTTCATTGCCTTTAAGAGAAGTGTGTTTCAAAAAAACTTAAAAAAAAAACTCAAAAAAGTCCATTTGTGTGACAAACAGACCTCAAATGAGATTACATATCAGTCTGATTATCAACTTCGGATCGAAATGATCCACTTTTGCGAATCCAGAATTAATTGTTACACAACTTCATTCATATCTGTCGAGCGGCAATTATTTTTTTTATTAAAAGTCGCAGGTTAGTTATGACCGACATAATATTTCTAAAAAAAGGAATGTGTTAGAACATTTTAACGCAACAAATAGTTGAATTTTTAACCAAAACAGATTGATAACCAACCAAAAATGGAATAGGTCAATTTTTAGTTGAAAAATTAATTTTTAACAAAAAAGAAACGACTTTTCCACAAAACAGTTAAATTTTAAACCAATTGAATAAATTTTTAACTAAAACAAATAATTTTTAACGAAAGAGTTCCAATTTCAACAAGTAGTAAAATTTTCAACCAAAAAGATTAATTTTCAGTTAAAACAATTACTTTTAAACCCGAAAAAGCGAATTTTCAACAAAATAGTTAAATGCCCAATTAAACTAAAGTAATAGTTGATATTTCAATCAAAAAATATTTTTATTCTAAAACAAAAACAGTTGAATTCAACCTAAAAAGACGAATTTTCAACAAAATAGTTCAATGCTCAACCAAAACAGAATTGTAATCAAACAAACAGTTGAAGGGTGTCAAGGTATAACTGTGAAAGTGCCATTTTTTTTAAAACACGTTTGATTGGCTTAAAAATTCTCTAAAATTCTACCGGAAATTGTGGTGAAAGGATATATCCAAATTCGATCAGGAAGTGGGTTTTTCAAACTGAAAACCGGGATATAAAATCGGAAATGGATTCAGTTTGGAGAAAAAGAAGGAATCGCGGGCTAAATTGTACTAAATAGTTACAAAATACAAATAAACTGAAGATTTTGTATAAAAATAATACTGTATGTAACATTGTAAAATCCATTTTTTTACTTTCATTTTTTACTTTTCAGCCTTCTATATTTCTCTTAATACATTCCTAATGTTTTGGGCATATGTTTGATGTTAACTGTGATCTGAAAAAAAAAACATCACTACTTTACCACCGAGCAATTCACGCCTACCCCGAAAGGGAAACGGCTTAATGATATAATAATAAAAAAAAGTATTCACAACCAAACAATTTGAAACTGAATTGCTTGAAATGGAAAGCCTCGAATGTTCTATTAAACTTTTTTTTATTTGTATATGAAATTGTTGAATTATTGCATATAGATAACATTTGAACATTTTACGAAAAATTCAAATCATGTTAAGAAACATTTAGAAGTTTTGAAAAAATTTCAATAAATTTCAAAGAAAGTTTAGATTTTTTAAGATTTTGAAATAAAATATTGAAACTTCTTATGGATTTTGAAAGGTTTCAAGATAATACAAGTTTTGTTTAGGGTTACAATGATTTAAAATTGTAATAATTCAACTTCTAATTTAAAAATTGTTCAGTTAAAAAAATGCAATTGTTCAACTTTTTTTCTAGCTTAAACTTGCTTAAAATGCTATAATTTTGAAAATTTACAAATTCATTGATTCAATCTTCAATTTAGAGCATTGAAAATGATAGCGTGAATTTGTATTATTTTACCAGAAATCTTTTAACTGTAAAATTTATAAAAATTAAAAAATTGTGTTTCACAGTTCGACGATATTTAATTTCATATTGTTCAATTGAAAAGTGTTAAAAGCCTTCATTTTATAGGTTTCCATTTTAAAAGCTATTAATTCAAAAGAGTTCTACTTTTTAATTATTATTATTATTATAATTTTCAGTTCAGTTGATGTTTGTTTTAAATAAAAAAAGTAATAGCTTTACGAATACGATTTTTTTAAATTTCAATGAACGTGAAAATTTGTTGCGAACCATGAAAAAACCGAGAAACGAGCGGGAATTTTTTCCCTCGAATTAAACATCCACCCTATCTAGGTCATTCTCATCAATTTATTTACAGTTTAGTTTCTAATCGCAGGCCTCGGACTCACGGCACTATTGGCACTTTTTGGACACTTTTTTTAATGATGCAACTATTTTTCACTTTGCTTTTACCCATATTTTCAAACTTCTTCGCTAGGTTGGCCAAAATAACATCTGTCCTCTCAAAAATCCAAAATTAAAATTTCAAAAGATTTGAAGATTTTGAAGATTTTTGCAGATTTCAAGGGGGGCGTCCATATATTCCATAACGCATTTTTGAATGATTATTGGACCCTTCCTCTCCCTTGTAACGCTACCGTAACAATAGACAATGACCCCCCCCCCCCATTGTTATCTGTTGTTATTGTTGTTATTGTTATCTATTGTTATGCCAGTAATCTGATTTTTTTTACTATAAATACAACGTTTTTACTTTATAAAAAAACTCCACTCATAGTTTTCAAATTAAGTGAATGAAATTAAAAGATGTACGAGGTATGAAAAAAATCGGACGTAAGATCTTTTCATTACTTTATCCGTGATTTTACCAGACCTGCGCGATTTTATAGGATCTCCAAAGACTTTAAAGAGTTACAACATTTCAAAGGGTTTCAAAGGATTTGAAATATTTTAGGGTATTTTACAAGATTCCAAAGAATTTTAAGAGTTTAACAAATGTCAAGGGGTATTAAAGGGGTATCAAAGATATCAAGAGATTTCAAAGATTTTAAGGGATTTTAGGGAATTTCAAAGAATTTCTGGAGAACTTTAGGGAGTAAATGAAATCGAATGCAATTTTAAGGAATTCAAACATTTTTAAAGGAATTGTAAAGGATATTAAAGATATCAAGATGTACGGGATTTTAAAAGTATCCAGGGATTTAAACAGATTTAAGGGTTTTTAAAAATGTCAAAAGATTACAAAAATTTCCAAGGAACTTCACACGATTTTACAAGATTTCAGAAGATTTAAAAGATTTCATGTGATTTTACCATATTTAAGAGATTCGTAGGATTTCAGAGCATTTCAAGAGATGTTAAAGCCCTAAGGATATTTTAAAAGATTTCGAGAGATTTCAAGGGGCTTTATAAGATTCATAGGATTTTACTCGATTTTTTGTTGATTTCTAGGGAGTTCACAAGATTTAACGGATTTGATACATTTCAAGAAATTTAACGAGAGTTAAAAATTCTTCAGGGTTTTTCAAGAAGCAGGGTTTCACGAAATTTCAAAGTATTTTAAACCGGCATCGAGGATGTCAATGATATTTAAACGATTTTAAGGGATTCCAACTGATTTCTAGAGAACTTTAGGCAATAAATCAAATAAAATGAAATTTCAAGGGACAAATTCTGTGGATCTTAAAGGATTTCTACGGATTTCAAGGATTTGAGAAATTTAACGATATTAAAGGGTTTCATAGTGTTTCAAAAGAAATAACAAGACTCAAGGAATTTCAGGAAATATCAAAGATTTCAAGGGATTTCAAGAGGATTCATCAGATTTCATGGGATTACTAGGGATTCCACACGATTTATGGGATTTTATAAATTTCAAGAGATTCCAAAGGATTGTAAAGAGTTTAGGGTATTTTAAAAGATTTCAATGAATTTAACGAGATGTCCACATTTTTAAGGCTTTTCAACGAATTTCGTTGGATTTCCGAAAACTTCAAAGGATTTAAAAAAAGTATCGATGATATTAATAGAATTTAAAAGATTTAAAGGGACCCTAACGGATTTCTTGAGAACTTCAGGGAATAAATTAAATAAAGTGGAATTTCAAGGAACTTCTACCGATTTCTATGTATTTCAAGGGACTTTATCAGCTTTTATGGGATTATTAGGGATTTTATCAATTTCAAGAGATTTCAAAGGATTGTAAAGAGTTTCGGGAGATTTCCACATTTTTAAGGCTATCCAAAGAATTTCGTAGGATTTCGGAAAATTTCCAAGATTTTAAAACGGTATCGATGATATCAATGATATTTAAAAGATGTCAAGTGATTCTAACGGATTTATAGAGAACTTTAGGGAATAAATTAAATGATGTGAAATTTCAAGGGACTTCTAGGGATTTATATGAATTTTAAGGGGCTTATCAGATTTTATGGGATTTCACACTATTTAAGGAATTTTATAGATTTCAAGGAATTATAAAAGGTTTAGGGTATTTTAAAGTATTCCAAGGAATTTAACGAGACTTCCACGCTTTTAAGGCTTTTCAAAGAATTTCTTAGTATTTCAGAAAATTTCAAAGGATTTTAAAACGTTATCGATGATATCAATGATATTTAAAAAATTCAAGGGATTCTGACGGATTTTTAGAGGGAATAAATTAAATGAAGTGAAATTTCAAGGGACTTCTAGAGACTATTACGGATTTAAAGGGATTTCACTATATTTAAGGGATTCATAGATAGAACAGATTTTAGGGGTTCTTAAAGGATATCAACGGATTTGAAAGATTTAAGGGAATTTTACAAGATTTGAAAAAGTTTTACGCGATTTTCTGGGAGATGTATATTGTATACCAGATTTAAAAATAGTAAGGCTCTGTATTTGATATTTAAAAAATGGCATGCCACTATTTTGCTACTATGTTTCAAAATGTATGCTACTATTTTAAATTTTTCAAATGAAAACGAGGTCTGTACTCGTATATTCAGAGGAAAACTTACAATTATATTTATTTTGCAGTGGAAATGGCGACGTTAACCCGCGAAGATGGAAAGACGAAAACGAAAATTCTGCCAGCTGCCGAAGTGACAGCGTTAATTGCGGAACACGACAGATTAGAAGCGCTTGCCGAGCAAGCTAAGAAAGACAAGCAAAAGTCGTAGTTTATTTAATTGTGCACTTTGCATTTCTCTGCGGATTCGGTTAATAGAAATATTCAATAAATGGAATCTTTTTTTTATTTGAAGAAACTTGCATTCTTGAGGTGATGCAACCCAAAATAGATATTAAGATTTTCACATACAAGTATGTATCGTAAGTCTTTAAAAATATAGTTGGAATACAAGATGTCTTCTCAAATCCTGGAAAAAAATTCCCTGCCATTGCAGGTTTTTTCCAGGTGTCCCAAGTTTTTTTCCAGGTATAATTTTTCATAGTAGCATTTTTTTAAAACAATCTACTCGGAATGTGTATACAGTTTCGCGAGTTTATTATAAATAAGGTTTTTTTCCAGTTTCTAAGGTTTCAATTAATACGTTTAATTTAGAAAGGGTTGACAAATTTTATTGCAAAATATTCTTAAATATATTAGTACCATATATTAATAAAATTAATTAAATTATACTAAAACATAATTAATATTTTCTTGAATTTGTCTTTAAAGTCCATGAATTTAAATAATAATTCAAACAAATTTTTATTTTCACTTCCTAACTTTTCAAGTAAAAATATTGCATTTTCAACAAGATAGATGCATTTTTAATCGAGAAGTAGAATTTTCAAACAAAAGGATTGATTTTCTAACAAAAAAGACAATTTTTCTACAAAACACATGTATTCCTAACCACATAGTTGAATTTTCAACGAAAAAGATAACTTTTCAACCAAATAGTTAAATTTTCAGTTAAAAAAATTAATGTTCAACCAAAGAGATGAATTTTTAACTAAAACGATGGAATATTCAATTCGAATAGTTAGTTACATTCTCAAGTAAAAAATAATAATTTTCAACCCAAAAAAACTCATAAAAAAATAGTTAAAGTTTCAACCAAAATGATGAATTTTTAAGTAAAACGATGAATCTTCAACTGGAATAGTTGAATTTTAAACCAAAATGATGAATCTTTAACTAGAATAATTGAATTTTCAACCAAGAAGATTCATTTTTACCAAAAAGACGAATTTTTAACCAAGAAACGCAACTTTTCAACCAAATACTTCAATTTTGAACTAAAAAAGATCAATTTTCAAGTAAACTAATGCATTTTTAACTAAAATGTTGAATCTTAAACTGGAATAGTTGAATTTCCAACAAAAAGGATGAATTTCCAACAAAAAGGATGAATTTTCAATTAAAAAGATTAATTTTCAACCGAGAAATACGAATTTTTAACAAAATACATGAATTTTCAACTCACAATCATAAATTCTCAACCAAAAATTATGTGTGTTACCTCGCGCTACGCGATCGGTCATTGTACTTTCATCGCATTTTTGCACAGGACTTTTAAAATTGAAAGTCAAACCTTCAACAACTGAAATTTAGTGATTGTGAACTCTCTTTTATTAAAGCTCTTTTGGCGTTAACAAACACATTCTCATGACGTGTCTCACGAGACACGTGAGGTTCTTTCTTTTATGCTTTTTTATGCCTCAAAAACATGTGAGAAAGCTCAATCCAATCTGATGAGTCTTTCGAAAGTTATCGTGCCTACAGACAGACATCCACCATGGTAAAAATCGTTTTTACTGACTCAGGGGGTCTCAAAACGTGCAGATTTGGTCAAAACCGACGAAGCCAAATTTTACATAAAAGTAATACCTTCTCATTAGGATGAGAATGTAAACAAAATAACTTTCAACCCAAAAAAATTCGTTATAAAAAAATACTGGTGAGTTTTTAACTGAAACGATGAATCTTCAACTGGGAAAGTTGAATTTTCAACCAAAAACCTAAGTTATTCTCAACTAGAATGATGAATCTTTAACTAGAATAACTGAATTTTCAACCAAGAAGATTAATTTTTACCAAAAAAGACGAATTTTGAACTAAAGAAGATAAATTTTCAACGAAGAATTGTATAGTTAAGTTTTCTATTAAATTCAACTGGAATAGTTACATTTCCAACCCAAAAGAAACAAATTTTCAACAAAATAGTTAAAGTTTCAACTGGAATAGTTAAATTTTCAGTATAAAAAATTATTTTTCAACCAAAGAAAAAACGAATTTTCAACAAAATAGGTCATTTTTCAACCAAACGGATGAATTTTCAATAAACATATTTCAACCAAAAAATGTTTCCATTTTTAATAAAAAACAGATTAATTCGACCAAAAAAGATGACTTTTCAACATGAGTTGAATTTTTAACTCAGAAAGATTTTTCAGTCGAGAGAAAAAATTGCAAAGAAACTGTTGAATTTTCAAGCAAAAAGCTGCTTTTTCAACCAAGAAGATTAATTTTCAACCAAAAAGAACGATTTTTCAATAAAATAAATGAATTTTCAGCCAGATACTTGAATTTTTATCTTAAAGCGATGAATTTTCCACCAAAAATAGAATAGTTAAATTTGTAGTGAAAAAACTAATTTCAAACGAAATTTTTTTTTTTTAATTAAAAAAACATTAAACACGCTTTCGAAAAAATTTCCTGACATTTGCAGGTTTTTCCAGGTATGTAAAAATTCCCTGACAACTCCAGGTGCTCCAGGTTTTCCAGATCAGGGCAGACACCCAGGAATAGAAATTATTTAATTGGATCTGCTTATAAATTGGAATTTTTAATAAGAAAAATCTCGCTTGAAAAAAGATTGTGCACTCGTATTGATAAATCACTAGAGATTTAATGCCATACTATAAGCCGTTATCAATAATGTCTCGAGAATTGATTTATTTCTAAGACGCATTGCTCAATGAGACAAAAACGACATTGTTCTTTGGCTACGGAGATGGTGACATTCAAACTTGCATCAAGTGCGTTGTTAACTAAGTTCCAGAATATGGAGTTTTAGTTTCTTCTTTAGCTTCTGGAAATTGAACAAAGGAGAGAGGTAAATTACTTCGATTAACGTTTTTCTCTTTCTCTATTATTGATTCTGACCTTTTTTTTAATTTTAATTCAGATAGAATGTACTTTTCGTCTTGGCTCTATCCAATTTTCCCCAGGATTTTTGTCATTGGGATGGAATCGAGTGCAAAAGCCGGTGGAATTTGTTTATGAGAGTTTAAGGTGTTCCGTTTGTTTTCTTTTTGATTTTTTCAATCATTGAAACGAATTTTATAATATTAGCTGATGTAATGACACATCCAAATAGGAAACTTCTTGATCATGACACTTGTGGCATATCTAATTCAAATCGTATAATCGGAGGGCATAATGCATCTTTGGGAGCTTATCCTTGGATCGCACGAATAGGAATCACGACTGAATCAAGTCCAGATCTTTATTATGGATGCGGTGGTGCTTTGATTAATAAATTTTATTTGATTACTACCGCACATTGTGTTCAAACTAAGAAGTATGTATTTAAATTTCACGATTATTTTTCAAATTTAACTGTAGAATAATTATTTTTTCAAATTATATCTGAAGCTATAAAACAAAATTTTTATGGAGACGGATTGTGTATAACTTCTAGTATCAATGAATGACTGTAGTCTTACAGCGGGTGGTTTCAGGCGCCCTAAACTACAATGCATTTGACCGTGTCCGTGACAATGCAAGTGTTTTGAAGTACAACAAAACACGTATTGTGTGCCGGAGCTGATACACGGCATACCTATGAGAAGCTGTTGTGTACCCTCGCCTTAGCCCTTAATCTACCGCTCTCTCCGCTCTTCCTCTTTGCCTATCCCCAGATCGTCACTAGTTAGAGCGGCTGCGCCGTCTATGCTCATAGCGGCTCTCATCAGTAAGACACTTACCGGGATGCCGTGTATCGGCTCCGGCACACAATACGTGTTTTCTTCTTTCTTTTTCCCACACTTCTCCAGGGAGGGGGGGGGGGATGATTAGCCTAGGTTTGGAGAAATCTCCTTGCAAATGAAAGGGCAACCTATTTGGCCATGGCGATGACAGTTAATTGGTTCCGAGTTGTAATTTAACTCGATATGTGGTGTTTTGCCTCAAGAACTTAGGTTAGGTAAGAGTGGACAGGAGAGTGAAAGGTTTGGCGTGCGCAAGGTAGGTGGAAATGAACTAGGTAGCGTCTTGTGCGTCCCAAAGTTTAGCGCGAAATATGATTTGAAATTGTTCTAAAGAACAATGTTTTGGAAGACGAAATGTGATAATTGAATGACAGTCTTTTAATTCATTTTGAAGGAAAATAATCATTTTTTCTTTATTTTTCTATAATAATTACCTTTCCTTATCTACTTATTCTATTTTGTAATTGGCACATCGTTTTTCAAATTATTATAAAAAATGTGAAACAAGTAAGATAAAATGCTTATTTTCTTCAAAACTGAATGTAGTATTTTTCACTGAATGACGTACAAATATGGTAATGTAAGAGAAAATAATTCTGCACGTATCAAAATGTAGTACCTTCATTTTAAAGATATTGATGAAAAAAATTTTAATCGGAAAGGCAAATCTCAAATAAGGGGCCTCTAAATCGCATCTGAATTTTTTTACGAATTGTGAATGCTTCAACAATTTTCTGGAATCGTTATTAACATTTATTATAAATTCACCTTGGAAATTAGCCATAACTGTTTTGAGGAAAATATCATCTATTTTGTGAACGATTTATAATTTTTTAATAGTTTAAAGTTTTAATTCATGACAATATCTGCTCACAGAATTCACGACAGCCTTACATCTTGGGCTTATTCAACGTGTATTGTGACACCAAATAAAAAAAATCAATTCGCACGATTTTCAAAATATATATTTTGGCTCCACAATTGTCGCTAACTGCTAGGCTAGTTTACAGAAGAAAAAATGTAATTTAGGTATTACAGAAATTTAGATATTTTACGAATGTTCGAACCTATTTTCATATTCCTAGGTTATTGTAGATAAGACATTCATTTTCGTAAATATTCTACATTTGTGTAATGCAGATACGGGATTCAGAAGATGCATTGTTTTTTGCCATTGCTTTGTGAAATGTTCTTAAATTGCTAGAAAGCAATAATTTTATGTACATATCAATATTATTCAGCTCCATATTTACTTACCCGTTTCCACACCACTCATGAAGTAGAATACTTGGCGCGTTTTTTTTTATAGTGGTATCCCCTGTAGGCCTACTCCACCTTTTTTAAATTCGATTTGTGTAAACAAATTGTACACTTTTTTACACGTACAAATTTCCTGAAAATTCATTTTTCACATTAGCCTATGTACATTCAAATTTTTTGAATATCTTTAGAGATGTTGCTTTTGAAATAAAATATTGGAATTCCCACGATTAGCAGTATCTCCTTATATAATTAGATAACTGATTTCGTTTTGGGCTGATTTTTTGACAAATTTTTATGTTTTCGGGCATTTTTACCAAAACAATCATATTTATTTTACAAATATCACGAGCATTTTAGCAAATATCAGAAAGCAGCAGAATGCATACTCCTGGATGGTCCTGTATATTAGAGTGGACCAAACAAACCTCTCCTTTTTAGTAGCAGATTTCAATAATTGGTAAAAATTTTATTCTAGGAATAGTAATGAGCCCTCAAATTTTTAATTCGTCGTATTATATCTTCTGTTCTTTGAATGGGTTTAAAAATTAAAAATTTGGAACATTTACAAAAAGCTTCTCATGGGCTAAGAAGTTATGTTGAATTTTTCTTAGGTATAGTCTTTGGTAGTGAAGACTAATGTAAAAGTAGAAACTAAAAAAAAATTGTGTTCAATTCAGAGCTTTTTTTAAATGTGCAAAAAAAGAGTTTCTTTGATTGTGTTTGCTGCACATTTTTTGGAAAAAAATGGGCAGATAACATAATCCAAAATTTTTTTTTTTTTGCAAATATGAAGAAAATTCTAATTTGGGCATAAATTTTGTTTTTTAAGTTATAATTTGATATTATTATTGACTACCAAAAGTCTTCATTTTGAAAATTCAGCATATTTTCTTGATCCCTAGAATTTTTTTTTTTTTTTGATCATGTCAAAATTTGAATTTTCAAATCCAGACACAGAACAGCAGATATTATCCAATCGAGCGGGAATTTGTTCGGCCTACTACGATTGGGCGAATACAACTTTGCAACACAATTAGAATCCGCTACACGGAAAAAAAATTTCGGGCCCACTCTACTGTATATTTAAATTATCGATTTTTAACAAATATGTACATGTATCGAAATCATGTTTCTCAATTTATTCTTTTAAATCAGATACTGCAATACTCAAGTTAACATTGCACAAAAATAACAATTTAATCCCATATCTGCATTTCTACAATCGCTACAACGCTAGCAATCTGTTTTTCAAAATAGATAAATGAACGCATACATTATATAAAAAGTGAGTTCGAAGGGAAATAGTGAAGTCAATTTTAAAAGGAGATATTTCGAAGTAAAAAAAGTTCAAATTTCAGTGTTCTATTCAAATAATCCCTCGAGAGATATTCAATATTTTTAACTGTTCGATTGCAAATTTAGAAGGGAAATTTCCATTCAACTTTCAGCAATACAAATATTCTAGAATCTCTTTTCTCATTTTTGCCTCAATTGAAATTTAGAATGAGAAAATTGTGAAATTGTAAACAACTTTCCTCATTCTAATTTTTCAATTTTGGCAGAAGTTTGGCAGTATTTCCTTAAAGAATTAGCTTACTACTAACTTCGTTTTGTGCATATTTTTGTAGAATTTATATATTCTTAGGTACTTAAGAAAATCGTATTTCTTTTATAAATATTGCGAGAATGTCAGCAAATGGTCAGAAAATAGCTGTTTTATACTCCTGGGTGGTACTGTATATTTGAAGCCTTGTTTTTCAAATATTTTCATATATCTAATCATCTTTGTCTATTTTCTTCATTTCTACTACTTCTATAACAGTTGCGACTTTTCCCTATAAGTGGGTAACGATAATTTTCCAAAAATATAATATTATTGAATTTTTTATGTGTTTATTGAAAGTTTTTTTCATGTCATATACGATTTTTTTTCTAATATCATTTAACCAAGCAAACATTCTTGAATTCTTAATCAATTTCAAAATTTAGTTTCTAAGAGAATTCATTAAAAACGGGGTAGCAACATTTTCCGTCGAAATACGTTTTTCTTCAATTGATCTTAGACGGCATGTATTTTTCAAACTCTTGCTAAAATATGAACAAAGTTGCTTAATTGTATTTTTCTAGAAATAATTAATTTGCATAAATTTTGTAAACCATCTTTTTTAAAAAATATTTTATGCGAAATTGTATTGTTTTGAGAAAAATACAATTATAACCGATTTTATTAATGTTTCCATGAAAATTTCCCATAAAACAGAAGTGTCGACGTACTTTTTATTATAACTTTTCGAAGGGAACCCCTTTGCTCTTTTGACTTTTTTCGTATCTCGGCTCCTTTTTGAAAAAAATCGAATTTTCATTTCTTATATAAAGAAATCATATTCTTTAACATGCGGGCTCAATATAAAATCTTATGGAATATATTTGTCATATTATTACAGGAAAAGAGCAAAAATCCACAAGAACAGTGCGAAATTTGTCACTCTTTAAAAACGCTGTTCTTCGAATGATTTTACGCGACTCGTCTGTTATTTTCTTTTAATCTTTTCTTATCTTTTCTTATTCACATCCCTCACATTAACACCTTATACAAAACCCCTTTCCAAACCTCTCCTACATACGTAATAACCACCACAACAATAAAACTGTCATAGGAGGTAAAGTAGAACTTCTATTTTTCTCGTACTTTTATTATGTTCTATGTCATTATACACTCACTTCTTCCTTGTAACACTCTACACTCATCACTTAATTACTGTCAACATCAAGACATAGTTAAAGTATGCAATCATTTCGTAGTGAAAAATTGTAATCTTAAATAAAAGAATTATATTTGTCTAGAAAAAGATCTTGTATTAGTAACAGAATTTCCAAATCACATTTGCGGACTGAAATTATTTCTTGCCTCTGACTATTTAAAAAAAAAAACCACCTTCTCATTGTATGAAATGCAAATGGAGCATCGTTTAAGAAAACCATTTTCCAGTATAATATCAGTTTACAGAAAGATTGAAAATTTGTTCCAGCGAAATTTTCATCGCCTTTCATATTTTAAGCTCAAACTATTCCGAATATAATTTCGTTCAAAAAGTTATTAACGTTATTTTCCCAGGATCCACGACTGGATGACGGTAAACCTGAGTTTCGCGAAAAACGTCGCGAAACGGTGCAAAATCCAGAGAAATTTGACAGGTCCTGTGTGTGAAGACCATGAGGTTTACGTTGTAAGTGTGTTGCTCGGAGCTCCAGTGTCACAGCTTACACAGCTTGTCGACTGCCTACACTACGGTCCCATGAACTTCACACACAGGACCTGTCAATTTTCTTTGGATTTTGCTCCCTTTCGCGACATATTTCGTGAAATTTATGTTCACCATCATCAAGTCGTGAGTCTTGGGATAGATGAAGATACTCGAGAATGATTTTTCGGTGTTAGAAATTGTGCGTTAAAAAAATGAATTTTCGAACGGTTCTCGTCGTTCAGATGCTGTAGTCTGCTAGTCGTAGATTTTTCCCTTTCGGAAAATGAAAATTTTCCGTCAACATATTGATTTCTTCAGCATGATGGTTTGCTTTGCAAACTTTTATTGATTTGAGAATCACGCAAAACACCGGATACTTGTTGAGTTCTCTTTCATTCGTTTTCAAATACTTGAAGAAAAAAAAAATATTGCGATAGTGCCGTATCTGTCAAAGAACATTCCAAGTCGGATTTAACCAACGCCCTCAGCCTAAGACAGTATAGGTGTTTAGTGAAATTACCCGACATCCACTGCCATCACGCCGCGACATACGACGAACGTGAAACTGATAGCACAGACACTGGTGAACTATGAACAATGCTGCCCACCGTGTTTTAAGTACAGTGACAGCATCCTCAGAAGTTTGTTGCAAAGCAACAATGGAGATAGATTCCTTTTGGAGCTAGACTGTGGTCTGGTGCTGGAGTTTGATCAGGGAGAACCCACCCAAATATCGTCTGTTGTGTAATCGATGCATATTCTCCTCCTTTTCTTTATCCGTCCTGGATGATGAACGAGAGAACCTCTGTTCTTAGCAAAAGGACAGCTGCATCAGCCCTAATCGTTAATTAATCAGTCAGAACTAAATTTCCTATATGACAGTAGTCGGAAAACTGTTCGCTCACTTTTCAGGTATGGTCAGGCCCGTCCAAGCTTAATTTTTTCTACTAGTTTTCGGTCTATTCACGGACCGAAGTGTGGGCGAGGTTACTCCATCAGGGGTCTTTGGTCCGCAGGCAGGTCAATCTAAGGAAATTCACGAACTTGCAATTTTTCAACTGGCGATTTGAAAATAGCATAATCAGCATTCACGAATTTTTCCGATTCCAATGATATATTATTTGCCTAGAAAACTTGAAAATTTGAAGGAGTTTAATATCAAGGAACTTTAGCTCAATATTCAATGTAATACTAAATATTTCTCAAATGTTCAACTTTCATAGACAAATTACATGCTGTTGTAATCAAAAAAATACGTAGATCCCAAATACATTACCTTTAAATTGTGGATTGAAGAATAAAGAATCTTAAAATTTCAAATTTTTCTTCCATTTTTCAACAAATGGCCCCTGAGGGAAGGGTTGATCTGACCAAGCTCGGGGGTACCTGACCAGAAAGTAGGTCGTTGGTCAGGCCGGTCAGGGTACCCTGACTTGGTCAACAGCGTACCGACCACTGCTATATGAGACCATTTAGAGTTAAGGGTGGTCACGGCTACTCTCTAGTAATTTGTATCATTTGCAGCGATGGGAATATTAACCTTGAAGTTGATTTCCGGATTGATTCGTTTCGTCAGAATATCTGGTGTCCTTCCTGAGGTAATACTACACTTAACACTCATGACATTTCTCTGTTGATGGACAAGCCGATACGCGTTGTCGACCTAAGGAGTTTAAGCAAGACTGCTGAATTTCGACAAATTCTCAGTGCTGATCTGATTTCTTCTTGAAATCCTCACACTGGAACAAGAACTTTGGCCCTGAACAGAAGAAACAAACCTTGGGTCTGTCAATGTTGACATTATGAGGCTTGAAACCTGATAGTATTCCTCATTTTCAGGAATGAGAATTCTTTAGCGGTGGAGTTACCTTTAGAGCTTTCACAATGCTCGACCTGTCTTTGAGGAATTTCTTGCTGGTTTCGATGGTCGCTGGTATATTAGACCCTCTGATACTAGTCTCCTAGACTCGGCTGGACTCGGCGTACATTTATGAAACTGAAATCTTTTTATTGCAGATGCAGGTTTTTCCATAAGGCGTAGTGTTTATGCATATAACCGTCAGTACATTGTTCGCTACCGCAGCGCTATCGTCTAAGCCCACATACTCAACAACATTGGCAATTTTCTTAATTTAATATACTTTTTTGTTAATATTATTTAACTGTGCACATATTGTGGAATTTTCAATCAATTCTGAAGTTTAGTTGCTGAGCCAAAATATGTCGTACTAATCGTCAGAAAAAATGTGTAACAAAAAACAAAATTTTCTTTTTTCTTTAGACAAATAATAGTTTTTATTCTCCAAGACGCGGACACAATATAAACTTGCTGATACCTGTTAAAATGATTCAATGATAAAGTTTACCGAATCCTATATATCACTGTTTATTTTTACCTTTTTGTAGACTCTAATCAGATTCTTTTTCGTCTAGCTTTTTTCTCATTTGCTCTTACAACCGTCGCATTTACACCTCATAACAAATATTTTTTTTTACAAGCAACGACTGCACAAAAAAAAACCACAATAGTAGTAGGGCTAGGGGGGTGCTGGATCAGTCACCGAGAGATGGGGCCACCGTCGCTAGTTACCTACACCAACAGATGGCGCCACCGACCAAGGGAGGGTTCTGTTCCCTGTTAAGATACAGACAGTCGGTAAAACGGTGCGGTTGGTAATGAAGATTCCCGCTGGTATAGCATTGCACCATCGTTCAGTAAAACAGAGAGGTCGGTAAATTTAAGGTTCTGTGTAATGCTAAGTAGGTAAGACAGTGAGGTTGGTAATGGAGATTTCTGCTGAGTGAAAATATAAGGTTCTGTTTCATGCTAAATCTGTAATACAGTGAGGTTGGCAATGGAGACTCCTGCTAATCCAACATTATAAGTTTCTGTTCTGAGCTAAGTGACCATCGATCAGTAAAACAGTTCAGTACCATCAGTCGGTAAAACAGGTAAGTCAGTAATTTTTTAAATTATTATTTTAACATATGTCAATAAGGCAGGGAACAATGTTACCATCAGTCGATACAACAGGGAGGTCGGTAGTTTTTACATTATCATTTCAGCATGTGTCGGCAAGGTAGGGAGGTATGTGACTATTAGTCGGTAAAACAGGGAGGTCGGTAAATTTTTATATTATTATAGTAACATCAGTTGGTAAGGCAGAGAAAAATGTTACCATCAGTCGGTAAAACAGGTAGGTTGGTAATTTTTCACATTATCATTTTAAAATCAGTCGGTAAGGTAGGGAACAATGTTACCATCAGTCGGTATAACATGGAGGTCGGTAATTTTTTATATTATCATTCTACTATAGGTCGGTATGGTAGGAAACAATTTTACCATGAGTCGGGAAAACAGGTAAGTCGGTAACTTTTTAAATTATTATTTTACCATAGGTCGGTGAAAAAAAATTCCATCGATAATGCATATCTCCAGCCACAGATGGGACCTCATTCGCTATATCAGAAGCCTACCTTATCAATCGGGTGTAAATAACTCATGACCACTCAGTACTTTATCATCCTTTGATTCAGCCATCTTCTTCTCTCTCTCCTCTGCTGCTAGCTATTTTTGATATTATCATTTTACTATATAGGACAACCGAACAAATATGGGTTCTGTTCCATGCTAAGTTATCAGCAGTCTGTAAAACAGTGAGGTTGGTAATGCAGATTCCTGCTGCGATATCATTGCAGCAGGGTGTATTTATTTGTATTATTATTGATAGTATTTATTATTGATTTCAAATCACCCGCGCTTTCCGGCAAGGTAAGGATGGGGCCTCCTTCAGCTAGGGAATAAAAGAATCGTTTCCAATCGATTCGTTTCAGTGTCAGGGGAATAGGAGTTTTCCCCATATATATAATAGGATAAAAATTTAAAAAAAATGAATATATATATATATATGTAGTTAAAAGTTTGTCTTAAGGAAAACCGCGGGATTTCAATGTAAAAATTCTACCTTAATTTATCTGCTTTAATATACATAATACTTATATTTACGTTTTGTTGTTCTGGTATTGTACATCACAGAAAGGAGTTTTCGAATACCGAAATCAGAAAGAGCATGCAGCGTTCGTCGAAGTGCTACTTTCCGATCAGAATATTGCTGATCATTTACTGAAGAGTCGCAATTTCTTTCTTCGCACTTGTAAATGTGTGATCGCTAGCAACTTTATTTACTTGCCTAGTCATACCTGAGAGCTTATTTCGAAAAGGCGAAAATTTCGACATCTCTGCTAAAGGACAAGATGCGGAGTGATCCAGATAACTTTCGCCTCCGAAGAGAATCGTTCTTCCGATTAAAATTAAATTTACTGTCTAAAGCTCCTGAAAAAAACAAGAGAATTTAAATGAATGAGCAATTCTGTTGTCGAATGTCGAGTTTACACTTCCTCTGCTTGCACAAGTGTACGTACTTGAAATGTCATGATCAAAGACATGTTCCATCTTCTTTTGCCTTCAACCAAGATAGAAATCTGTTAACAGTCGTTAGCCATATCCTGACATGTTCGTGCCTCACTTTGTTCATCAGCAAGAGCTTCTATAATATCCAACAAAAGGCCCCGGTTCAACTGTTTCAATCTGGGTAGTCGCGCCACCTGTTTAAATACAAAATGGATAAATTTCAAATTAATCTTAGTCATCAGAATGCCTTAAACATTCACTAAAACTCAATACTAAATTATCAAAGCACGTACCTGACTAAAATTAAGCACAGTTAAATTCAAAGCATATTTCTTCATGTCAACAGCCTGCATTCTGTCTGCTGCCTCCAGAATTTGTATCACATTTTCAAACGTCACATTCATCTCTAGGTTCTGCTTGCAAAATGCTTGCAGTCGATTGTTCGTAAAACCATAAAACACCGGAGTGGTAAATAGGTATAACGAGTCTTCTGGTGGCATGGCAACATCGGCATAGTAAATATACCTCAGAAGAGAATCGAAAGATTCGGAAGAAGGAATCATTTCTCCAATTTGGATCTAAAACATGATGGAAATATTAAAATCAGTTCATCCTAAAGATTTCAGGAAAAATTGTCGTCATTTTAAATAACTTTTTTCTGGCATTTTAGCAAATCAATTGTACTAATTTTACATACATTAACTGTATTATTTTCAGGCATGAATGATCGAAACATTCCCTCAAAGTAGCTACACCTAGCAGCAAGTACTGATTTGTGTGCTGGAATCGGAACTCCGTCCAACATTAATGTAATATCACAAAATTCACGTCCAACATGTTTCAAAAACGCCTCCATGTCCTGTTCCAATGTAGTACCTATACAATTAATATAAAGAAACATTAGTTTATGTAAATCAAAAGAACACATGTATGATCGGGTATTAAAGAATCATTTTGAGAAGTTTTTAGAATAAACTACCTGTGCCTAATTCATAGTGTTTAGAAAAATTCTTCGTTTGTGGCATTTGCCGACGTCTGATAATCTCAACCATCAGAGGCTTATCCAGAGTCTCGAATTCCTGGCTCATTACGATGTGATTATAGTTGCTTTCTTTCACCACAAAACTCAAACAGAATTCCTTAATGAAGTAGAGTTTTAGATGAGCTGCGTTGTGTAAGGCTTCTAAGACGTTAGCGTGACTTATAGTAGCTTCAAGGTAATGGACGCAGAGCTGCTCGAGGCGTTTCATATTGAACTGCACAGCGAGTCGGTAGACGTCCATCATGAGAAGCACAATCCGGTTGCTTAAAGGATCTTCGATTCGCTTAGTAGGATCGATGCGATCTGTGTATATGTAATTTAACACCATCTCAAAAGCTTCAGGCACTGCGTCGATTAACTTCACCTCTAAGAGAGGCAAATCTTTTACTGGTGCTTCAACGGTACCAAACACGTCTTCACAGTGTCTCTCTCGACGTTCGCGAGCCTGCCTTATTCGAGCTCGGAGAAATTGCGATCGTGCTACAACAATTGCAATATGGGCAGGAATTTTCGTCTCGCTTTCACCAACGATAAATTCGACGTCACAAAAGAGACGATTATTCAAGAGTCTTCCAAAATCGTCGTGCAAGGTACATTTAGGATAGGAGGAAAATTGAAAACGATATGTTTCGCCAGATCGAACATTATTGTCGACTGTACCTCCAAAAATAAACATCGCCTCACCGATCACAGCCGCTGCGTGGAATAGCCGACCTGACGGTATCTGACTATCAGCAGAAGGTAAGACAATGTTCCAAGTTTGTGTATCAAGATCATAGCAATGGAGATCGTTTGGTAAGGTCGAATCGGCAGTTCCTCCAAATACGTATAGATGACGATCAAAGCCAACCATTGTATGACCGTAACGACGAGCTGGCGGAGGCGGTGCTCCCCTTAAAATGTGTTCCGCCGAAATTCGCGTCCACCTTTCGATAACAATGTTTAATTTTAGTGTCTAATCTTTCTTATGCATTTCATTTTGCAAAACAAATTTAAAAATCGAAATCTAATTACCTCTTTTCTCTGAAGTGAAACTGGAAGAGACTGTTGGTGATCTTAGCACCACTCTGTCCACTAAATACAAACATAGATTCACGAGCCACTGCTACTGGAAAATTGCAGCAAGTCGGTGGACAATCTCCAGACTGAACCACTTCCTCCCAAACTCTAAGATCTCCAGGCTAAGAATCGGGATAAAGAAATAAGTCAATTACTCAGCACTTCACCTAAGGCCATGATAGCTGTTTTCACTTATCATTTATACGTATTAATATTTTCTGCCTAAAGTTCTGTAATATTAACCGAATAATAAAATATTACCAATAAGGAAATTGTCCACATATCATTAAGGCGGGCGTTACCGTCATAGCCAGCAAATATCCACAATTTATTGTCATAAACGGCTGCACCATGGGCAGATCTTGCAACAGGCGTTCTATACATTTGAAAAATATTTGTTAGTGTGTATGTTCATTTGATTCATTTTGACCGAGTACAAAATTCAGATACACAACTCATTTAATTGAAAAATATTCTTACTTCCCGACAAATTTCCATTCTGTCCATTGTCCCGTTTGAAATTTGTACTCAAACAAATCATTTTTATTCGTGAGATTGGAATTTGAGTGGATGTCTCCCGTATAGCCACCAAATACGAACATAGACGAATCATGCACGACTGCTGAATGGTGGTATCGTGGCGCTGGTGGTGCACCATTTGCAAGAGCTCTACACCATGACTTCTCCTTCACGTCAAAAAGGAGCAAATCATTTAACATTCGCTTACCATCATCGCCTCCAAAAACGTATATTGCATCTTTATAAGCAACAACAGTATGTTTGCTACGCCTGTGAAAAAAGTGGATTTATGAAGATGGATAAGTAGAACCTGATAATTTCATGCACAAAATACTGACAGTAGAATTTTAATTGTAATACTAATTGGGCGGTAACAAATTGAAAAGGGGTTTGAAATAGCTGCGAAGAGATGGAAGTTTATCAAGACTAAATTATCTTACACAGAATTTATAAAGTTATTATGTAAATAATGCGATAATAAATATTATAGATAAACAAATTATGTATTTCAAAAATCCGAAGAGATTAAAGAAAAATCATTATAGTTTCACGTAAAGGAGGAATAGAGAAATTATTTTATAGTAGCCAAAGCAGTGTTTAATGCAGTTGTAAATTAAAAAATTAAAATGGATTTATTCAGATTTTTTTCAGTACACTGGAATAATTAACGCAGGGATCACAAAGGTTCCGTTGTTCAATTTTGGGAACAATAGACGATTTCTTTTTAAAAAGGGAAATAAACAAGTCAATAAATGGATAATTAATAGTAAATAAAATAATATGAATATATGCGCTGGTTTTTTAAGGCCATAAGTTATTTATAATGATGTTTTAACAAGTATCAGTATTAAATTAGTAGTTTTGAATATTTCATTGACATTTTAAATTTTGATATTGCTAAGCAAATTAAAAACGTTATATCAGTTTTGTAGATTTGAAATTAAAATGAACAATTTTGAAGATAACTAATTTAAATACAAAATATTTACCTTTAAACGTTTTAATTTTGTGTGTACAAGTTTTTAATTTTCATTTTTAATCTACCAAATTTTCATTACTCTAAATATAAAACTCTTGATTTAAAAACAAGAAATGAAATTTTTAGTTTACACGCTTTGAAAGCTGTAAATTCTAAATTGCAAATTTGATATTTTAAAATTTTTCACCACCTCAAATTGCATAAGAATACAAATTTCCCCAGCTTGCAAAGTCTTTGAAATTGTACAATTTTAAGTATTCCTCATTCACAGCTTCATTAATATCGAAGGATTTGGATGCATATTTATTCAATTATTTCAAGTTTTTTATTTTAAATTATTAAATTTCAAACGTGTATTAAAGCTGAAAAGCACGATTTTAATTTTATATTCTACAATATTGAACGAGTTAAATTTGAAAGTTACTTGCCACGATGTTTGCGCCTTAGGGGTCAGAATGATGTTTCTAATGCTCGATGATATTAGAGGTTCATTTTAATTAAAACTGTTAATGTTAATAGACCTGATAAAATGATACCTTGAAATTTTGAAAAAAATCTATTAATAAAAAGACATTTCACAAATTATTGGAAACACTCCCACGAATGCGTATCGATAATAAATGTATATTTTGAACCATCGTAAGACCCATTTATTCACACTCAAATACCAATCCTAAGTGGGGAATTGAGATATCTGTGATATATTGAAGTCTATTAACTTTTTAAAAATTTTTTTCCAAGATCGCCACTAATCAGTGTACCCTATATTTTTATTAACTAGTAAAATAATGTCGTATTGCTCTTATGAAAACATATTATTGGAAATTGAGCATAGACCTATAATAATTTTCCTGTAATGGAGTTCCTATAATTTTTTCGCGATTATAGGAAATTATTATAGGAAAATCAATACAAAAATATCATATTTACTAGAAAAAATATAATTACTTTCAAACGATACAATTTTGAAAGATTGAAAAATAAAATATCATTTTTTAATGCTTCAATATAAAAGTATACTATTTTAATTGCTTTCAATTTAAACTCGTTTAATATTAAACGATTCCAGCATGAATTAATTTAATCTTGAAATTTTCAAGCTGAAAATGATCAAGAATTAGGATTTAATATTTCTGAATTTACAGTTTGGAAAGATTTAAAAAGGGGAAAGTCATACAACTTTTATAATATATGAAATCATTCTGACTTTTTAATAGAATAAACTGAGAAGGTTAAAGAGTCCACTCATGCTTGAAATTGAAAAAATGGAATTGCAATAGATTTTAGGAAATTAATTATTTTTATTGAAACTAATATCAGAAGTTAAAGGCTTCTTCTTTATTCCAAGCATTTTAGGTCATAAACAATGAAAAACTTAGCAGCTGAAAAAGAAAATTAAAGAATCTAAGTGAAACGTCAAATAAATTTATTTCAAAAATATTAGTTTCTAATTATTAACTTCATTTTGTTGTAAAATCTCAAAAATTTAACATCGGTACCAAAGAACTTCATATATTATCAATTGAAAACGATTTCATTTTGCACTAACGTATTTCTATACTTTAATTAATGAAACGAATCAATATAAAAAACTGGAATAAAAAAGCAACAGCATATCTGCGAACCAATTTCATGCTGCGAACGGAATGTATTTGATGCGTACGAATAAAGACTACTTATTTTTTATTTTTTACACTTTAAATAAGATCAGATACTAAGGCATCCAATGTGAAGCTTCAATATTTTTATTTTAAAAAATTGAAAAATATTCAATTTGGAACATTTTTAGTTTCACATTGTTGATATATTCAAACTTTCTATTTGAAGTAAAATTGTGTCTTTAACTTGAAAGGATTTACAATTTACATATAACACACAGTTCGAAATGGTTTAATTTTAAGCATATTATTAAATTAAAATTATTCACGACAAAAAAAATTATTGAAGCATTTAATTTACAATTATAAGCTTTTAATACTTTATGGGTGAAATAACTTTTGAGTTAATCTAAAGAATTATTTGAATATCAAACTGTATAATTACTATATAAATTTACAGAATTATTAAAATATTTTAAACACTTATTTTTACAATCTATGTATAAAATTTAAAATCTTACCGCCGAAAAATTACCTTCACAGCAAACTTAAAAGTTTTTATAGTTTTATGAGTGATGTGACTTTTGTATCAGTCGAAGGAATTGATCAAAATTTACCATTAGTATCGACATTTATATAATTAAAATTCGTTAGGTGCACCAATATTTTTATTTTTTATATTATTATTGAAACATATTATTGTTGACACCAGCTGTCACTGTCTGATAGAACAAATCTCAAAACAAAAGCTTCACTGTACAAATTTCATGCTGCGTACAGAATGCATACGCTAGGTATACACTAAATTTGTAAATTTTTATTATTAATAATTGTTAAGAAACAAAAATTGTTTGGATTTTCAAAAATCATGTAAGGCATTTGAAGTTTTCGACACCCTTCAATTGTCTCCAATTTATAGGTTATGTTCAAGCTTATAAACGTATATCTTATATTTGAATAGTGACGTAGATAGCCGAAAAGTCATTTCGAAGTGCATTATTATCTCTCGAGAATTTGATCAACCTGATTTTCATTCGTTTGCGTTCTTTAGATTAAGTAGGAAAAGAAAATAAAGAATATTAAATTCACCTAGCTCCAACAAATTCAGCACATTCCGGCATTCGTTGCCAGCGGTGAACGGTCTCGAAAGGACCAAAGTCCAACGTCAGGCACTCAGCCGTAGCTACACTATCCATTTTGCCAATATTTTAATATAATTATAATAAAATAGAATGGTCTAACATTTTAAAAACACTTTTAGCTTTTACGTTTATTATGATTTATTATTCCCCAACATTAGACGTTGAGTTGGCACTGGCACGCCACGCACTGGCGGAATCCCGAAACCCCGCAACTCCCACTCCCTTCACCATCGTCACGTCAACATCATGCTTTCTTGAATGGCTTCGTTCAAATATGTCATTCATGATCATCTTTACAGTAGCGTAATTAGCATAAAGCGAAACCCCGGCCGCACCTGCGAGAGGCTAAATTATAGTATTTCTGTTATTGAGTAGCAAAAATACTTTTCACTATTTAAGCTTTTATTTTGAAATTTATTGAAACCATTTATTTATCACTTAACAATTTAAAAATGACCATTTTTTTTTTTTATAAACTTTGTCTTCCAATGAATTGACTCAAAAAATGAAGTTTTCTGGGTACCTCTACAGTGTAAAAAATCTAAATCTAATATATTTGTGTTAAATTGAAAAAAGGTTTATTACATAAATTTATTACATAAAAATATTTTAATCATAAAACATAATCTCGAAATTTCTGATTCCTTTCGGCAGCCGTTATCATGTAAAGCATGATCCAACCCACACCAGGTCTAGCCACGCGCAAGTAAAAAAAATGCAGCCAATCAGCAAAGATACCAGCTACGCCGCCATATTGAAGAAAGTGAGCGGCAATTTCAAATAGGTGTAATGAACGAAAGTGTTCCTTAAGGTCGATAGAACCTTAAGTAAATTAGTTCTCCTTTTTATGTAAAATTGGCATAATTAAAACAAAAGTAGGTCATAACGACGAAGCTTATTAAGAGAGTATTTGCCGGCGAAGCGCGTAAGAGCGAGTACACGAAGTGCGAAAACCTAGAGGAACCGAGCTTCAAGCGTTAGGTAAATGTGTCCAAGCGCGTAGTGCGAGGTGAATACATTTGACAAGTTTGACAAGTGCACAAACTATAAACATTTTATCGAAAAACCGGCACTTTTTGCTTCGAGATATGATCATGTAGACGACGTATGCAAAAAATTAGACAAAAATATTCAACCGTGCGGCCTTAAAATTTAGAACTGATTACCCATTCTGATAAAGGGCCTTAAGCCCTTTTAGGTCAGGCGACGAAGAACCAAAAAAAGACAGATAAAGGAAATAATTAGTAACAAGCTGAAAATTGACCTAAACCCTTCCAGATAGGCTGCCAATGAACATGTAAACATATGATAGCGATTAAACAATGAGTAAACCATTTTTATTTATAAATAACGGCGATTATCAGTTTTTTTTTAGTTTATGTCGGAAATGGCTAATTTTAGCATAATTGACGTTCCGTAAAAAATGTACAGAATTATTTTCTGTATAAAACAGGTTATTTTATTTTTCACCTAAAAAGAATAGTTTTCTTAGAAAATAGGAAAAACGATTCATTTTTTGTTTTTCATGCTGATACACGTGTCAGCTATAGTTTTTTTGAAAAAAAGTTGAAAATGCAGATTTGATCATGATTAAGGAGTATCTCTCACGCAGTATATGCGGAATTGCAATATGTCTATTATTTTATTAAATATGGAAAAAAATTGACCTACATTTCACACTACTTTCGGCATATATTTGGACACTCCCACCTGCAAATTCTTAAACAAAGAACATCAAAATATATATTAGTATTCTAAAAAGTTATTTCATGTGACGAAGTGAAAAATACTTTGAAATAGAAAAAATTGAAAAGCCACAGTAAGCTGTACTTCCGTTGGGAAGTACAGTAGGAAACTTTCAACTGTACAATTCTGTTTCTACGGTTTTCGGTTTATTTCGAAATAATTTATTAATAAACGAAACGTACATTTTTATTTTGTTAACTCTTCTGCCTACGAGCTTTTTCATAGTAAAAAAAAAATACAAAGTAGAATATTTAATTATAGATACATGCTATAAAAACATACAAATATATGGTCTACATACATCATATTTTTGAATACATGCAATTAGGTCATTTAAATTCTGCACTTATTTGCGAAAAAATAAAATACAAAAGATTACAGATCTATGTACGTACACACAACTAACGATAATTTTTTTGACGCCTGTTTGCCTGAGTTGCGAATAATGCAGTAAAAGCGAAATGCAAGTTAAAATAGTATAGTAAAAAGAAAAAAAATTGAAAATATTTTGCTTCAAATTTGCAAACACTAATTCGGTAAACGGAATTGAATAAAAATCCATTTTTCTTAAAGACCATGCAATGATAATATCTAATATATGGAAAGAAACGTTCTGTTGTGACCAAAAATGTGTAGCGTACTATTGTCCGTATACTTTTTTTAGTTAAAATCCGAGATTAGACATATGGGAAAAAATCTTGTTATTCAGATAAATATTTATTGAGGGGAAGGCATGACAATTTGCGATTTTTTGTAGATATCGTAAATTTAAGTGATTTTTAACTCATCTAACGTCCATAACAAAGTTTTACTTAGCACAGTTTCGATAGGCTTTTTCACTCGTAAGCATTCTTTGAAAACATAAATATTTGACTTTCAAAACTAAAAGTAAAAAACAAATTTCACTTTCTTCGGAAAAACGAATTTTCTGAGCGTAAAAAGTAGGATCTTTATTCTCTATATATATCAAAATAAGCGATGAGGGGTTTTTGAGAATACACTATCTGCGTTGGCGATAAGAAATTTTTCATTAGTATAGTTCCGATAGATTTTCTCATGCCCTTTCACGCTCCTAAAAAAATCTAAGCTTTCTTTTTAGATACAGAAAAATGAAAAATATCCCTTTTTTTCCCAAAAAGTCCAATTTTATTTTGACTTCATTTTTGAAGTTCAAATATTTATTCTTTCAAAAATTTCTGATGATAATTGGAAAGTCGATTTTTGTACAGATATTTAAGATAGTCTGGTTAACAACATTTTCAAAATCGACAGTTCCCAGACAATCAGTGCACAAATAAGAATTGTGCTCAATACGTCAATGTATTTCATGGTAGCCCCGACCAGCGCAAAACAACCACCATTTTAACGCGACGACAGCGCCATTTTTCGTGCAGCGGCGGCCTTAAAATGCGGTACAACGTTGCTGTCTTATATCTGGGAACACTCCTGTCCCAAACGAGGGAACATAAACGAGCTACAGTAGTCGATCTGACTTCTACATTTCTATGCTCGGAATTGAAAAGAAAGACCTTATTAAAGTCGAAAGTTTTCACGAAATTGGAGTCTTCCTATGTATCTATAGTTATATACAAGTAAATTTACGCGAGGCCAAAAGTTTGGCGCGTCGTTCGCCCCTCTGTCGAATCACAGCATTCTGAAAATAAGAGAGTAGACGTCTTGAACATAGGGCGCGCTGGTGCTCATGTGTTTAGCTATATAGTATAAGTACCGTAGTCGCCCAAAATTTCTTTCCGTGCAAGACATCCCGGTGACGCAGGTCCAGACTCGAGGACAAATAAACATGATTAGTACCTGTAATCTCTCCAAAAAATGTGGATACTTCGATTTTTGTACAGGTTATAGTGAAAACCTCAGCAGACAAAATGATAAAAATATGGGACAAAGTATATGTCACAGATGAAGGTTTTGCCTGAACTGATGGAGTGTTTGAAAGTTTCAGTCGATTAACAATTATTTCCTGATGAGTGAAATGTTAAAAAGTACCATTATCTTACGATCATATCAGAATGCCCAACTTTGAATGACTGTATGTAGTATAAATGAGCAAAACGTTGCAATTAAATGTTCAATAAATTATTTGCTTCTTCAGAAAATACGAGTAGAAAGGACTTTCCGATTAACGAAGCAACCGCACTCTCAGCAGGCGACATTGTGTGTGCTACTGCTACTCCCACAGCTACAACTCTTTATCACACTCACTCTTATTGTGACTGTCATTCCGTCAGTAACCGGAAACCCCTTTGTATTTTCCGAAGAAGGAAATAATTTCTTTAAAATATAAGCTCAACTTTTTGCTCGTTCACACTGCATACACAATTTTCAGAAGACAAAAATATGCAATTTGCTTCAAGAATTATCTCCGTACGTTGTTTAGTTTCGGACATGATACCGCACTACTTTTTTGTTATTAACTAAATAAAAAAGATTATTTATAACTCTGAAGATTACCATTATGTATAGGAAAGATCAAAGAAATTCATATATTTTTTCAGATTTTTTGTTATTTATTTTCAGGAACTAACATCCATTCAAAATTAAGCATTCTTAATCGATCGTGAGATAGGGTAAAGGAGAATAATGCCGTTCAGCGGTTAGTACCAGTCAGTGCAATTTCACTTGTATTACGCCACGTAATACGTGTTCACCCGCTTTGTATGTGTGCGTGCGCTAGAACGCAATAGGGGAAAGTGGGGTATGATGTCTGTGCGGGGCTCGGCGACTCTTGCAAATAATGCTCGTGTTTTTTCATTTTCATATGAATTTTTTTTCGTAAAATAGCTTTCTTTGGTACTCAAGAAAGCTATTTTATGTGAAAAAAAAAACTAAAATGAAACTCAAGAAACACGAACATTATTTGCAAGAGTCACCATGACCCGTACTGGCACCATACCTCACTTTCCCCTAATACGAGTGAAATTGTTAATGACCGATATTACCTGCTGACCGGAATTACCCGTTTTTACCCTAATGTTACTTCTTAATCTATCACTCATCAGGAAATAATTCCTACTCTCTAAATCCGAATTAGTAGAAATTTGACTAATGAAATTAGTAGCATTGTGTCTGGCTGTTAAATTAGTAATTTTATCACTTTCTACTACATGAAATGGAGAGATTTGTGTTACTAAATGAATTAGTAAGGGTATTTTACTAATCTGCTTAGTAGTGCAAACTTACTTATTTAATGAATATCAATGAACTGTTATGGAAAAATAATTTTTTAATTTTCTCATACTTTCCGATAGTTTTTGAGTTTTTTCCCCAATTTATGTTTGTATATTATATTGTTATAATAATAATAATTGTGTATGAACAATATAATATTCAAAATTCAAACATTGCAGATATTTTCTTTTTCTAAAACTTTTAAAAACGATGCGGTAATCTCTTTTTAAAGTTTTTAAAACAATGCTTCAATCTATTTTGTGCAATAAAATAATTATTTAATACTTTTAATCGTTTTTGTATTATTATTCCCTTCTTTTAATATAATAAATAGAAAATAGTAAACTCATATTATTTCTGAAAATGCTATTACATTCAAATTTCGCGGTTAAGTGGGACTTTAGTTTGTACTCCGAGACAAGAGATGGCGCTGAAAATCGTGTATGCAAAAATACATTAGACTGTTATGGCAGCTTCCACCAGTGCCATGACGAGTGGATTCTGACTTCCTTTTATTGCAAGTTAAATGATTTTGGTCACTGATATTATTATTTTTGTCGTTTGTTTAGTTTTTTAAAAAATGGATAAGTTTTGGTTTGATAAAGGAGAATAAGTGAATAGTTTAAAGGGAACTGGGAAAGTGTCCGTAAAAAAAGTTGGGTTAAGTAAAATGTATTTTCAGAAAAATTATACATTTTCGAGGCTTATAGTGTGCAGAAATTGGCAAATAAACTCGAAAAACATCCATTGACATCCATTGTTTAATACAAAATATTTAGAATTTGCTTAGTCTATTTACATTTTGTATATAATTTTGAATAGTCTATGGAGAAAGGGTTTTGCTAATATTCAGCTTATTACCATTTTCTTTTCTTTAGAAAACCCTTCGTTGTTTGGCCTATTTGAGTTCTTATTGTATCTGTGTTTTTCTTGAAGTTCATGTAGGAACTCAATAAAAGTTATGTTTTTTGTTATTCAAACTTTTGTCGGCTAAACTCGGTGTTTCATTATCAGCCACGGACTGTGCCAGCTGTCTGATAAGTTAATAACAAAAAGCTCTAAATCTAAAGATTTTTTAAACTTCTTGCGAAGATGCTAAGTTGAAATCAAATTTAGTTCTGTCTCCATAAAGTTCCAGTCGCCCATTTCCTGATGGTCTAGAAAGTATTTTACAATGCGACATGTGTCTAGTTTGACCACTTTTTGAGCTTCTGCCTGTGCCCTATTGACTCCTAGATCTTTGATATGTCCAGTGCATCTTTCTTGCATATTTTCTGTAACCGAAATGACAATAGGATGAATGGATGCTTGTTCTACATTCCTCCATATTATCTTTACTTCATGCCTTCAGCCGCTATACTTATGTATCTTTATTGTATAGGTTGCTTTGCAAGTTCCGGTTAGATAGACAATCAATTTCGTTGATATAGATTGTTCCTCCTTTTTTTCTCATGCATCACGATGTAGGGTCAATTGGCTCGAATATAATGATCCGTCTGGATAGTTACATCCCAGCATACGATGTAGTCTTTGTTTTATAAAACGGAAACATGTCAACATCGTCTTAATTGTGTCTTGTGCTTGCGATAGTTTCTTATACTAATCATCCTGTTCTGAATCTCAATGACGAATACTTCAGTTTCTGGCAACAGGACGCCCTTTTAAAGCCAAATATTGAATGCCTCACTATCCACTTCGTGTTCATCTAACATTTGGGTTGCTCGCCGTAGATCCCTTCTTGTCCTCATTGTGTGTCTAATTCTTCTATGGCGTCTGCCCTGTTTTTCGTGTATTTGTTGATCTGAAAAAAGCCTTTTATAAGGCAGATAGATTTAACTTTGGGATATTCTAAAAGAGTATGAAATCGGTGTTTGTCTCCTAAAAGCAAGAAAAGCAATATATGCAGGCAGTAAAGCTAGTATAAGGGCCAACGAACAACTGAGTGATTGGTTTAATATTAGGCAAGATATAAGCAGGATGTTAGGCAAGGATACGTCATGTCCTCTTTGACTATTCATTGTATACATGGACAAATGTCTAAGAATGGCCCTTGTAGATGAAGAAGGTGTGCATCTCTGGATAATGAAGGTTCTTGGGTTGGCGTTTGCAGATGATAAGGTTGTAACGGCAGAATCAGTTAATCCTTTGCAGAGAATGTTAAGCATTGCCTTCGACGAAGAGAGGATAGAACAAGTTAATAATTATATTTATCTTGGAAGCGTATTTACTACTGATGGAAAGACACATGGAGAGATATCCAGGCATAAAAACGAGAGGAGAAAGCTTATTGGTAGCGTAGAAGTCATTGTCAGAAACAGAAATGTAAAAAATAAAGCCAAAATTATAATATATAATTCTGTACTTGCACCTACTACGTTGTACGGCAGCGATATCTGGACGTACCATGAACACGATAGAAGTAGGGTTCACGCGGTTGGTATGCATTTCCTGAAGAATATGTGCGGTAAAACGCTAATGGAAAACTCAGTTATTAGTGAATTATCAAAGAATGTGATGCATAGGAATCACTGTTTAATAAGAGTGAAAGAAATTTGTTAAAATTATTTTTATATATTGAGAGAATGGGTGGAGAACGCTTGTTAAAGCAAGTGTATTTAGTGAAGTGAATGGTAGCATACCCAGAGTTAGGAATGTGTGAATGCGTGAATGAGATTCTAAAGCGCTTAGGATATAGAGAGCCATAGAAACACGAGAGTGTATGTAGCTAGGGAAAACAGTATAGATCTTCCTTTGGGCTTATTAGACAGTTTGAGTGTTTAGGTGTGAATCGAAATGGACGATGACTTTGTGACTCTTTCCGTCTAGGCTGATTGCTAGAGATTGATCAGCGACCAGTTTCGAAGCGGTCTTGTGGAATGAGCATGATGCTTGGATAAGCAACACGCGATTTCTCGATTGATCTCAAATATATCCTCTCTCCTACACATCCCTTACTGACTCATACTGAAACATTCCTTGATCGCAATAATATAATATATAACGTTTCATAACATCTGCAAAAGACAACTGACTACCAGCTATATCACATACGAGAAGGGGGTCTTTCAAGGAGACTCTCTAAGTCCGATACTTTTCTGCATCTCCCTCTTGCCTCTATCTATTGTGCTCCAAGGCAAAAGCTTTAGATACCTATGTGGCCCGCCGAACAGAAGAGAATATAAGGTCAAACACCTGTTATACGTGAACGACCTTAAACTCTTCGCTTCCACGAAAGAGGACCTTAACATCCTTTTGGAAGGCGGTGAATAGGTAGTCTAAAGCGATTGGCATGAGCTTCGGGCTCGACAAGTGTGCCTGCGTCCACCTACACCAAGGAATACTAGAAACTACATCATCGCGTGACGATGAGGATGTTCAACTCATAGGCGGAAATACCATTAAACATCTTGGTAATGGAGAAACATATACATATCTTGGAATAACGCAAGCGGAAACCCAAAATGTGCATGTGTTAAAAACTGCCCTTGAAGAAAGGTATCATCAAATTCTCAGAAAAATTCGGGCTTGTAAAATGGTGCAGTAAAATGGAATGTCGATGAGTCGAAGCAACTTGACCGATGCACACGCAAGATGATGACAATCAATCGAAGTCATCATCCTAGATCTTCCGTGCCTCGAATATACCTCCCTCGAGATAAAGGAGGTAGAGGCTTGCTAAGCTTGGAGTGTCTTTATCGAAGAACGGTTCTGGCTAATAAGAAGCCATAGAAATACGAGAGCTTGCATGAAAAAATGCATGGACGTGCAGGAAGCTAGAGTAGTATGCCAGGATAGAAAAGTTTCGCGACAAATAGTTTATAAAAAGAATGTAAGTAGAGTGAATGAATCCTGAAACAAAGACCTTGGATACTAATGGGCCTAAGTGAAGAGCCACACATAACAATTTTGTGACACTCTCCACGTGGAGTGATCGCTGGAGAGATTGATCAGCAGCCTGGGTCGGAGCAGTGTTGCGGATGAACGTGTTATTTGAATAAGTAACACGAGAATTCTAGATCAATCTAAAATATCTATATCTTCAACCTATATACCTATCTACCCTATATCTATATACCCATCCACACATCACTACTTTCCAACCGAGCAATTCATGCCTACCCCGAAAGGAAAACGGCTTAATGATATTATATATATATATCTTCAACTGACGAATCCAGATAGAAATTATTATTATAAGTTATAGTGTTTGAAATTTTAGACCCCATCACCCCCTCTTCCGCAATATTTTATATTTTTAACTCACAAGCAAAGTTGTGAAATTCCTAAGACCCAGTATTTGGCTTGTTTAGAGAAAAACGGCTTTAAAGAAAATTGTGGCCAGCTTATGGACTTGAAAACGCCGTCTCTGAAGTGATCGAATAGCTCAGCTGTACTGTGCCCGATTTGTACGCAGAGGCCGCGGGCTCGATTCTCGCCGCCTGCATTTTTCTTGCTTTATAATTATTGAGATGTTTATATATTCGCTTCCCTTGTAAATTTTTTGTCAAATACGCGATAATAAACATTTAATATGCTTTTTCCAATGAAAAACTCACATTTTCAGAGTTTTTTCTCATAAAAAGGTAATTTTTTATCAATTTGATCATTTACTTAAAATTGATAAAGAAAATTTAGAATAAGAATATATTTTAAACAATTATATTTTGAATAAGATATGAAATTTTTGTAAAAGCTGACAAAGCAGAAAGAAATGCTACATCTTGCACATCGAAGGAAAATTTGACACATGAGCAGGCTTTTCGTAAACGTTCCATTGGTGAATTGATTCTTCTTCAATTTCGTTTTCTGCCGAAGGACAAGGAACGCTTTGAGAATTTTCTGTCGTCATTAGTGTGTTATTCAAAACGCAAAAGCATTAGAACTAAAAAGCACTTCTGGACACTTTTCGAAATACTCCTTTACACTGTGACGTCAGTCAAACAACTACTCTTACGTCCGTACGAGGGCGTTTGAAGTATGGGTTTGTTTTATTTGTTTAATCTTATCATATATTGACCGGAGAGCAATCGAGTACAATTAGCAACGAAATGCTCCTAGCAGCGAATTTCATCCTCACTCAAAGAGGATAAGAAGGGAGGCTGTTCCATCTTCCAGAAACAAGATAAATTATCGTGTAGTTCTGGAGCCGTATAATCACAAGCTGAGATTGAACGACCTATTTCGGACTGTTAAATAGGTCCTGATAATATCCATCCACAAATATTATTGTGGGCTTTTGAGGAACCGAGAATACCTTGTTTTACTACTTGTAGCAGACAGGATCCAAATCTATTTGCTCCCAAAATAACATCTATTCTACTGGATCCAAAGAAGTCGGGATCCGTTAAGCTGAAATTTGTTCCCTTAGATTTGCCTGATCTGGCAATTCGGGAGGAGCGTATAAACTCAAATTGAACAAGACGAGGGCCTGTAAAGAAATTGGAGTGTGCTTTGAGTCTTTAGGACGTAAACATACTTGAGCTAGTCTTTTAGTTGTACCGATGAATTCTTCACCTACGATGTAATTGGGTATTAATTTTATGATAAGTGGGACGTAATACCTTCAAAACTCTTTCAGTTATAAAACTACATTCGGATCCTTAATCCATCGATTCTGAAGGATATGATGCGCCCCCATTATCATCGCAAGTAGATCATTATTGACTGGAGCATTTTGACTAGTTTGTGAAGTAGACGGAATTTGAGAATTGTTTAAGTTAGGACTTACTGAGTTACTCTCCTGTGTGGGAGTAGCCGAGTCAGTCATTTAATTCCTATTGTCATAGTGTAGAAGCGTATTGTGCTTTCTATGACATTTTGCACAAGTGAATTTACTAGACACAGATGAGTATTATGACCTGGAGACAAACAATTTAAACATGCATATTTTTGAAACACAAATTCCCTTCTTTTTGCAGTAGGCAATGCTTTAAATTCATTACATCTAAAAAGTGTATGACTCTCTCTACAAAATAAACATTTCAAAATGGATGATGCATTGTGGCTTTTGACTCCTGACTGACTGTTTTCTTGGGAACCTAAACCAATCTTCGAAGCTTTTAAAGCTTCAAAAAAGCGAATACGCTTTTCTAAAAATGTATCCAGGTTCTTATAAGTTGGATTGTCAGTCTAGGTACCAATTAATAACCGATACAGAATTTTTTCTTATAATTTGCGATACATTTAAACTTTCAGATGCAGCTTGTTCTGAAGTAAGTAAATCAAGTTGATTAATTAAGAAATCATTAAAATTTAAATACATACCTAACACGAGAAACTTAGTTGTAAAAGAATTGAACTATCTTTGGATTTTAAGTAATTAATCCGATTAATTCGAAGACAATTGCAATTCAAATTAATGAGCGTAAAGCTTACAATTTTGAAAATATTGAGTAGAGAGAGCACCGCTTAACAACACACAGAAGAGGCATGAACACTCCAATCATGAATCATGCGATGTTTCTCAAGTGTGCGTATACACGTTTGTAGCCACAAGATTGCACCAACACTGTAAGCGATCGAGCACCATTTTTCAAATTCAACCGTCACACTGCCATGTTTGAAAATGTCATATTTCACATCCCTTTGCACTTTCCAAAGAACCAAAGAAAAAACCACCACACATCCCGGACGAGCACCCAAATGTTTATAAGTCTTAATTTTTCCTCGTAATAAAGGTTCTTAAACTATGGAAAATGTTGAGGTGATATAAGTTCACTGACCTTTCTCACATTTTAATCATCAAATAACAGTATTTATTGGGCTCATGTTTAATTGCAAGTTTAATATTGAACAGCTTTTCTAAAACGTCCTTTAATGACACCAACTTTAATTTCGAACGATAGTATAAGTTTAATTGTAAGTTTCACGCTACAGAGATGTAACTCGGTGTTCGATCTCTGGCTTACTAATGAGACGAACTCGTTACACACACATATTTAAAACGCTCATAATTCGTTATATTCATATATGTGTACAATCCTCCAAAGGTAGACCTACGTGCGATGCTAATGCAGGGGAGTCAAACTAAACGGCAAAACAACTAGCTAAATTGTCGGGAGCTGCTAGAAAGAGACTGAGACGCCAATAGTTAATCAATTGGACGCGATAACTAGCCAAACGGGGACTCCAAAAAGGCCCCATTCTGTTAGCAGCACATCGAATTAAATTAGAGAGCAGAAGAAGATGCGGCTGAGAGGTCCAACAGTCTCTTATAGGCAGGCCCTTCAAAATCAGCTGAAAGTGGCAATACTCGCCGAGGGGTTCCCAATCATCAAACTCGATGATGACCAGGTTTAGGCAATTGAAGCAGCATTAAAGAAGAACATCAATGGGATGCAACCTGGAGAAGTCATCCCAAGATCTGAAGAGTGCCACTAAAAATGACGTTTATCGTCATCTGTTTGGTCGAAGTGTTTCGAATTTGGCTCACTGAAGCTGTTAGCGGATTACAACCTTGAGCAGGAGCTAAGTACCAACAACAGAACTTAACAGGATAGCAATGCAAAATCCGACCATGAAAACCCACTCAAAAACCGAAGTTACATCTGAAGATAGAGCTCCGCATCTGTTTACGGAATAGGTGGAGGAGACGACTGGAAGTTGAAATAGACACTAGCTGACCGCCTTCCAGTCTGGATATTATCCAGATTTATTTTCACCACGCTAAAGAAGCGTCTGCTATATTAAGCAGACGTTTGACAGCGAAACAAACGGAGACTTGGTGGTAATAAAGATCGAGCACCATTTAGGAGGCAGGCATCAACCTATGGTGATTTACTCAGCATACCAATATTTGTCTCCAATGACCTACTATCAAATTGAATGAAACCATTCAATTTGTCGTAGTAAGGACATCAACCACATGCGTGAGTTTTGATTAGATTACCTCTTAACTACTGATTGGTTTAATACACCTACTTTAGAAACATCTAGATATCGCTAGGTAATTGATTTCATCTTATGTTTGATATGTATTAGCGGAATATTTAAGGTATAGCACGTATCGTCGAATACGTCCCTTCGGAGCATAGACATATAAGCGTATCCTTGACAGCCGATAGACCTTAGGTTCCTAAAGTCCTTAAAGAAACTGATTGGGATGCTTATAGGGAGGATCTTAGCAGTTTGGTGGGCGCTATACCGGGCAGAATGAAGTCTATCGAACAAACACAATTTGCTGTCGACATCCTACAATAAGGTATAAACAAAGCGGTCGAAAACAATTGTTCTCTTCGGATTAAGAATACAGACAGCGATGCACCCTGGTGGAATCCTAGACTTAAGGACCTGAAACGGGATACTCGAAGCCTTTATAGCAGGGCTAAACAGAATGAAAATTGGCACTTGTGACGGGGCAACCTTAACACGATATAATAACAAAAAATGTAGGTTGTCCAACGGACAAGAGTAGTCACATCCTATGGATTTTGGGTCGCTGAATCCGAATCCAGGATCAGGATTCCGCCATCACCCTCAGGTTTTTTTCTAACTTAAAAAAAATCGTTTTTTGGCTATTTTTGAATTGAAAGATATGTAACAAAAAACCCCTTTTTTCAATCTCGACCCCAAATTCGGATTCTGCGGCGAAAAATACATAGAAATGGTCTTTGTTGGTCCGCTGGGCCTAATACTTTGCGGCGAGGGAGGGGCTGCACAGAGAACAATACCGTAAAACCTTGTCGAAAATAATTGGATGTTTCGCCAAACCAGAGCAGTGACATACTATGGATTTTGCGCCGCTGAATCCGAACTGAGAATTCCAAAATTAGGTTTTCTCACTTCCTAACCTCAAAAAATTGTTTTCTTGTTGATACATAGTGCATATCTTTTCTTATAAAAATAAAATTGTTCAAAATGTTCAAATTGAATTTGAAAAATTGAATTGAAACTAATCGTTAAAAAACTGCCAAACTCTGAATATTCGATGGAAATTGTTTAAATAATTATTCATTATTATAAATTTGTAAAGTATCGTAGGAAAGAGTAATTGGAATGACATTCTTTGTTGATTGTATAAACAACTTGAGCCTATTTGCTGAAAAATAGCCAAACTCTGAATTTCTTTATGAATATTGTTTCAAAACTTAATAATTATTGTAAGTTTGTAAAGTATCGTAGTATCGTACAAAGTAAAATAACGTATCATTCTTTGTTGATTTCGTGAAAAAAATTGAGTCTATTCGTTGCAAAATAGCGAAATTAAATTTGGTCATGAAAGTTGTTTTAATAATTAATAATTCTTGTAAATCTGCAAAGTATCGTATCATTCTTTGTTGATTTCGTGAAAAAAATTGAGTCTATTCGTTGCAAAATAGCGAAATTAAATTTAGTCATGAAAGTTGTTTTAATAATTAAGAATTCTTGTAAATCTGCAAAGTATCGTTGGAAAGAGTTCTTGGAAATACATTCTTTGTTGATTCCGTGATCAAACGGAGCCTATTCTTTGAAAAATAGCCTGACCATGAATATGTTTATGAAAATTGTTTGAATAATTGATAATATTGATGAGAATTTGCAAAGCATTATAGAAAAGAGTTATTGCAAAGACATTCTCAGTCGATTTCCCAAACAATAATTAAACCTATTCGTTCGAAAATAGCCAAACCCTAAATCTGTTTATGAAAATTGTTTGAATAATCTATCATTCTTGGGAATTTGAAAAGGATCATAGAAGATAGTCATCGGAAATAAATTAGTTTGTGATTCTGTGAAAAAATTGAGCCTATTGGCTTAAAAGTATCCAAACTTGGGCGGCACGCCACCGTTTTTCAGGTGAAGGTCGTGGCCGTCCTTCGCTGTGCTGAGACATTATTAGAAGAAAACACTGCTGGTAGGCAGATTACAATAAAATACCTACATATTTCTACATTACCAGCATATGAACGTTCCTTATAAAGCGATGCGTGTGATGAATAACGCTTCCACGAAAACAGTTCTCCCGAGTGGATTTCAGTTAATTACTTGCTCAGAGATGACATCTTGTCACACATAACAAAGCTACTTTTTAATTTTATCCATGCAATTATTTTATTTGAAACTGAAGTTCAATAAAATACCATTAAATTGATTTTTACTTTGATAACTTTTATTTGTACACAGCTTCACATGGGTGCCCTTGCACGTTACAGATAAAATAATTTTGCAAATCTAAACATTTGCATCCAACTTTAGAAAAACAATCTAAAATGACGGGGCGTACTAACACCTATGTTCCCACGTGCTCAGGCGTAAGATCTTTTGATTCTGAAAAATGTGGCATCAGATTCGGAATTTTAGTGCAAATATTTTTGGTAATACATAGTAAATGACATAACAAATTATCTTTCGAATTCAGTAGTAATAGTTCAGTAAATGAAAATGAAAAACGAAAGGTACATACTAATGAAAAAGGCGATACAAATAACCAGTTTATGCACCGTAAACTTCGACTTGAGACATATTTATGTGTATACATCTTCGATAAACGTTAAACTATAGTAAAAAGATTTCACAAAGATTGCACAAAGATCCATATCACTGTCTAAGATGTTAACACATCAAAAAACCGAAATTAAGAAGTGAAAGGGAGAGATGCAAAAAAATATTGATGTTTCTGACAAATTACTGAAATTAATAAGAAGGAAAGTTTTTATCATTTTCCAATTTGCATTGCTCTTCTTGAATCATATTACATACATAGTGCATATATTTTCTTATAAAAATTAAATTTTTCTAAACGTTCTAATAGTTTTGACGTTAATAATACAATTGGGATAGAAAAGTTTTACACATTATTAAAAAGGTTATAGCTGCATTTATGTTTATATGTAATTTGTTAAAAATAGTATAATATAAATGCAACTTTTCTCACCTGTGTTATAATATATGAACTATAACTATTTAAACAAGTGAGGAAATTTTATTTTTATAAGAACAATAGATTTTCTAACGATAGAATATATAAGTAAAGGGAACAATCATCAAGAACGCTCCTAGTGTCCATTTCGAAGATTAAATTCATCCTATGTTCACTATTTTTTTATTTACTTTTAATTTTTGTTTGTTGCAGAGTGTTGATTAAGATATACTCCATGCCACTTACTCAGAAAAATACACATTAATTGTTTAGGTTAAAATAAATCAATTTTTTGCTCGACAAATGGTTCACACTCAGTAATTGGTTAATTTACCTTATTATCATCTGGAAAACTTATCAATTCAGTGTGTTCAGTCTTTTTTCTGTTCGTTAATTGCTTCCAGTACTTTGAGCAACTCTTCAATTGAACAATATTATGCTTTTTCATGATTTTTAGACTAATTCTTCTTTTGCTGGAAGTAAAAAGATAGAAATGTTCTCACTATTAATAATTTTCTATCTAAGATAGTATCGGATAAGGAAAATTGTGGAGTAAGCAAACAAAACATCATAAATCCATGTTGATAAAAAGTTATGCATGGCTTGAGCATTTTCATTATTATTATTATATCATTAAGCCGTTTCCCTGTCGGGGTAGGCGTGAATTGCTCGGTGGTAAAGTAGTGATGTGTGGATGGGTATATAGGTGAAGGGTAGATAGGTATAAATAAATAGGAATTTTGATAATTTATAGACTAAAGAATAACATTTTAAATAAACATTGAAGTTCATTTTTAATACTTTAAAAATGTTATGACACTATTTTGACAGTATTTTTCGTATATTACTTGAAATTGAGTTGCGAATCATAGCTAAATTATGTACAACCATAATACAATTTTTTATGTTTTAAGAGAAATGTTTCCAATTCGAATACATTAAATCCATAAATTGACTGTTTTCAAAAAGGGAATTTTAAATTATTGAAAATACAAAAATTGACTTTTGCCAAAAATGGCCTGTTTATTTTTGTTCTGATAGTAAAATCTAATGAAAAAAATTTCAGGCAACATTTACTGTATTTTTTAGATAAATTTTTACATTTGAAATTAATCAAATACAAAAGTCGAGTCGATCGATTATTTTAATTTTTGTTTCATATATTCGCAGAATGTCAAAGAAACATAATTTCAAAAAATCGAATGAAAACAGATTTTAAAGAAGATTTACCATATTTTTTTGGTCATTCTTTGCATTTCATATCAATTAGATAGTAAAATCGAATTTTTTTTTCTCAAAAAGGGCCCCAACGATTATTTTATATTTCATCTGAAAATGTTAATGGTATGGTAGAAAACCATAATCAACCAAAAAATATCATTAGTATTCAACGATTTAATTTTTGTAATATTAAAATAAATTTCTTTTTCTCATAATATCACGAAAATTAATACAATTCTGCGTCTAGTAAGCCCACGTTGAAGACAAAATATCAATTTTAACAAGATATTGCAAAAAAAACATAACATTTCGATATTTTTCGAGAATTGGAATAATTCTGAAAATAATTAACATTTTCTGAAGTTCTTGGGCTCATTTGAAAGACAAGACTCCATAGTATTTTGTTTAATTGTTTAGATATTTTTTCCTAGATTCTGCCCCAGGGTAAAACTTGGGACAAAAATCGCAAAATTGACTAAATCCGCGAATAATTAGACATTTTTTGAAAAGCATCATTTATCATTTTTCAATCAATTTTAGTAATATTTAAAAAACTATTATTGTGTTTTTTTTTCTAAATTAAGTGATGAGTACAATCATTATTTCAAATTTTGCCATTTTTTTTACACCGAACCTGAGACAAAATCTAGGGAAAAAATTAAAAGAAAAAAAATCAAAACAATCTAGAAAAACACTACGGGGATTTATCTTTAATATGCGCCTAAGAACTTAAAAAGTGTTAATTATTTCCAAAGTTCTTTTTATTTTTCGAAAGCATCGAAATTTGACATTTTTTTGCAATATATTTTTATAACATTGACAACAAATGTGTGGCTTAGACAGCTTACGTCAATTCTAATTCCAAATTCCTTTAATTTATTAAATTTTATTTAAATTTAATGAATTAAAAACCCCAGTTTCCGAGATTTAAACATCGAGACACTTGAATGGTTCGAGTCCATGCTAAATTAAAAAAAAATTATTATCCTGCTTGTATGGATTAATTCTTAAAGTTCAGAAATTATTTTGCAATTCCAAAAACAGCTTACAATTCTAAGAACATAAAAATATTTTTATAGAATCTTTTTCAAAATCAACATTATTGGAATTTAATTGATTAAAAACCTCTATTACCGACATTTAATCATCGAGACACTTGCATGGTTCGGGTCCGTGCTAAATTGAAAAGAAATGATTATCCTGAATTTGTGGATTAATTCCTGAAATTTAGAAATAATTACACAATTCCAAATACTACTTAAAAATATTTTTATACATTCTTTTTAAAAATAAAAATTATTGGAATTTGTTTGAAATTGTTGGGGGAACGGAAGTCAATGTTCGATTTGCTTCGGCTGATGATGCGTGGTGACCGTGAAGTGTTCAGTCCTCGGAATATAAGTCCTCTTCCTGTCATCCGGCCTCCCTTTTCTCTGCCACCGGGAGAGCCGGAAGTGCCTTATATATCATTGCTTCCTCCTACTGTGCAGCCACAAATTGGTGGGATTACTTGTCGAGACGAATTGCAAATTATCATCACCTTCCACCCCTGAATTGTAACGACCCCAGGGGGAAATCTCACACCATTCAGTTCTCGTCAATTGTGACCCTTTCAATGAAGGGGGCCAAAAAAAACACATACAAATATTTGACATAGTATTTTATTAGACAAGATTTATTTCAGGTCGAGTATTCCCTTCCGGTAAGGTATGCCGGATTATAATTTTCTCTTCTGGCATATTTTGTCGGAATTTAATTTTCTCTTCCGGCATATTTTATCGTCAACGATTTTTCAACTAACAAAATTATAACAAAAATTTATAACTATAACAAAAAAGGACGAGTTTTTAACAAAATAAATGAATTTGCAACAAAGGAGATAAATTTTCAAGCAAAAATGAGATAGTTACATTTTTAATCGAAAAAATTAATTTTCAAGTAAACAAAACGAATTTTCAACCAAATAGTTACATTTTCAACCAGAGAAATGATTATTCAACCAAAATGTTGAATTTTCTATTTAAAAAAAAGAAACGAAGTTTTAAGAAAATAGTTGACTTTTTAACCAAAGAAATTATTATTAAACCAAAATGTTAAATTTTCAAGCCAAAAAGACGAACTTTCTACTAAACAGTTGAATTTTCAACAAAAAGTTAATTTTCAACCGATTAGTTGAATTTCCAACGAACAAGCAAGACTTTTTAAACAAACTAGTTAATTCTAAACCAAATTGTTGAATTTTCTATAAAAATAATTGAATTTTCAACAAAAAAAAAACGAGTTTTCAACAAAATAGTTACATTTTCAACCAGCGAGATAATATTTCAACTAAAATGTAATTTAATTTTCAACCATAAATGAAAAATTTAATAGTTTCAGTTTTACCAAAAAAGGTAATCAAATAAAAAGTAAAAAGTCAACCAAATAATTTAATTTTCAAGCCGAAGATACGATGTTTCTACAAGAACAGTTGAATTCTTAATAAAAAATTTAATTCCCAACCAAATTGTTGAATTTTCTACAAAAATAATTAATTGTCAACCAAAAAAAAAGAGTTTTAAACAAAATAGTTACATTTTCAACCAGAGAGATAATATTTCAACTAAAATGTAATTTAATTTTCAACCATAAATGAAAAATTTAATAGTTTCACTTTTACCAATAAAGGTAATCAAATAAAAAGTAAAAAGTCAACCAAATAATTTAATTTTCAAACCGAAGATACGATGTTTCCACAAGAACAGTTGAATTTTTAACAAAAAAGTTACTTTTTAACGAAAAAGTTAAATTTTCAACCAAAGAAATGATTATTCAACCAAAATGTTGAATTTTCTATTTTAAAAAACGAATTTTCACGAAAATAGTTGAGCTTTTAACCAAAGAAATTATTATTAAACCAAAATGTTAAATTTTCAAGCCAAAAAGACGAATGTTCTACAGAACAGTTGAATTTTTAACAAAAAGTTAATTTTTAACCGATCAGTTGAATTTTCAACGAACAAGGAGGACTTTTCAACAAACTAGTTGATTTTGTCAATCAAACTGTTGAATGTTCAAGCCAAAAAAAAAACTAATTTCTTACAAAATAGTTGAATTTTGAACCCAAAAATATAACTGGTCAACAAAAAAGTTAATTCTCAACCAAATTGTTGAATTTTCAACAACAAAAAAACGAATTTTCAACCAAATAATAGTTACATTTTCAACCAGAGAGATAATATTCCAACTAAAATGTAGTTTAATTCTTAACCATAAAAAATGAATTCCAAAATGAAAAATATAATAGTTTCACTTTTAATAAAAAAAAAAAATTTCTACCAGAAGATATGAATTTTCAATCAAGACAAATATTTCATTCAAGAGAGAAAAAAATGCCAATAAATTGTTGAATTTCCGAGCCAAAAAGGTGAAGTCTCAAACAAATTGTTGAATTTTCTTCAAATATAATAATATTTTCAAAACAAAAAGTTAATTTTTCAAACAGAGAGATAATATTTCAACTAAAATGTAATTTAATTTTAAACCATAAATGAAAAATTTAATAGTTGCACTTTTACCCCAAAAAAAGTAACCAAATAAAAAGTAAAAAGTCAACCAAATAATTTAATATCAAGCCAACAATACGATGTTTCTACAAGAACAGTTGAATTTTTAACAAAAAAGTTAATTTTTAACGAAGTAGTTAAATTTTCATCCAAAGAAATGATTATTCAACCAAAATGTTGAATTTTTTATTGAAAAAAAAACTAATTTTCACGAAAATAGTTGAGCTTTTAACCAAGGAAATTATTATTAAACCGAAATGTTAAATTTACAAGCCAAAAAGACGAATGTCCTACAAAACAGTTGAATTTTTAACAAAAAAGTTAATTCCCAACCAAATTGTTGAATTTTCTACCAAAATAATTAATTTTCAACGAAAAAAAAACGAGTTTTCAACAAAATAGTTACATTTTCAACTAGAGAGATATTTCAACTAAAATTTAGTTAAATTTTCAACCATAAAAAATGAATTCCAAATGAAAAAGATATTTTCACTGTTAACCAAAAAAGGTAAAATTTCTACCAGAAGATATGAATTTTCAATCAAGACAAATTTTCCATTCAAGAGAGAAAAAAAAATGACAATAAATTGTTGAATTGCCAAGCCAAAAAGGTGAAATCTCATCCAAATAGTTTAATTTTCTACAAAAATAATAAAATCTTCAAAACAAAAAGTTAATTTTCAACCAAATACTTTAATTTTCAAGCCAAAAATACAATTTTTCTACAAGAACAGTTGTATTTTTAACAAAAAAGTTAATTTTTAAAGAAATGGTTAAATTTAAAACTGAAAACGATGAATTTTCAACCGAAAATGGAATGATTTAACTTGAAGTTCAAAAAATTGATTTTTAATTTAAAAAAAATGAATTTTCAACAAATTATTTAAATTTCCAATAAAAAAAATTAATTTTAAAACTGAAAAAAAACGAATTTTCAACAAAAAACTCGTGCTCAGTTTATCAGGTTTTGAAATTCTCAATTAAAAAGATGGATTTTAAACTAGACACATGCATTTTTAGCTATACAATTTTTTTTTTTTTCAAAAAGACGAATTTTTAGCAAAAAATATAAATTTTCAACCAAATAGTTTAATTTTCTACCATTTTTAATCAACAAATATTACATTTGTGCAGAAAGAGATGATTTTTCAAATAAAAAAGATGAATATTCAACAAAATAGATAAACTTTCAACTATATAAAAAGAAAAAAAATGTTAATCAAATTATTGAATTGTTAAGCCAAAAAAAAGGAATTTTCAACAAAACCGTTGAATTTTCAACCAAGGAGTATGAGTTTTTGACGAAATTGTTATATTTTAAACAAAATAATTCAATTTAAAGCCAAAAAATTTTTGTTTAAATAAAACAAGATAAATTCTTAACATAAAATTTAATAGTTAATTAAATTAATTGAACCAATTTGTTGGAAATTCATTTTTTGTTTGAAGACTCATCTCTTAGGTTGAAAATTCGTTATTTTTTTAATTAGGATTAATTTTTACCTGAAAATGTAACTTCCATTCTTTGTTGAAAATTTATCTTTTTAGTTAAAAATTCGTCTTTATTGGTAGAAAACTAATCTTTTTGGTTGAAATTCACATTTTCGGGTTGAAAATGCAACTTTTTTACAAAAATTTCGTCTTTGGCTTGAAAATTTAATAATTTGGATGAAATTTGTATTCCGTCTTGTCTGAAAAAGCTTTATTTATTGACAATTCGTCTCTCTGCTTGAAAATTTGTCTTGTTTGGTTGAAAATGCAACCGTTTTGTTGAAAATTTGTCTATCTGGACAAAAAATTCATCCTTTTAGATCTAAAATTCAACTTTTTTCTTAAGAATTAAGCTGCCTTCTAAAAATTCAATTATTTCGTTAAAAATGCAACTGTTTTTGGTTGAGATTAATCTTTTTTGTTTAAAATTCGATCATTTGGTTGAAAATTTATCTTTTTAAGTTGAAAATTCAACAATTTTGTTAAAAATTCAACTATTTGGTTGAAAATTTAATTATTTTATTGCAAATTAAATTCAAATTAGCCCAAAATTAGATAACTCAGTCAAATTTCCACCAATTATTCTTAACTTATTCCAAATTATCAAAAATTCAATAAAAAAATTGTCAGATTCATTTTAAATATGTCCATAAATTTCCGGAAATTGATGACATTTTTTGGTAATTTATGGTAATTTTACCGGAAATATGGTAACATACCATAAATTACCCAAGATTCATTTTTTAACATTTCCATAAATTTCCGGAAATTTTCGGTAATTCATTGTAATTTTACCGGTAAATATAGTAACTTACCATAAATTACCTAATATTCATTTTTTTAAATTTCCGGAAGTCATGAAAATTTTCGGTAATTAAATGGTAATTTTATCGGTAAATGTAGATACTTACCGTAAATTACTCAATATTCATTTTTAAAAAATTCCGGAAATTTATGAAAATTTTCGGTCATTTATGGTAACTTTACAGGTGAATATGGTATCTTACCATAAATGATCTAAAATTCATTTTTTTAAATTTCCATAAATTTCCGGTCATTTATGATAATTTTACAGGTAAATGTTAACTTGCCATAAATTACACAATATTCATTTTTTAAAATGTCCATAAATTCCCGGAAATTTATGAAAATGTTCGGTCCTTTACGGTAATTTGGGTAATTTAATCAGTTATATATGGTAACTTTCCATTAATAACCGCAAAATTCTATTATCTGCAACCAAAATTTCCTCACAGTTTTTACGTTGAGTGGACTGATAATTGTAAAATGCGTGCTCATAGATGTATAATTTTCATATTTCACCTCAGTCACTTTTCAGTCCCTACGGAGTAAAAAGTACTTTTCAGTCCCTAGGGAGTAAAAATCAGAGCTTTAGCCCCGCTTCATAGGCGTGGAAAAGGGCTAAAATCATGCATGTGTCATGAAAAAAATAACTTTTTGATGCTAGGAAACTGTTACAAATAACACAAGGACTCAGAAACAGACTCGGAAAGTTTCAGTTTCAACAAAAAGGAACTTTTCTTGCTGAAAAGGAACCCAAAATGATAAATTGTTCCAAAGGAACCCAAAGTATGAGTTCTAATAGAGACTTTTTGTACAGAACTCACTTCTTCCCTCGACTCACTTCGAAGATTTTACAAGTAAATGATGCACCTTTTACGTTATAATACAGATTTAATGACATTGCATTTGGAAAAAGTTTAATACAGAAACTAAAATTATAGAGAATAGTAATACTTGAAAGGAAGATAATGGAAATGGACATGAGATATGGCAGTTTTTAAGATTAAGTTTAAAAACTTTTACCAAGTTCTATTGATTCCCAGTTCTAAAAGATGCCAACTTTTACTCGAGTCGCAAGATTACCAAACCCCTCAAGATTACCATCAAGATTATCCATTGAATCGCAGTGAGAGATCTGGAATTTTAAATCGCTATGAATAGGAGATTGTTTTTAATGCTCCTGGGGAACCACTTTTGATCAAATAAAAATATTTCCCTAAACGGATTTTTTTTTTCTTGGAAAACCCTATTTGAAGTACTAAAAAGCAGTAAAATACTATTTTCAAGGTAATAAGACCCTACAATTACGTTCATGTAAAAGAGTTATATGTTAATTCGAATTAATAACGAGAAGTTAATTAATAAATAAACAAAAGAAACGATGTTTTAAATAATACAGATCACAGAAAAAAGCTTAAGAGTAGGAAAGAAAGTTTCCTGTGCATTTGTTGACCTAGAAAAAGCATTTGACAAGGTAAATAGAAGTAAACTTTGGGAAGTCCTTAAAGAGTACGTCAAGCAAACAAGATTAATTTTCAACCAAACAGTTGCATTTTTATCCAAGAAAGATGAAATTTCTACTAAAACAGATGAATTTTTTAATTAAAAAGACCAATTTTCAAAATAATAGTTGAATTTTCATCCAAAAAGGATGCCTTTTTAACAACTGTGTTAAATGGTTAAATTTTCAAATAAATAATAAAATTCATAACTAAAAAGATAATCTTCAGAAAAAATATACCTGCAAAAAAATAAATGTAGATACAAGGCAAATAAATTACTAACAAGAATATTATTTTAGGGTTACCGAAAAACTTCATTAAAGAAATTCCCTAATTTGTCCCTGAATAATTTTTCATTTTCCCTGAACAATTATAATTAAATACCAAAATCTCAAACTTGTAACATTTTTAACCTAGTATCTTCAATAAGCGAAATAAAACAATTTCAAATTATAATTAAAATTTTTCATTCTGCTCGATAGTTATTTAAAGTTATAGAAATTCCCTGACTTTTGCAAGATATTTTTTTTTAATCCCTGACTTTTCCCTGATTTCTATACAATTACTTCGAGTTTTTTATTTCATTTACAAATTGCCAAAAATTACGTACATGAATGAACGAACGCCCCCCCCCCCTTCCGTAAAAAACTTTCGAAATAAAAAGTAATTTTAAATATGAAATATTAAAAAATGTATACTCCATAAACTAGAAATGTAAACAAATCTGAACCAAGCATTGTGATATTAAAACTTTTCCGTACTCAAACCCTTAAAAATTTATACTACTTCAAGTAAATTAACTCGCTTAGAAATTAGCAATTTTTAAATTGTCAATTATACTTTTCAAAATTCAACCATTTCAATTTTAATCCCGAAATTTAAATTACTTTAATTACTTTAATTAAATTTAATTCGTTAAGAAATTAACAATTTTTAAATTTTCAATTATACTATTGGAATTTTAGCCACTTCAATTTTAATCGCAAAATTTAAACTTATGATAGGGAAAAATTGAAAATTTAGCGTTTACCATGAAAATTCATAACTTTAAAATTGAAACCATTAAAAATTGAAAAAATTATTCTAAAGTTCTCAATGCCTGGTTATAAAATCTGCTCATTTGTAAGGCTTGAATTTGAGAAATTAATGTCCTAATATTTCATTGTTTTAAATTTATTCTTGAGGCATTTAATTCAAAATTGTTTAATTATAAACCCTATAATCTGAAAAGTCTTTAATTTTGATACGCTACGATTTCGAAGAATTTAAGAAACCAGAAAGTTTTGTACCTTTAAAATTGAAACCAAACCATTTAGAATATCTAAATTTAAAATTATTCAATTTGAAACTGACTAAAATTGAATTGATTCAGTTTCGAAAATTATAATTAACAATTTGAAAATTATTCATTTTTAAACGATTAAATTTACTTAAAGTCATAGAAATTTTTAAGGGTTTGAGTATACAAAATTTTTAATATAACCATTCTGCATGACTGAATTTTTTTACTCCTAAATGAAGTTCGGATTTAAGTTTCAAGTTTCTGGAGTATACATTTTTTATTTTTTAATATTTCCTATTTGAAATGACTTTTTATTTTGAACGTTTTTTCTTTAGAATAATTCAAATTTAAAGGTTTACAATGGAAAAATTTTCCATTTCGATCGGTAGTTTTCAATTTCAACACCTTCCGAATAAAATTGTCTAAATTTATACATTTCAGTTTAAAGGTTTTGAATTTTGAAAGCATCTGCTTAGATTTTTTCAAATTTTAAAATCATCCAATTTCATACGCTTTTATTCAGAAATGATACAACTTCAATTCCTCTTCATTCCATTCGAAATATTGTCCTTTCTACAAAATTCCATTTCCCAGCAAAACTGTACGAGATATCAAAAAAAATGTTAAGAAAAATTGTTAAACTCAAAAAAATGAAAAAATATTTTCAAGACAATTTTTTGATTAGATGCATATTTTTCGTTTTGTCAATCATTGAAAATAAAAAAATTACATTTTCAGCCAAACTATGGCAGATGTGGAAAAAAATTAATGAAAAATAATTGTTCAAATAAAAAATATCTACAAATTTTGAAACATTTAAAACATTAAATTTTTGAAAAAACGACACCTAATGCGAAAAAAAATGAATTGACAAAAGTTGATTATCCAAAGATGATCTACAAATTTGTTATTAATCATTTTTCAGTAGGACGCATAGTTTTTGTTTTAATCTTAAAAAATAACCTTTAAGAAAAAGAATTAAGTTTTTGGAAAATAATAAATAAATAAATATCATTTTTTCATTGGATGCGTCGTATTTGTTTGAACCATTAAAAATAACATGAAAAATGAAGAAATTAAATTTCGGGTAAGACGACTCAACATGCAATAAAATATTAATTAACAAAATTGTTTGCCTAAGTTACATCTCAATTTTCTCAGAACCTTTCTTTGATAGAAATATTTACTGAAAAAATTATTCGACTGAATTAGATCTAAAAATTTGTTTGAGACTTTTTCTGATAGGATGCGTACTTTTTTAAATTGTAAAAACAAGAAAATGAAAAAAAGTCGGTTTCAATATCAATACACATTATGCATTTTAATACATTTATTGAAATAATACATTTTTCTGGGCAGCTGCGAATGAGGTTTAATGTCAAATAAGGAACAAATATTAGAGTAATCATGAAAAATAAAATTTGTACTTTATTCTGCAATATCGGAATGAATAATTCCAGACCGAGGTACAGGAATTAATATACTTTTAATATAACAGAGTTGAACATAATATAAAAAACTTGCCGTTTCGGACAAATCCTTGAAGATTCAATAAAATCTGTTAAATCTTGTAAAATTCCTTAAAATACCTAAAAATCCCTTGAAATTTTTTTAATCTCTTGAAATTTTTGAAATTCTTTGGAATCTGTTAAAATAGCTAAAAATCATTAAAATTCCGTAAATTCTTCGAAATAATTGGATGCCCTATAAAATTCTTTGAACCTTATGAAATTCTTTGAAATCTTCGGAAATACCACAAAATTCTATGATATTCCTTAAAATTTATTGGAACTTATTAAATTATATAAACATATAATCGTGAATACCCATTAAACTAAATGGCGATCACTTGAAGTCCCTTGATTATAAATGAAATTAAACTTATTCATTAAATTTCTCTTCAAAAGCCCGTTTGGATCCCTCGAAATCTGTTAAATCCATTGAAATTTTTTAAATCGCTAGCAGTATTCCGTGAAATTCAATTTATTGCTCAAAGTTCTCTAGAAATCCTTCAAAATCGAGTTTAGAATTTTTTTAAATCCTACAACATTTTTTAAAATCCCTTGAAATTGTTGAAACCTCTTGAAATTCTCTAGAATCTGTAACATTGTTGAAAATCTTTAAACTTCCTGAAATCCTTTACAATAATTGGTGGTACTACAAAATTTCTTTAATCTAATGAAATTCTTTTAAAATCTTTGAAAATCGTTCCAAATTCTTTAATATTCCTTGAAATTTATTGGAATATTTTAAAATATATAACTATATATAACCGTAAAAATACATTAAAATAAATATGAATCATATACAAATTCCCTTCAACATAAATTAAATTAAACTTATTTATCAAATTTATCTTTAAAAACTGTTCGAATCCCTCGAAATCTTTGAAGTACCTCGAAAGCTTCTAAATCCTTGGGTATTCAATAAAATCCTTTAAATCTTGCAAAATTTCTTGAAATACCTCAAAATCCCTTAAAATCTTTGAAATCGCTAAACATTCTTCGAAATTTCCTTCCATTTCATTAATTTCCCAAATTTCTCTAGAAATCCCTTAAAATCGAGCTTATAATCTTTGGAAATCCCACAAAATTCTTTGACATTCTTTAATAATTTTGAAATCTCTTAAAATTCTTGGACTATTTGAAAATACGAAATTCTCGTCCCGAAATTCGAGATGAGTAGTCAAATATTATTTAAAGGTTTGGCTAATCGTTCCGAAATTTTGGGACAAATAGTTCATCCCCTTTTCCAACTCCCCCAATTTTCCGGGACAACTAGATGCAGCCTTAAAAATAACTTGAAATCTTTCAAATCATTTGAGACTTTGTAAGTTCCTTCATAGCCCTCGAAATTGTTAAAATCTGTATAAATGGCTTGAAACAATTAAAAATCCTACATTAACTAAATAAATCAGTCATTCGTTATATAATGATTTTTGTAGAATCGTGAAAAATTATAGAAAATTCATCATAGGAAAATCATTGTAGGCCTATAATGAATTTTCTATATTTTTTCGTAAGGGTTTAACGACTCTAAAAGTAAGTTAAGAACCCGTTGAACGGTTTTTAAATTCTATAAAAACTGTGAAGCTAAACAAAATTACAAAAAAATGTGGCGATGCAATTTCAGGTCATAACACATAAATAGGCATGTCATAGCACTACTGATTACCAATCTTTGAAGCATATCGTGTTTTGCATGCATCAGCTTGCAAATCAGTGAGTAGCAAGCCAGGCTAACACGAAATAATGGATACGAATATATCAAGTTGACTCATGTTCATTAATTATAATTAAATGTGTCAAAAGGTTTTCCATTAAATTTAAAAATATTCTTCAGATAGACATATCTTTATAATGCTACTTTATTTGAAATACACGCAAGATAAATATGATTTTCATTTATCACGTAAAACATAAATTATTTTTTTAGAACACTTCTTTCATGAATTTAGAAAAAAAAATTTCAACCAAAACAACGGTTTTCTTGGATTTACATGGAAATTTGGGTGTGTGAAAAAATTTTTGGTTGATTCAACAAAATATTTAATTTGACGCATCGAAATATTTTTCTTCAATCAACCAAAAACTCCATCTAGCAGAATATTTTGTTAGAACAACCAAAAGATTTAGTTGGGTCAACCAAATATTTTGTTTTCCACATAATAGACATATTCTATGGTTGGGCCAATAAAAATGTTTTTGACCCAACCAAATCATTTTCTGAGTGTAGTATCAAATGTACCAAATCCTATTCTTAAAATGGATGGTCCGGAAAACTCGCTATTTCAATATTTTCATTGTTATCGACTTTCCATTATACTTATAAGCTCATGAAAAAAGCTTTTACTCGACACACATTTTTCATTTTATATCTTGGCTGAAATTCCATTTTTGTCGACGAAAAGAAAAAGCCATTGTTAAATGACCTGGAATTTGAAAATCGGAAATAGGTCGCGTTGTCATCCCCTCCTACAGAGAATAAAAATTTGCTTCATAAAGATTAAAACTCTATTTTGCTCTAAGGATCCCCTAATCCCACACAGAAAAATATACGTTTGTTTTAAAATTATTTCTCTTAGCACAGATGCTTTTGTTTCAAGAAAACTTTTTCTCTGAGTGCAATATAAGAAGTTCAAAATAAAGGGAAAAGAATTCTTCTTCCTCATACCTCTTCCATTTTATTTTCCAAATATAAACAATTTTTGTAAATTGTGCGACAATTAATCTTGTTCCGTTCACAAACCAATAAAAATATTCATCTTCATTCTTTAACATTCAAGATTTTCAAAGTTTCAAAATTCAGATCTTTTAATTTTTAAAAGCGTTAAAGGGAAAATGAAGAGCCATCGATTCCTGTTGATTGTCGATTTCGGAAACGTAATTCAGCGTGATTATCATCATTATAGTACAGTGGCTACTTATATAGTATAATTAATAATGTAACAATTTCCATCCTTACCCAATCTTAAATGTACAGGAACAGACATCTTTAACAGTTTGTATGTAGCATCTAAAGCTGCTGACTCAGGATATGCAGAAAATGCATCTTTCATTTTTGAGTTTGAATAAAGATTTTTTTTCGAATACATTACTACTGTTTAAAATCCATGAGCAAATATCAAACCTCCAGCAAAAATATTGTATGAGGGTTTCCGCCGTAGCCTACAAAAACTAAAAAACAACATTATAACATGAGAGTTTTTATTCTTCAATGTATTTCTATTTTTTATAATCCCTAAATTTCAAAAACATTCTTCCTATGCAAAATCTCATGCTTTTAAATTAAAACGTTGCTTTTCATTTATTTAATAATTCTTCGTATATATCATTCTTCTGATCATATCATTCGAAGAAGATATTATAAAAGGGAAAAGTTCAAATTTGTAAGGGATACTTTGATGTATATCATAAAATTCAAATTATATTATCACAATTCAAAATATGATATGGAGAATTTGGATTTCAAAATTGAATTCGTTTCTACAATAATCTCCAGAAAAATCCAGTTTTCGTCAATTATCGCACATCAGAAAACAGTTGAATTTGTCATTGACGAAAAATAAAATATAAATTTCCTATTTATCCGGTCATACAAAAAGGATTAGCCGCGAAACTAAACGTGCCACTTATAAATCAAGAAAAATTTTCCAATTCAAGGCTGGAATCGAAGTGGAATAATTGGGACAGCTTTTCGAGAGATGCTCATGAGGGGGAGGGAGTCGCACTCTTCTTAATTCACAAATGGAATTAGGATATAACACTTTGTTAACAGTGTAACAGACCACGCCTTAGCAAACCATTTTTGCTCGATTATTTTTAAATTATGTTTTTCTTGTACGCACAATTTAATTCATTTCCATACAGAAAATGATTAGCCGTGAAACTGAAAATGCCTCTCGTGGGGGGAAGACACCAACTTTACCCCGTAACCTACTCGACTCTCTGACTCTACCTCGTACCCTAGCCAACTCCACATCGTACCCTAGTTGACTCTACCTTGTACCCTAGTCGAATTTACCCCGTACCATAGCCGACTTTACTCCGTGCCCTAGTCAAATTTACCCTTTACTCTACCCGAATTCACCCGGTACCCAGCCTGACATTACCTCGTATCCTAGCCGATCTTACCCCGTAACCTAGCCGACTTCACCCGGTACCCATCCTGCCTTCACCCTGTATCCTAGCCGACTCTACATTGCACCCTAGCCGACTCTAGCCCGTACCCCAACCGACTTTACCCCGTACCCTAGCGAAATTTACCCTTTACTCTACCCGAATTCACCTGGTCCCCAGCCTGACTTTAACCCGTATCCTAGCCGAGTTCACCCCATAACCTAGCCGACTCTACCTCGTAACTCGTAACCTAGCCGACTCTATCTTGTACCCTAACCGACTCTACATCGTACCATCGCCGACTTTACCCTGTACCCTAGCCGACTTTATCCCGTACCCTATCTGACTTTACCCCGTAGCCTAGATAACTTACACTGTACCCTTTCCGATTTTACCCCGTACTCTACCCAACTACAAAACAAAAATGTTTTAAGCGGATGCCGTCTATTTTGACTAACTTTTTATATGCTATATTCGTTATAAACAATTCTTGTAATTCAAACAAATAATTGGTAATTTATCTAGACTGTCGGCATCGGCAGTCTAGAATCCACTTTGAAAATATGCTTTTTAAAAAATCGTTAAAAAAAAATATTCGGTACCAGTAATTTTTTTTACCGGTAAGGACAACATTTTTTTACCGGTACCGACCATTCTTTTACGGGTACCAGTTTTGTATACACCACCTTTGAAGAAATTTCGTGTTTTAGACATGAAAATTCAACTACTTGTAGAATATTCTTTTTTTCACTGATAATGAATTCATAATCAGCTGGATTGAGATCGGAGACTGAGGGATTTCTTTTTGCCTGTCAAGCCAACGTTATAGACAACTTAGTTTACCGCGGGCGCATTATGAATATATCTGTAGGCGATACTAACTTCCGAGCGTGCAAGCAAGAGCCAGAAACACTTGGACATGTTCTGAGTGGATGCTCAAAGTATGCACGTTACGGGTACATCTGGATCTTTAAACATGAGGAGCTCGTCCTCGAGGAACCAGCGACAATTGTGGGCGAGCAACAACCAGAATTCTCAGTCGAAAAAATCACCCTACCAAAAGCCTCAGCCAACATCGTATCGGAATCAACAGGTGAAGATGTCAACGGGCAAACTCCGACCAGCAACTCGACATCAGCGGAAGTAGAGGTACGTTTTGCAGGACGCTTGCAAAATTTTCTTTCAGCATGGAAGATAAATTTGTGCTTCAATGTGTTAAGGGATATGAGATTCCGTTTAAGCAAAAACCATACCAATCGCTTCTTCCCTTTAACTCAAATTGGACTCAAAGTGAGGTTATATCTCTGAGGAGGGAAATTAATTATTTATTAAAAATGGGAGCAATAAGTCGTTGCGAATCGGTAGATGAAGAATTTTTGTCCCCTTTCTTCCTCATTGATCGTAAAAATAAATCAAGAAGGTTCATTTTCAACTTGAAGAAATTAAATGAATTTGTTGAAGTGCCTCATTTTAAAATAGAAGATATTCGAACAGCATGTAAATTAATAACAAAAGATTGTTATATGGCGAATTTAGATTTGAAAAATGCTTACTTTTTGATTCCGATTGATGAAAAATACAAAAAATTTTTAAGCTCATCTTTCGAAGATTTTTTATACGAATTTGATTGTTTACCATTCGGTCTCAACATCAGCCCTTACGTTTTTACGAAAATTATGAAACCGGTTGTCAGCTTTGTAAGAAGCAAGGGTTTTTTATCACTGGTGTATTTGGACGATTTTCTCTTTCTTGGCACTTCCTTCAAAGAGTGTTTGCAGAATGTTCAAACCTCTGTGGAGTTACTCCAATCACTAGGTTTCGTAATTAATTATGAAAAAAGTTCGCTAATTCCAGCAGAGGGTCGGAATTTTTAGGTTTTTATTTGAACTCAGAGGCGTTGACATTAGAGTTGCCTTTTCAAAAATACAAAATTTGATCTCCATAATAGAATTCTTTCTAAAAAGAAAATCTTCGACCATACGGGAATTCGCCCAGTTGATAGGAAGTCTCGTTTCGTGTTTTCCGGCAGTACCCTACGGAATAAGTTATACCAAAGCCTTAGAACGAGCTTAATTTCAAGCTCTTTTACTAGCTAGTGGTAATTATGACGAACGCATGAGTTCGCCAAGATTGTTGCACGCAAATTTAATTTGGTTTCGAGATAACATTCGCACGTTTTGTAGCTCAATACGTCGGTTCTCTTTTCAAAAAGAAATCTTCTCAGACGCATCAAAATCGGGTTGGGGTGCCTTCTGCGAAGGTGATTCTGCCCATGGATTTTGGAATGCAAGAGAAAAATCTTGGTCAATAAATCGTTTGGAACTTTTGGCAGCCTTTTGGGCCCTCAAAACTTTTGCTTCTGAACTCCACGACTGCGAAGTTCTTTTACGTATTGACAACACAACTGCCATCGCTTATGTCAATGAGATGGGCGGAATTCAGCATCCCCAACTCCACTCATTAGGTACAGAAATTTGGAAATGTTTGAGGGTAAAATAATATGGATTTATGCCTCCTACATTGCTTAGAAAGAAAATGTCGAAGCCGATAGAGAATCAAGAATTCGTAATGTGGACACCGAATGGGAATTAGCAGATTATGCATTTAAACAAATCTTGCAAAAATTTCCTAACCCTTCGATTGATCTATTCGCATCAACATTCAATTCTAAATGTGGTTCTTTTTGTTCCTGGAGTCGTGATCCTGACGCTGAAGCGTTTGATGCATTTACGATCTCCGGGCAAGACAAAAATTGTTATGCTTCCCCACCTTTTTCCATGATCCTAAGAACTTTGAGAAAAATAATTACAGACGAAGCTTGCGGTATTGTAATTGTTCCCTGGTGGACATCACAGCCATGGTTTCCACTTTTCCAATCATTGCTTGCAGATGAACCTTTTATATTTTTACCAAGTTCAACACTTCTTTTGTCTCCTTGTAGGTCCCGTCAGCATCCATTGGCAGCTTCGCTTACTCTGGCTGCAGGTCAGCTATCAGGGAGAGCCATCGAAAGAAGAATCTGTCAGAATCTACGTTGAAAGTTTTAATGGCTTCCCTAACGGACTCTACAATTAAACAGTACGATTGTGCCTTAAAAAGTTGGTGGAATTTCTGTAATGAACAAGATATTGATCCCTTTGATCAAGAGACTGATAGGATACTAGAATTTTTAAGTGATTCTTTCGATAAGGGTGCGGCATATGGCACATTGGATACAGCTCGCTCAGCAATAGCGCTAATATCCTCCAAAGAGTTATCAGATAGCACGGTGAGTCGTTTTTTCAGGAGAATTTACAGACTGAAACCTACACGTCCTAAATACTCAAGGACCTGGGACATTACACCCGTTCTTGATAAGATTTCTAGTTGGTTTCCACTTGAATCTATAAATCTGAAACAACTGTCGAAAAAATTGATAATGCTACTAGCTTTGGGAACGGGTCATAGAATGTAAACTTTTCCTCTCATTAATATAGATTGCATTAAGTTCTCTGGAAATGGAGTTGAAATTCGAGTAGAGTCTATTATAAAAACTTCTAAGGTTGGAACCTGTCAACCCTGTCTTATTTTACCATTTTTCAAGGATAACCGGAACTGTGTCTAGCTGAAACGTTGGACCGTTATTTGTACGTTACAAGGAATTCAAGACAAGACAGTAAAGCATTGTTTCTCGTTGTTAAGAAACATCATAGAGTAGTAGGTGCTCATACTCTTAGCTGATGGGTTAGATCAGTCTTATCCCAATGGGGTGTCGATCATGAGTTTCCTGCGCACAGTACGAGACACGCAGCAGCGTCAGGAGCTTTTAAATATGGCTTAGATTCAAATACTATTAGAAATACAGTGGGTTGGTCTCAGCATTCATCTGTATTTGCACGTTTTAATAATCTACCAATAGTTCCAGCTAATGAGAGCTTTTGTAACGCCGTTTTTAAGAAATAATTCTTCATTTGTAATTTAACACAATTGTCAACAAAATTGTTTGTATTTAAAAATAAACAATGTGGTTACGTTTATAATAAACGATAATTTAACGAATATTTTCTGCTCTAAATATCTACAATTGTAATCCCGAGAACGATGTGGGAAGTATAATTATACAATCAAAAGAACTTACCTGAATGAAGTTCGATCGTAATTATACGACCACCTCGTTCGAAGGGATTACACCCTCCCAAATACGATTTGAAATCCCACCCTAAGTTCTTCCGGATATCGTTAAGAACTTTAGACAATGTTCTAAGTAACTCTAAAATGAATGAAATTTTAATAGATGGACGCAGAGAGGTGATCTGGGGAATTCTTTTTTTTTGGCTCTGAAATTTGTGACAATTTAGCAAAAAGTAGCGAAACTACAATTGTAATCCCTTCGAACGAGGTGGTCGTATAATTACGATCGAACTTCATTCAGGTGAGTTCGTTCGATCGTATAATTTTTCAAGGCAAAGTCCTGGATTCAAACAAGGATTACGAAATAAGAGTTCCGACCGTAGGACAAAATGTAAAAGCTTGTTCTGGGAAAGTGTAAAGAGATGAGATTAGCTGGAAATTTGAACGTACTTCTCCTGCCTCTTCGTTTCATTCTTACAAGGTAAGACAACACAAATCCAAACATTTAAAATATGTAATTCAACTCTTATTCAATTTGATATTTTTAAGCTGGTTATAAGTTAGTTAGGTAATTGTAACGTTGGCGGGGGAGCCCGTGAGGGCTCCCTATTAGCATTGATCTGGTATGATTTCATCAGTTAGATGCACAAATTCAGGACAGCCTCTTGGTGTCTTATGTAAGTTTATATGTCTTGTCATTACCTAAAATCTACCAGCGAACATCAAGCGAAAAGCTAATCGACATGGAGCCTACAGTTTAAGCTGAATTCCAAACCACTCGAGCCCCAGTAGAAGTACATCTCAAAATTTCCTTTGGTGCCGGCAGAGGGATCAAACTCAATGCCTCCTGCTCGGAAGCCTGTCTTGCTATCGTCTGCACCGCCGAGGCTCTTTTTAAACCTTTAAGAACTATTAAGAAATATCCTAGGCGATTTAAATGCATCTCTAGCAAGTACCCGTCCGAAACTGTCGTTTAGTTACGTTACGTTACCCAAAAAGTCCCAAATCTTTCGTTTCCTTTTCGTTACATTCTGGAAGATGGGAACAAAATTTAAAACGAAACTGTTATAACGTCATATTTCACCAGTCTGACTTTTAGTATCTATAGAAGATGCACGAGGATTCGAATAAACTATTTTTCACAATTATGTGTAATTTAAAAGTTTCGTTACTATTTCGGTATTTTGAATAACGTAACCTGAATCAAGTGAATATAGTTACGCTTTAGCAGCATAGAAATAGAACGAAAATCACGAAAGTATTTTGTTTTGTTTCGGTCGGGTCACTGATCCCTATGATAATAACATAAGAAAGTTGTTACTGACGTAAGTAATGTTGATATAAAATGCGTTAATTTTTCATTAATTTAAAATGCGTTCTTCGTAGTATGTTAGTTTAAATAAGAATCACGTATAAGCTGAAAATGTATTCATATCTTATCTTAAATAAAGTTTGTAATAGTCACTCGTGTCGATTGCGGGTCTATAAATTTTTGCAAAGGAACTGAAGCATAAACGACGTTGTAATACAATATCGAGTGAAATCACGCACTCTTAATTCATATCTCGTCGGTTATCAAAAGAGATAGATGGCGCGCTTTGTTTCTTAGTGCACGGTAAAAACAATCCGTGGCCTAGAAGCCGTAGATATGTGTTCAGGGTAACCTGAGGCCTTGTTTCTACCTCGGAAAATCAAAGAGATTTTCCATTCTAAGGAGGTAGAAGAATTTTCACGTGCACGTTCAGACGCACATGTACATGCATGCTACACGCATGACACACACACACTCACCCACCCACTAACTTAGAAGCTGGCCAGCGCACTCAATTACTCTCGAAGTTCATACTCCCACTCCCACGTATTACACTTGTATGTTTTAGGTACTTGCTGTCTGGCCGTGGCCGGTAGGTCGCAGGACAAAGCCGCGAGATTTGACACGTGCTAAGGCGCACGAATTAGTATGACGCAAATAAAAATGAATCAGACAGAAAGAGAAAGAAAGAATGAAGTTTGGAGGGGATAAAGAGTTGTCGATCAAATAAAAACAAGGCAGGAACATGCGTCGGGAATTTTTGCTCTCTGATCTTTGAACCGTAAGGTACGTTTAAGTTGTACTTGGTTGTTTTAGAGTCCGCTCGTTGAAATTTATTTTGAATTCAGTATAATATTTTAATCTTCACCAATATTTAATGCTCAATTTTTGAATACATATTTTTATAATTTTATATGTCAGGGTTTTTCATTTACTTGAATAAAAAAGAAATGTTCATTTTTCGAAATTTAATTTTTTGGTTTATCTGTTTATTTATTAATCCCAGTGTTCGTTGATAAAAAAAGTGATAAGCGTAATATTCAATGTAAAATCAAAATCACTATTTGAATATGAGACAAAAGTTAACAACCTCAAAGTGACACTTACTTAAAATTGGAGCAGAAGCAGCTGCGGATGGCGATACAAAAATTCAATTTTTATTTAGAAATAAGAACTAGGACGTGGCCCCGAGATATTATGTTTCTGAATACGGATAAATAAGGTTTTATGTAAAAGATTCAGCCAATTCCAAAAAAATCGACCGAGAGTTTTCAGATTAAAATTGCATAGGTTTTCAAAATTGGCTTTGGATAGCGATTCAAAATTATATCATTTGCAAAATTGAAAACTGGCTCCCGAGATATGGGGATGCTGAATTATGATAAAAATTGCTTGATTCAAAAAAATTATTCAGTTTCGAGAAAATTAAAGTTAAAGATCGCAATATTACAGAAGTATGAAAGACATTTTTTTGCTACAAATCCTAAAAAAATAAGAAAATATATTTTTTTCATTATATCATAAGAATTTCCAGAAACATCAATGTGAAAATGTTGAAAAAATTATAAGTATAATAAAACTGAAAATAAATTTGTAGTAAAATTGTATTACAAATTTGTTTTAAATTATATCATAAATTGTAACACCCCCCACCCCCTTTAAAATGAAAAAAATACAGAAAATTTCAATTAGATCTATGATTGTATCCCGCAGTTGTCAAAAGGAATATTTATCAGCAAAGTAAAACACATTCTAATCACATTTCTAAAAGTATATTTGCAACTTAAATATTTCAAATATTTGGTTCCTTCTTCTAATATAATCTTGTTTCATGCATATGTCACAGGCAAAGTCCGATTTGCCGTCACACCCGCAGTCTGCCGGGTCCCTTCGCGAATTGACTGAGCGGTGTCAGGCAAAGTCCGAAGTAGCACTTTCACTTCAGACTCTACCTGGTCAAATCGCGAAGTGCCCGACAGGCACAGGCAAAGTCCGGAGTAAAAAAAAATCCTTTGAGGTTTACTTTTCCCGCTGCACAGTGGGCTGGCTCGGGAATTTACAATTAAAAATAGTCTACAGGTCGCAATTGTGAAGGGATTTGAAAGTTTTTTTGTAGAAATGATCAGCATTACATTTTAAGAAAACTTATTAAGTATATTTATCTATTTTTGTTTTAATATAATTATTTATTCAACGCAAGTTTTTTTCTCTAAAAATACAATGAAAAAGTAAACTCGATTTGTATCATATTTAACGTAGATGTACTTAGAAAACATAATTAATTCATTCTCCATTTTTTTATTGTCCTTTAGTGTAAATAATAATTTCCTAATTCAAGCCTTTTCAGGAAAAGCCGATTATTTAAAGCGAATTTAAGGACTATATATTCCACACAAGTCACCAGTCTATTATTTGTCATGATTATACCCTCATTTTTAAAAACTTTTTAGTAAGAAAGGGCCAGTAATAGGTGTTTCGTTTATGAAATTTGTTATTGACATTTGAAATACTAATTTATTGAGATCGAAAATCACTGTTTAGACAATGCTACTAAGATTTAGATATACTTAGAGAACATATGTAATTTTTCTTATATTGAAGCTAATTTGTATAAACAAACAGTTAACTATGTAGTTTATCGTGGAAATTGGAAAAAATGGTAGTCTGTTCCTAGAAACTCTTAATAATACGCAAACATTATTATTATAATTAATTTTAAGAACAATTGTTCAATTTGGCTATTTCACTCAAAGACAGATTTTTCACTTTTCACTAAACCTTAGTATCACTGTTTAAGAAGTAATTTAAGATTTAAATTATTGAACATTTTAATTGTTGATAAAAATTTTTTTCAACAAAACACCTATTTCGTGCTTTTTCTTAATAATTTTTTTTTTCTAGACAATACTTAGAAAAAGTATATATTCAAATAAAGAATAAAAATGTATATATTGAGTGAATTAAAGAATCTTTGCGTACTACAAATAATGAAGAATCTCTCTTCGGAGGTCAAAGCTACGTTAGATGCACTTGTACAAAAAAATGCAATACAAATTCTTGTAAATGCAAGAAACTAAAAATCTTGTGCAATTGCAAATGTCATTCGTCCACTAATTGTTGCAATAATTTGAATGAATTGTTTATTTAACTCGTACATATAGTCTTTTTATGAACTACATTACCCCACCTCTACTCATATTCATTTAAATTTTAAGTCTGAAATTTTTCCATAAAATTTTTCATTCTTTAGTTCACGCAATATATAAATTTTCACTCTTATTATTATTATATCATTAAGCCGTTTCCCTTTGGGGGTAGGCGTGAATTGCTCGGTGGTAAAGTAGTGATGTGTGGATGGGTATATAGGTGAAGGGTAGATAGGTATATACCGTAAGAAGAAAACGATATTAATCATTAGTTCTAATGCGAGATATTATCTGTCTCCTTACCGCCTGATCAACAAGTTCGCAATCCACGACCCTCCAATATGGGGGTCCATGAGTGACCCGAACGGTCGTGAAAGGTTGCCTCCATTTTGGATGATCGAGTTGCTAAATGATATGCGAATACAGAATCAACGACCCTCCGACATGGTGGTCCATGAATGACACGAAAGGTCAGGTGAGATAGCCACCATCTTGAATGATCGAACGTAAAATAACAGTGTAACTATAGAATTATCGACCATCCCACATGGTGGTTCATGAAGGAAATGAAAGGTCATGAGAGATAGCCACCATCTTGGATGATCCAACGTATCAAAAAGGCTCAATCCCGCAACTAGACACAATGCCTAATCACAACGAACCCATCATTTTAACATACCCCAGAATCTAATTGAATTTTAATTATCACTCCGACAGAACCTATCTAACGTGCCATGTTAATGTCGGGGTCTTTCAAAATGGCGGTGACCTTACTTGACCTTAGCTGTCATGAGTTCGCGCCATGTTGAAAGACTAGACCGCCTAATGATTATTTAATGCTCTTCACAAACGGACGCCAGAACACTTCCACGAGCAAGAACCAACATTTTTAACAACTATTTGTCCCCACCAAACTGAATTCACGGCTACACTTCGTTCAATTTACCCAGGCGAGAATGAGGACACATACCTTTGAAACTTCTATGCTTTCGACTACTCAAGGTAAAGGCGGCACGCCCAATCAATCCTTGACAATCTTTGATTAAACTGTTGTCCAGTAAGTGCTCCGCAGCAACTACTTTTACGCGTAATATGGCGTCACGTCTAATCAATAAGTAATCGTCCTGCTATACGTAATCCTGTACTGCACAAGGCACGTGGTACTACTACTGTACGTGGTCGAACACAGAGTGAACGAGAGCAACGCGGTCTACAGTTTTGGCGCGTAACACCAAGGTCTGTGTACACGAAACGGTACCTTGCAGCAGTAGACGCCTGTGATGGCGCGTTCATACTAGCGCCCTCTAGTAACTCGCCATTTTCCCTAGTCCGTTCTAGTCTATATGGTGCACGCTTGAATATCGGCTGCTATCGTGTTGACTTTTCCACCTGACAAGAGTGCGTGGCATCGCTACCGCGATACGACATTTTTAATTGAGTGCGCTGCTTCCACCCAGTGTATGTGTGAGAGAGAAGGCGAGAGTTTTGTGTTCGTGTGTTTTAGTGGGTCACGACTGCGTAGTCGTGATTGAAGGGTAGTGTGACTGGTGCAGAGTCAAGTCACAACCACCTGGTCGTGTTGTTTGTTGTTGTGGGTGCTGACAGGTGACAGCCGGCCCTGAGAGTGCCTGATAAACAAATTAAAACAGAAAGTTCTACGGATTTAGTAGTGCAATATAACATAAATAATAACCCCCCAGTCTGGTGACGCTTCGGAGCAGCAGGGTTACAATCTCTAGACCTCGAGAGGTTTGTTTATGGCAACAGGCCATCCCTCTCGAGGCTCCTGTTCAATGACAATTTATAAATGGAGTCTGTGCTCGACCAGGTATGAGTTATTGGTGAATTTAAAGTTAACTTTAAGTTGATTGGGCGGGAATATTCAATTAATTTGGGCGTGGTATAGAATACCACATTTTTATTTATACGCTGTTTCACTCTCCTTGCATCTCAGATGACACAATTGTCTGATTCGGTATTCTGCTTCCAAAAAAGAATGGGTGAGGCATTTATGAAAGATTAAAGCCTCGATTACCATAACACACTGACTTTTTATTGGTAATTAACAGTTACATACAAAATTTTTATCCAAATTTAGGTCGCAAACATTTTATTTTAGTTGAAAATTTTTTTAGTTATTGTTGTAGATGAGTGAATTTTACATTAACTACGGTATAAAACATCACGATTGTTCGTTTGGGACCCACTGGTGTCCAATCGATTTCGTCTTTCTCCAATTTGGTAATAGCATGGCTATTCATGTCTACTTTTACACGTCTCATATTAGGATTAATGTATTTGTATATTCCACCAAGAACATTGCAATTCTCCAATATTGCTGAGGCAACACCATCATGCGTTGATAATACAGTTAGTTCTTCGGTCGGCACAGGATCAAAGAAGTGGTTTCCTCTTAAGACTTTGAGATTTTGATTGGCAGGGAAAGTGTATCTTCGAAATTCGAATTTCTGGTCCAGGTTTCTATGAGGAATGAGCCGAATAAATTTGAGTTCTCCAAGTCCACATCCACGTCCATCAGGAGAAGGAAGCCTTATTGATGAAGTTGTGGATCTGGATGGAGGGAATAGCCTGGCAGAAGGAGACCTGGACCTGATACGAGCAGGAGATTCGGGAGGAGACCTGGTACTGGTACGAGGAGGAGACTCAGCAGGAGGATAATTCAAGTCAATCTCAGGTCTATGATTTCTTCCAGAAAAAGAAGCACGTCCGTCACGCGACAGACCAGGAACACGGTCGCCATCAGGTAAAACCTTGGTTTCTGAACCTGACTCTGTAACAAGAACGAGAGGATTACTTTCCTTTAGCATTGGAGGGTTAGACTGTGGCAAGGTCGATAATGGTTTTTGTTAAAAATAAAAATATCTTAGGATATAACAATTTGACTGTTAGATTCTCTGGTATTTCATAAATTAGAAAAGTGACCTTGGTATATGTGCAGGAAGAAGTAACATTCCGTTTCATTAAATATAGTTGTAGGTGTGGTATAATCACTTATTCGTTGATATATACGACTGAAAATGTCCAAGCGTGTCTGCGCCGAATTTCAGTCTCTTTAGCAGCGAATCTCGTCTGCGGTTGTCGCCGACTGAAACTCGACGCAGACACGCTTGGGCACTTATTGTCATATCTCGAGAACCCGTGAGAGAAATTATTGCATTTTTTTAACTTCTCACGTGGTAAATTCTTTTCAAAAGGTCGAAAATATCTCTATTAGAACTCACTTGACGCATAATTCAATAAGATTTTTAATGGGATTTTAAAACAGTTCTTCGCTCCATTTTTGAACGAGTAATCACGTTTCAAAGTGCGCAATGATTTTTATTAGTACTTTCGATGATCGTACCGAAAATTTCCGACTCTGTTTCCAATTATCTAACTGCAACGTTTCTAGGCCATCTTTCTAAAAATTTCCAAACTTTGGTAGTGAACAAACATTCATTGAAAACTGCAGAAAAGAGCTATCTTTGGAATTTCTTATTAACTGTCATCTGGTATTTTTTCAAAATTTGGAATTCTGCTGTTCACGATTCACTTGAAAATATTTAACTACACTTTTTTTTATAATTTCCCCTCATTCTGAGTAACATATTCCTCATTATCCGAAAGTTTACCATCCGCTGTGAACAGCCCACCTGGTATGAGATTTCACATGGGGACGATTACGGGACAGATACAAATTTTTATTAGTCTCGGAGGTATCTTTAATTCTGAAAATCAGTAGGTTTTTAGTTCTTGATGATTTTTGCATTGTTGCCACCGCTCTTCCCAGCTGCATTACTTTTTCCTGGAGGTTTGCATTTTCCTCCTTTAGCACTTCCTGGTCCTTTTTAATTTCTTCTACATCACTTTTGAGGTAAGAGTACGATGCTTTTAATGATTTTATTTTTGCTTTGGTCTCTGTTGTGTCCGAGCTAATTTTAAGTAATAGTTGTCTATCTGTGAGATTCTCGTCGAGTTGTGACATTTTGACTCGTAAAGTTCACAATTGTCAATAGTAAACTAGCCGGTTCCAGTTAAACAAGAGAATCTTATCAACCATTAACTCAAAGCACTTGCTCTTACCACACTGATAAAAATTAAAATGATTAATGACCCTGAGTCAAGTATGCAGGATACCAATAAATAGAACATTCATATAAAATATATGCCCGCTTTTTACTTCAGAAAACAATGCACACATATTTATCACATTTCTCGCTAATAAGGTTTATTGGATTACCGAGAGGCTCGAGACACGTCCGGCTCACTCGAGTGTTCGCACGGAAATCCATTATTCTCAGTTAATAATTATAGAAAATGTAATTTTTAACCCAAATTGTGGTCCCAGATGTTGTAAATGTCCAATTTTTCTGTCCCCTTCCTCTACCGTCGTCTCGTCAAGGTAGAGGATCTCTACTGCGGTTCGGGGGACTAGCGTGCGCACGTTCCCCATGATTCCGACATCTTCCCTGATGTTAAAAGTCAGTTTGGTCCTGCCCTCTGCCGACATTGTACTTTGGTTATCTTACACCCTTGATTTTTACACCAAGAGTGTCGGGTTTGCTCTTGCACGTCACGTTTTTGAAGAGCTCGGTGTCTCTGGATTCCCTCAGCTGGTTTTATGAAAACCGCTTCGTGGCGCACGCGAATTCAGCCTCTCCTTCTACGCTGGTTCTGTTGCAGGTGTCTCTTCTTTTGCTTTGCTTCTCATGTCGAAAGTCTCTGGTTCATCGCTTCAAGTCTTCGGCTCCTTCGTCATCGGTTCGGACAATGTGATCTACAGAGGACTCATGGTAGTCTATCTCGTCCCTTTTCAGGTGACCGTTACATGGATAACCGCCTTGACATGGATAACCGTCTGAGTGCCCTTTTTGGTCACCGGCTAAACCCTAATGGCCGACCTGTTGATGCCGTTGGCCAGTAACTCTCCTTCATCTTTGGCGCGCTTGTGTCGACTGCAAAATACTTGAAGGTCTAATCGAATATTCTTCTGCTCTTGTTTACCCATTTCTGTTTCTCGAGCACCTACAGCGCTTCCTTCAGTCCATTTCCGCTTATCATAAACATGTTTTGCTAAGTTACGCAGAGTTTCACCAATTTCTTTGCACAGACTCAATTTGGTCTAACCGTATGTTCTCTTCCTCGCTCTTATCGATCAAGTCAAACCTGTATTGATTTGCCTGAGGCTGTCGCTTTCTTTTTTCTTTCTCTCTTCTTTGGTATCTGTGACTTCCAAATCATTAATAAACACTACCTCACAAAAATTGCAATGAAATTTTTCAATCTAGATTTCATTCCTACGAGAATCAGGCGGCAGAAGTAAGAAGTGAACAAGCGACAAGCGCGGCCTGAAGCCTTTTAAAAACGGCTGTGGATTCAAGCTACGCCAGTGTCATTAAAGATCTTCAGAACAGGGTAAATGCGAACAGCCTTGGTGTTAAATCAAGGGTGTGAAGCAAACGAGAAACAACGGAGTCATCATTGAGGTGGGCAACGCAACAGTGGGCAGGACCAAACCAAGCTTTGTCATCAAGGTGGCTGTCGGGAACGTGAGGAACGTATGCGCGACTAGTCATCTGGACAGATGTGGAGATCATCATATATCGACGAGACAACGCAGGAGGAAGAGATGAAGGAAGCTCTAAAGAGGCACCTCGGTTCTACCGCTGCCAGAGTTAGGGACACCTGGCAACGAAGTGTGAGGTACACACGTGATCATTTTATGAATAACGTACAAAATTCAGGATTAAAGAATCTACTTGCTACAAATCGGATAAGTATAATGCCGTCCAATTGTAAGTACCTTCCCCGTATGTTATGAAGGATATTCTCGAAATTAATTATTTCAGACATAGTTGGCGTGCATCGAAAATATGACAATAGTAAAAATGTTCGAAAATTGAAAAAGATATTTCCAAAAATGGGAGATATAAAGTAAGTTCAGTAGCTGACACTTTTATAATTTCATATTGAAGGTCGCAATAGTTTAACAATTTTCAGAACTTTTACATTCTCTCTAATTCTGAATGTCCTATGTTTGAAATTGGCTAATTTGTAATTTGCAATATTGTATTAAAACTTATAATTTAAAAGTTTTGCAGATTGAAAGGTGAATTCTCAAGAAGGTCACAAGTTTTTGGTTTAGAAGAGGTGGCTTGAAAAGTAACCCTTTTCCAATCAAAAGTTTTTAAATTTCAAATTTTTTTAGTTGAATGTAAGAAGAGCTTGCAAATATCGAATTTCTCACTCAATTGGTAAAAATTTATTCTAAAAAAATCTTCTATCTTAAAGAAGGAAAACGTAAATATTAAATAATCTTTCTACTTTTTTCATCTTAAAGACAAAATAATTAAATATAATGAATTGTTTGACATGAGGGGAGAAATTTTAAATAAAAGATTCTTTGAATTGAAAAGCAAAATACTGAAAACTAAACATTTTTCATTGAAAAAGAAAAAATGTTTGAAATTACGAATTTTCTTACTTGAAACGGGGAAATTTATTATTCAAAGTGTTTTCACGTTGAAAGAGGTAAGACAAACGATGACTCATAAATTAACAATTTTTTGAAGCAAATTTAATGTCAGGATCAGTTAAATTGATATAATAAATTTTTGAATGAAGCTACAACGTACATTAAGTAAATATTCTTTTTTTAAAGAAAATATGAAATACATGCACATTGAAGCCTCAGTGATCGAAGATATTCGGATTGGAGTGTTTGGCCAATTATATATAAATACATTTTTCTTGCAAGAAAACAATATATATAAATTATTATAAATAATTTTAAGATGGTTTGTGAGTAAGAAATAGGGGTTTGCATCCCTTTCGAAAACCGAAATCAAACTGGTTCGCGACCCGGCCCGAAAACCCGAACTTTCCATAATTTTCGGTTACTTTGGCAGTAATTTATGGTAAGGAAATGTTCTAGAAATTAAAAAAAAAATAATGAGCCCGACAAATAGATAAGTTTAATAAAACGACGCGATTGTGTAACACTTTGAAGTCTATTGAAACAATAAGAAGGCCATATTGAGAAACTGTTAACGTGACCCAGTCTGTTTCCATCACCAAATTATCGTCTTCTGATCGTTTGCACAAAGTTGAGAAAAATGAGAATTTTTTATATACAATGGATCAATGGGCTATAAATTAAAAATGAATATTCAAGATCCTCATGCTCTACTTTTCAACAGAATTATGTTTACGATTTTCAAAATTTTTTACACTTTAACATTTTTCTAGTTTTCCATAGAAAATTGAAATTATCCAAGGAAGCGTGAATTTATAAAAAATATATTGCCTAAAAAGATGTGAATGAATAATCACTCGTCATACAAGAAAATGTCACAAGAGTAAAAAAGTTTTATCTTGCATGAAAGATTAATAAAAAAATGGTTAAAAATCAATTCTGGTCATTAGGGATTTTCAGTAATAAAAATTGTTATTAACTATGAAGCATGAGAGTTTATGAAGAATGAACCCTGCAAATATGTCAATTTTGCTAAAAACAATCATTTTTTTTAACTCTGTAAAATGCAAACGATTTATACGACAGAAAAACTTCAAGAGGCAAAAAAGTTTTATACATTTTCAACTAGAGGAGATAATTTTCAAATAAAAATATCAATTGTAAAACAAAAGTGGAACATTTACATTTTTGGTTAAAAAATTGATCTCAAAAAAAAAATTAATTTCCAACCAAATATTTAAGTTTTCAATCAAAGAGATGAACTTTTAAATTGAATGATTAATTTTCTACAAAAAAAAAGTTTTGAACAAAAGACATAAATTTTGAGCTAAATAGTTGAATTCGAAACTAAAAGAGACGAATTTTCAATCCAAAAATTAAATTTTCAACCAAATAATATAATTTTGAACGAAATGAGATGAGTTCCGTACCAAGAATATAATAGTAAACTTTTGAATTAAAAGGAATGAGCTTCTAACAAAAAATATGTTGACTTCCTTATTGTGTTTTCTATTAATTCAGGTCCGGAATTTAAATTATAGATATTATATTTACCGATAGGATTAGGGAAAATCGCAAAGATGAAGCACACAGTACCAATTAAGGTCCACATTTTTGTATTTAAATATTCTTATTCATTTTGTTGTTGACAAATCGTTTGTCACATATATTTATATCATAGCTGAATGATGAAGGTACCGGAAAATAGAGAGGATCTAGATGGGCGGTTGAAGGGCATTCGCGTTAGGACCTTGTTAGAAGTTCTATACAGAGCCTGGCTCAAACCGCGTTACATAACTAGTCTGGCCCTCCCTATTTTCCCCCATCAGCGCCCGATGAGAAGTAGGGATAGCGAGCCGGGGGCCCTTCCAAATACCGATCACAATTTCTACATAGGTAGTACTTCGCAGCGGCATTTCAAATTATTCAATTTTAAAAAAGTCTGAAATTTCTCATGCGCGGATCTACAAGGTTTATTACCATTACTTTTTGTTTTTCTTTGAGAAATGGGGAAAAATGATTTAAAACATTAATATTTGGAAGTTTGCAAAAGATTAGATATAATAATTTTCAAATTCATTAATTCATTATAGCATACGTCAGTTTTCACGTCAACTTTGACTTATAGTAACATGAAGTTATTCCGTTGCCATGGATATGCTTTATAATTAATGTCCAAGATATTGCTTTCGTACTTCAGTTTAATATGATGAATTTTAAAAAGCGTGATGCACAATTTGAAAATTAATAGTTTGAATGAGTTAGTCTCCCGATCCTTATTCAAACATACTTCAATGTTCAACGAAGTTTGGACTGTGTCATTTTTAACGGTTAAATTAGGCCTGAAATAATTAATTTAAAGCTTCCCATTCGAAATCATATCACTTTCAACGTTTTCAGAATAACTATAAACTTCAAAGATGTACAATATTAAAAATTCTCCAGTTTCGGTTGGTGAACATTACAGTAAATATCTTTTCTGTTTAAATTTGGAAATATTTGTTTTGAAGTTTCTGAATTTCTAAATGCTCAAGCAGGAAAGTTACTAATTTTATAATGTTTAGTTTGTTATGTTAGTTTTGGTAAACAGATAAAGCTGATTTAAAACTTAAAGTCCTTTATGCTTTTTTAGAATCATAACGTATTTGCAGGCATTACAATCAAACGCTGTTAGAAAAATCTGTATTACATTTAATACAAATGTATATGAAGTCATTTGCATACACGGTACTTGAAATTTAATATAAATTAAAATATGAAAATATGTATACTTTATATTAAATATAATATACAGGTCGGTATACCAGCGGGCTTGAAAACTCAAAGTGCTTTTATTTCTTTAAATCTTATCAAGTATTCCCAATTGAAGTAATAATCTAGAATTCGTCGATTGAATTGCTTTTTATGATCAAAGTGCAACGCACATATGAAATTCTTTCCAAAATTTTCCCTAAATGGTAGAAATTTGATGTGAGTACAGTTGATTTTAGGTTAGGTCTGTCATTTATTTACGTAATTGAACTTTTCGAATTAAAATCTAATTTTATTTTTGATTCATTGTGAGAAGGTATCATGATTTATTATTAAGAATCGAAAATTACTGCTAATCTTATTTTAATTTTGTGTAAAATGGAACTATCTGAGCGATTATCATGAATGTATATAAAATTTAATAAACACGTACCTAAATATCGATTTCATATGCTTGAGATATACTTTTTAATATACATTGGTATTTTAAATTAATTACTATTTTTAACAGTGAATATAATCAATGTTGGAGCTTTCCAGTTTTTAAATTTCTTCATGTAAAAACAAACGTTCGGTAGGTTTTGTACGAATATTACCTTTTACAACGATTAATGACTCTTTTAATATCAATTTATAAAATGTAGGTCTTCAAAATTAAAGACAATCAAAAATCAATTGAATCTTGGAAATCCTATGCAGTCAATAAATTAATAAAATACCTTAAAAAACCCGTGAAATTCCATGAAATTTGATGGTATTTCCTGAAATCCAGGAAAATGATTTGAAATACCTTCAAACCATTGAAAGCCTCCTAAATCCTCGGATATCCTCTGACTTAGAACTTTATAGGTCCTGTGCAATCCTTCCAAATCTTCAGAAATTCAGGAAATTTTTTGAAACCGCATACAATTTTTTGAATTCCTTAAAATCATTCAAATCATTGGCGATTCCTTCAAACTTTTTTAATCTATTAAGAATTGCTTGAAATCCTTGAAAATACCCTAAAGGTATTTGAATTATTTCAAAATACCTTTACATTTTTTTTAAAGCTTGAAAATTTCTCGGCATCTCTTGAAAAACCCCAAACATTTTAAATCCTTTGAAATCCCTTAATTTTTTGAGTTAATGATTTGAATTCCATTAAAGGATGATAAAATCCGTTGAAATTACATGAAATATGATGATATTCCCTGAAATCTCCTGAAATAATTGATGGCCTATGAAATCCTTTGAGATCCTGGAAATTCATTCAAATACCTTATTGAGGCGAGCATTTAAAATCCCTTAGAATTACTATAATCCTCAAAACTCTTATAAGATCGCTTAAAAATCCTTTAATATATTTTGAAATCTTAAAAATTCTCTGAAATCCCTTGCAGTCAAGAGAACAAAAACGTTGATTTTTGAAAGACATACAAGATTATCATAAAAAATTTCTGAATTTTCTTGAAAAATCGAAAATTAAAATTTTGATCGCACTAAAAATAATAAAAAATAAAAAATTCTATTTTGCGGTCTAACTATGCAAGATTCGAAAAAATATGAATAGACCAAAATTGTGCACAAAAAAAAATATCTACAAATTCTTTCTGAATCACTTTGTGATTTGACGCATAGTTTTTGTTTTATTCGTAAAAAACGACATTAAAAATAGAAAAATAAAAATTTTTGGACAAACAACACAAGCCATAAAAAAATAGACAAAAGTTGCTCACCCAAAAAAGAGCTACAAATTTGTGACTAAACATATTTTGATAACACGCCTAGTTTCTGTTTTAATCGTGAAAAATGTTATTACAAAAAAAAATATATATTTTGGACAAAAAAATTCAACATACAATAAAATGTTTATTAACAAAATTGGTTTGAAATTAGATCTGGAATTTTTTTTAAATTTTCGTGACTTGGAGAAATGTTTGGTAACCGGGAAATTACCAGCAACTTGTTTTTGTTTTTAGAGGCCACCCTGAAACATTTATTATTGAGAATTTGACTGCTAAGAAGAAACTTATCGCGCGCGAATCATGATTGCTAGGATAAAATAATATTGAATGTGTAAAATGATATATATATAGAAATTGTTCAAACTGATTAGTCATAGCCCTCATGTGTATACAATTTTCCGAAACCCCTCCCCTCTCCACTTCTCTTGATCCACTCCTGGTCTCTAAATCTGAATCAGTAAACATTCATTGATTGTCAGTGAAATATCACTGATTCAAATAGCTAGAATCCCGTCACTGACAACCAGTGAAAAATTACTTATTCTTTCAGTGAAAGTAACACTTTTGAGAGTTGGCAGCACTGCACCACGTCAATTTAGCGGTCAGACTAAAATATTATTTTAGTTGATTCAATCAAAAAATTATGGGAACAACTTAAAACCCATAAATTTCATAAATTTATTTAATTACAAAATTGTTTTTGCTACTTAAGTAAAAGAATAACAACAACGCTTTACTTTAAAACTTACAGGTTATTTCTCACATGATTTACGCTGGGGTTGCTGAATTGATTAGTGAATAAGTCCGGAATCACTGATTAATCAGTGAAATGTCCAACTACTATTTCAATCAGTGAATTTTTCACTGATTAATATTTAGTGAGTGAAAATTCTACAAAATGGCACATTCAAAAAAGGTTGATTTTAATATTAATTGTTAAATAAAAGAATTAGAAATTGAGAATTTAAATTTAAACCTACACCTTTTCGAACGTCCAAAATTAAAATCTTAGAATAAAAATTCTGATAATCTAAAACAACAATTTTAAATAGAGTACCAAGAATGTGCAAATACTTTAATAAAAATAAACACTTCTTCTTGTTTTTTTAAATTTCAAAACACAGTAAGTGCACTTTTTTGGTTTCTCGCTTACTGGTTCTTTACCGCGCACAGTCGCCCTACATTTCAGCTCAGGTGCAATAACAGGTGAACAAATTCTAGTTGCATAGTTCTGAACATTTTGTGAGTCATAAATCAAACAGATATGGAAATTCTGAGATAACACATCAGCAGTCGTTTTCCTTCCTTCTTGAGAATCAGTTTCCAGGTTTCTAGAATAGTGTATATATGTAAAAAAATGAAGATCTTCATTCTACTCTTTGCCTGTGCGATTTCTCTTCATGTTACTAGTAAGTTTACTTAATATTATATAGTATTTATATTTAGGAGAAATATTTAATTTTCTCAAAACCGCAGAAAAAACGAGTTCCGTCTAACTTTAAGAATTAATTTACTGAATCTCATTTTTTTAAACCAAGAAAATGATTTATTTATATCGACGCCTGAATTCCACACTGCTCCACGTCCTTTAATAGCTTTATATATATATATATATATATATATTAAATTTAAATCGAAAAGAAATCTATTTTATCATGAATAGTTTTATGCAAAATAAGCATGAAAAAGATTCACAATTAGAAAAACAGAATTCCTAACTATCTCACTTTTCGGCTCATTAGAGACAAAAATAACCAAAAGAAGAAAGAGGGAGAAAAATTACGTTGTAATTTTTGTGGGCATAGATATACAAGAAGGTGGTTCAAATTTTGTATCTGTAAAAATTTGACTTTCCATTTTTGGTGATCGATCCCCTCCAATTTGTTCGTTATCCGGAAGAAGAAATTCCCCATTTTCTTTTTCAAATCGGGTAACATTAACCCTTCCCCCGGGTTCTTGAAATTAACGTGGGAGTTTTAACGGGAAAAGCTCTTTTTCAGCAAAATAAAAAAAGCAGTACTTCTTAATAATTTGTTGTGAATTTATGTTTATTTACCTCTTAAGGAATGTTCACGGAATAATTTCAACTCAATAAACTTCAGCTATGACACCCCACAACCCCTTGTATTGTGCGCGGAAAATGCCCCCAAAAACGCAAAATAGTAGTTTTATGTAAAATTCATGTTAAAGACTGTTTTTTTTTTTAATTTTCTCAAAATTAATTATTTTTATTCTATAAGCCACAAGTGTCCAAGTATTTTCAACTAATTTCTAATTATTTAAACCATTTTTATTTGTTTAAACAATTTGTTTCGCCTGTTAATCTTAAAAAGTTATTATTATTCGGGATAAAATGTACAGCTTATCAATTTCAATAATAATATTCCTTCCTTAACAGGCAATTGGTAATTATTTAAAGAATTTTCCTTTGTTTAAACAGGTTTTCCCCTGTGAATCCGAAAAATTTATTATTTTCTGGAATTTATCTCACATTTAACGAATGTTGAAAGTAATATATATATTTTTAATTTTTATCAATTATTGAAACAATTTCAATTTGTTTAAACAAAATTTTTCTCCTGTAAATCTTGTAAAGTTATTACATGCGGGAATCTACAACAAATTTAATGAATGTGAAGAGTCTTATTTTGTGTAAAAGACAGTTTACAATTACTTGAAGAGTTTCCATTTGTTTAAAAAAAAATTTTTCCTTTAAATTTCTTAAATGAAACATGAAAGACATGAGGCAATTATGTAAACAATTATTCATCATTTACTTGCGTCTTTTTATAAGAAAGGTGCGGAGAAAATTCTAGTTTCTTCACATCTCTTACACCATGTAGCAATAACAAGTATGTAACAATTTTTTTCAGTTACTTTATTGACAGTTATTGTTTCAGATTGATTTCATTGATAAAAGAAAATACTGATTAATAAGCAAAATAGTGTAAGCGATTCGAAAAAACTAGAATTTTCTCCATCTATCCTATGAAAAGGAGCAAGTGATATAAATTGTTTAAATAATTGTAAACCGACTTTCTCGAAAGATATTGCTCTTAAAATTCTTCACCTGTGACATTAATTCCAGAAAATAATAACTTTGCACGATTTACAGAATAAGAAAATTGTTTAAACAAATGAAAATGGTTTGAACAATTGTCAAGTATCTTAAACTAAGATTATTATTCTTGAAATTTATCAACTGAGCCGCTGGATAGTGTAAGGGTGTATATTTACATGGTCGTTCCGGTTGGCCCCTGTTGTCTTCAAAAGTAATCACTTTTCATGATTTACAGGCCAAAAATGGTTTTAACAAATAATAATTGTTTAAACAATTAAACATCAGTTGAAAGATACTTCGATACTTATGATTTATAGAATAAAAGTAATTATTTTTGAGAAAATTTGAACAAATACAATGCTTAGAATTTTCCGGAATTTTCCGGGCACAATACAAGGGGGTTAGGGGTGTAAAAACTAAAGTTTACTTTGTGGAAATTATTCCTTTAACATTCCGTAAGAGATATATAAACTTTAATTTCCAAGAAGTTAATAACAAATACTTCTTTTTCCAATTTTTTCGAAAAACGAGCTTTTCCCATTTTACAACCTCACGTTAATTTCAAAATCCCGGGGGCACGGTTTAATGTTGAGAGACACAACGGCGACAAAGCGGGGTTTCGCGTTACATTAGTTACGCCACTGACATTTTACAAAGTGAAATTATCGGAAATTATTTGATAATTTTTTCTCTCTTATCACAATATTAGTTGAGATTATTATTAAAAATAAAAATAGCGAATAACGTCTACTTTATACTTCAATACTATTTTTTTTATGGTACAGAATTTTAAGATTCAAAAAATATTTTGAAGAATTATATAACAAAAATACTTGTTTTACATTGTTTTTACTATGGAATTTTCTGCTTATGATATTTTTTATTTCTTGTAACACTAAAAATGATTAAGATCGTACTTGATTAGACCACCCAGGTTCAAATATTGTATTATTTGGAAGAATTTTTTTTAGTAGGATAATGAATTTTTTTCGAAATATCATTTTTGGATACAATAATTAAAAAATAATTTGTAATCAAATTCTAGTTCAAATTGATTTCCAATTTTAACTTAGATAATATTTTTTAAATCTTTTCACGTTGATGTTTGTAGAAATAGAAATTACTATCATGCAATGAAAAAAAAAAATTGTCTTATTTTTATCAGATGTTTAATAACAAAAAATCTACCATACTACTGTGATATCGCGATCCTTAATTTTTAATTTCTCGGAACCGAATGATTTTTTTGTATCAAACATTTTTTATTTTATTTCAGCATCCCCATATCTCCGGAGATAAATATAATTTTTTCAAAAAATTTAAACTTGAATCATTATTCAACCTTTGCCCCATCTTAAAATAGTGATTTCGATTTTGCATTTTATATATTATTACGTTATTTAAACAATTTTTATTTCTATATTAGTTATGCAAATGCAATTAGCGTTTTCAACAAAGTGCGATGATTGTAAAATAAAATTACAAATTTAAAAAATTGCATTTTGCAATAATACATATAATCGATAATAACATATTTTCTGCTCGTTACAAAATATTAGATAATTTCTGTAAGAGATTAATTAAAAACAATTTTATTAACCTTTTTTAAACCTACCTACCAGCATATAATATGTGTGAATGATTACTGATAAAACTGTGCAAGACATATATTTCTTAGATGGCCCCGTTTTTCTCAGATAAAACTCAGAGAAAGATTTTAGGTAGTTTGTTGGAGTCTACTTTGCTAGATAAGTAGATTATACCAATTTATATTTGTGAATTGATTTTAGGACGTTCAATGGAATTAAATAATTAATTAAGAAAGAAAGGGATTAATTCAACGGTTTTCACGGAATTTTATAATATTGTTCGAATATTTTTCCTAGTTAATTTACTCAGAACAAATCAAGACGTCCACATTATTTCAGGCGCAATAACGAATCCTTCCGTTTCTGGATACAGGACGCCCTTTCTCAGCCAAATATTGGATGCCTCACTATCCACTTTATTTTGATCTAACGTTTTGGGGTGCTTGCCGTGGATGGCTTTCTGTCTCCATTGCGTTCCTAATTCCTCTATGGCTTCTGCCCTGGTACTCAAGGCCTCCTCTGAGGACAAATTCGAGGGGTGGTGCATTCAGTGCTTTGTCATTTCTACGCGGATGATTCTGTTTAATCGTTCGAGGTCGGTGTTCGACCATTTGATGAACCCAAAGGAGTACGTGAGGACAGGGATGGCATAGGTGTTGATTTTCCTGATATTGTTTGCCAAGTTAAGAGAACTCTTTAGAACCAATCTGAGTCTTGTAGTGAAGGCAATTGTTAAGCTTTTCCTAACTGTCGTATGCTGAGTACCTTTAGATTCGAGAATACCCAGGTATTTATATGACTCCCCCTCAACCATTGCCTCGATGTCATTTTCGTAATCGTTCATTGGAAAAATGCTTTGTGGCATCGACCACTTGCTGCAGTTTCTGGCCCGAACTAGCGTATAGCTTTAGGTCAACCATGTATAGAAGATGGGTGACTTGATGACTATCCTCGCTATCATGTATTTTGAACCCATGAGACATGCTATTTAGTGTTTTTCTCGGTGGGTTCAATGCTAAACAGAACCATAATGCACTGAAGCAGTCTCCTTGGAATATACCCGTCGTAATGCGTATTGATCTAGTTATCCTTGATTGTTCATGATCAAAATACTTGATTGTTGTACCCCAAAGCATCATCGCACGACTTAGGAATTCAATGGTGCGTGAGGAAATTTTGTATATTTTAAACACTTCAAGCAAATAGTCATGTGGTACGGAAGGAAACGCTAGCTTGTAGTCAATGTATGCCATGTGCAAGTTTCTTTGATGTTTACGAGCTTGCGTTACCGCAACAGTGTCTATGGTGACTAGATATTTATTGCCTCGCGAATTTTTACAACATCCTTTTTGTTCTTCTGTAAGGATGTCATTCTCGTCACAGTGAGAATATACCTTATCTGCTATGATAGCTGTAAAACATTTATATATTGTTGGAAGACAGGCTATCGGTCGAAAATCAGATGGATATTAAGCGCCTGGTTTTAAGGCAACATATGCGTAGTATTCTGGAGTATAAAGCCTAGCATCAGATCTGGTTGTTCGATGATCTTCTAAAAACACCGTGCGAACGCAGGATGCACACTAGTCAGGTACTTGTACCAGAAGTTCTGCACCGTGTCCGGACCTGGAGCTTTCCAGTTACTTGATCTTTTTAAAACCGTTGAAACATCTAAAGCTGTGATATTAGTCAGCTCCATTTCAGAGTTATTGCTTGCTCTTACTTTCTCTAGTTGGAACAACGCAGTGTCCAAACTGTTTCTGTTAGTTTTCTCCCAAACTCCCGACCAGTTATTATTTATGTCTTCCAATTTACGGACTTCGATGTCTTGCTGGGTATTTTGATTTACACTCAGTTCACGATAGAACCTTCTTTCATCTGCCTGAAAGGTTCGATTTTGTTGCCTTCTTGCACTACTATTCTTGTACCGATGCAGTCTAGCAGTAAGAACATCAAGTGTCTGCCGTTGGGAGTCTATAATCTCATCCAATATTGCTGGACTTAATGTCTCCATGTACCGAGGGTGGATGATTTTAGTAACATGGTGTATCAGCTTTTTCGTTCTATTTCCTTTTTTATATTGAGTCAATCTACTCAATTTGCATCTCACTTTGATGACATCCATATCCAACCTGATCTTCCATGGTGGATCTCGCTCCCTTCCTGGAGCAAAGACTGCACTTGTAGGCCCAGTTGTACGGCCCAACGTTTCAACGGTTGCAACAGCTGCACAGTATACAAGAGTTTGCACCTCTAGCGAAGTTTGTGTTGCGTTCAAATGCATAGGTAAAGCCTTGCTGTTTAGGTGTTCCATTAGTGCACGCAGATCATTTGAGATGTTCATTTTGGTCAGAGAATGCCTTTGTGTTGGTTCTACATGTCTGAACTCTAGTAAAGCATGACCAAAATTCTTTTAAAGGTGCTGTAGTTTTTCTGGGATTTCGCTGTCCAGATCATCGTTATTAATGTCAGGATGTGGTTCTAGGGCATCCGGTACTTGATGTTCATTATCCCTAACATCTATGTCTTCAGCTTCGATCAGGTCTGCGCTGTCCACATCTTCCAAGGGAAGTTGAGCAATCTGTTTACAGATATAGGCGTTTTCAATCTGCTAGATTCTGCTCCTTTATTTTTGTGGCTGGTCCTAGATACTTGAGTAAGAAGAGTCGATGTTATTCACTTCTTACACTTTGCCAGCTTTTCATTGCCAAAAAATTAAAGCGCATTTCATCTCTGTTTATATGGTATGGCCATAGCAATCGCCTTCTTGGTTGTTGAACCTCTGTTTCTGGCTCTAGTTGTACTAGGCCATCTACATCTGGAGGATGTGGTGATGCTGGATCATCACCAGGTTGAGAAAGAACATCTATTGCCGCTGCTTGTTCGTGTGACTCGGCTTCCCCTAACTGATGTTCATTGACGTCATTTTTCCACGCCAAATCAACCTGTTGTTTAATCTCTATTGCTCGATCTTCTGAGATGTGTAGATTATTCCTGATATCCTGTACCTTAGCGATAAGATCTCTTAGTGCAACTTTTTCTATTTAATGATACTTTCCAGCAAATTTCGTTCTCAAATTGTATCCTTTTCACGTGGAGTTTCAAACTTCGCACTTTCATAATGGAGACGCACCAATTCCTCATTCATTGTGGTATCCCATTTGATTCTCTTCGATGGTATTTCTGTTGAGGTGTTTGGCTGCTGAACATCTTCGAACTTTAGGGACGAATCCTTAAGGAACGAAGATGAGTGTCGGACTGACCTAAAAAACGGCCTTACCGACTAAAACGAACTCCTTTCATACCTGCCAACCCATGTTCCCGGTATCCACTTTGGCATTACTTCAGGGACATGGGTTATAGGTATTCTACACCGTACTTTGGCGCCACCATGATTGCCCACCTGGCCTTCTCCAAGATTCCACCCCAGCCATGTTCTTCGCATCGTCCTCAGTAGCGCGACTAGGTCACACAACGGGCTCGTCGGCCTTCCACAACAAGGTTGGGTGGAAATATTGTTGTGTGCAGTTTATCCTCCCTCACGGGGTACGCGTCGTCCTCGGTAGAAGAGACGGATGTCTTTTCTCGGGCTCGCCGGCCTTCGACCCTGTGAGTAATTCACTTATGACTGCTGCTGTCTACGTATTCTCTCCTGCTCTTCTCTTTTCTTTTGCCGAAGAACAGATTCCACATAAAGTGCTACTGCATCCCAATGCTCTTGGTTGCGGGACCTTCTTTCTATTATTACGCCTATTTTGCTCCGTCCACTCAGAAGCTTCTCCTGCACCATAAAGCTTCTTTGCTGGATGCAGTGACGAGCCTTCACCTGGACTAGGCGTGCCCTCAGCTATCCTTTCTTTATTGCGTTCCCTCTTTGGAGTACTTAGGTCAGTGCTGCCCGGTGGATTCGGGATCTTGACCGGAAGTGATAATTCGTGCATCGCTCTAGCGGCGACCTCAACACCTGAAAAGGAGGTCGGTGGGGTGATAAAATCTGCATCCGAACCGACCATGGAAAAGGAGCCACAGAGGTGAGCTCGACCCGAGGCTGTTCTAATAAAACCGGTCGAGGGTTCGAGCTACTAGAAGCAGAGAGGTCCACGTTGAGGTAGGTCCTGCAGCGTATGGCAGATCAAAGCTGTCCGCTGCCATCAAAGAAGCAGTTGGCGAGGGGTGTAGCGTGCGCGAGCTCATCCCCTCCCACGCGGTCGAAGTCTTGGACCTCGACACCGCTACACACGCAGAGGAAATTTAAAGGCTTTCGTGGAGCTTAAGGAAGAACTGGCGGCACAACTGCTACGCACAAGATACCTGAAGCTGGCATCAGTGACTTGTCGAGTGCGTAAGAAGACGGAGGTCTTAAGATGCTACTCTTCCAATGCTTTGGCCACATGCCAGCTAATTGTGAGGGTCCGGATCGGACAAAGGCCTGCTGGTGGTGTGGCAAAGAGGGCCATAGAGCTGCGGAATGAGAAAGCACGACGCAGTGCTACCTCTGCGCCGCAAAAGAAGTATAGCCCCGGACATATCATCAGCCGGGGACGATTACGTGCTCGTAGTTTAGGGAGGCAACCCCGCCTAGGAAACCTCCAAAAGCATAGTGATATTCTCACGCTACTAAGCACGATGCGTACATCATGGCTGGGGGCCAAGAGAGGAAGAAGACCAGGTTGGCAAAACAACGGGACGCCGAGGTACGGCGTATGATGCCTATAACCCATGTTTCTGAAGTCATGCGAAAGCTGATTCCGGGAACATGGGTTGGCAGGTATAAAGGAGTTCGTTTCAGTGGGTAAGGCTTCGGTCAGTGCATAAAGCATTTTACAATACTTCTTTCCAAAAAAAGAAAATAAACTAAAAAAAAAAAAAAACAGCTGCTGCTGCTGCTGCTAAGTTTCTACAATAACTGAACTGACCCGGAATGACTTTTTTTAATTAGATCCAAATGGTACTTTTATGCAGGTTTGAGCGACCTCTCAATATCAGAACGCAAGCCCATCACATATAAAAATAATGGAGCAGAATTTTAATGGTCTTTTTTAACTCAAACCTTTTGTTTTAGTACGTGATTATGATCGTGCTGCTATTAATCGGGGAAACCACGGTCTGCGTGTTGGCAGTGTTTTGGCCTAATTTGCTGGGAATCAACGTGCAACAGACACGCTTGGTACGAGCTCTTCAACACAGTTATGCAGTTCCTGGCCGTGAACAATTCACAGCTGCACTCGACTTGGCGCAGACTATGGTTCGTATATGAGAGTTGAGATGCGCATAGCGATTAATTCTTGCAACTTCAGAAATGAAACAGTTGTATATGGTGAAATTACTGGAACTTTTGACCCTAATGTCCCTCACATTTCTACTAAAATAATTTAGTTATATTGAGTTCATTAGAGTAACTTTTGGGTATTTCGTATTTAGTGCAATCTAGAAAAATCAGTTTTGATAATAATTGCCGTATTTAGTTTGTGTTTTGGGCTTATCATTCTTTGATATGTTAGACTTTGACAAAATCTAACCTGCCACAACAGCGTTCTCATACAAAAATTAATATTGTAAATAAGCAGTGCACGATATAAATCTGTCGAAATTTTCTTTATAAAATAAATATTTGAGGATAATTAATTTGTAACACCAACAGACAATGTTGGGAAATTTCTTTAGAAAAGTAACTCGTTACAAGTTACAATTACTTTTTGAAAAAAGGACGTATTTGTTCAAAGTTATAATATTTCAAAGTTACTCGCTACAGTTACAGTTACCGACTGAAGTAGCTTAAAGTTTCTTTAAAAGTTACTTTTCTTTAAAAGTTACTTTTTGATACGCAAACAGGATTTTGGGTTTTATCAAATAAATAGTATATGGATCATTTTAAGTTAACTTCGAAATTCCGCACAGGTAAACTTTGCATTTAAATGTTGTTAATTATAATATATTGCTCTGATAGAATGCTTAATAATGCTTTTTAAAGTGTATTGAGGGTAGTGGTAACAAATAATATCGATCTTTGTTTCGAGGTGGACATACTGATTTTCGCTGAGGTTAGAAGTGTAAACAAAATAATTGGTGAATAAAAAATATTAATTAGCAAACAATAAACATAGGTGGACATAGTTAATGTTTACAAGTGAAGAAACACGTTTACGTACTTTTCGAAGAATTTCCTTCTTATTTAGGTTGAAATAATAAATAATCGAGCTTTACTGAGAAATTTTATTGCGTAAGCTTTACTCAACAAGCTCCGTAAAACGGGGACAGCAAGGCATTTATGGAAACCTTCAGATGCAGTTGAGTAAAACAAATTCCGAGACAAATTCTATTTAAAAAAATATATATTTTCCTTCGGTACCAGGCCTTAAACACTGTACCCTAACAATTAAAATGTAATGCCCTAACCACTGAACTACGAAACTTGATAACTGATCCGTTTCCCTTTCCAATTTCCCTTCAAGCAAACGCTTGTTTTACTCAACTTTTGGTATTCTTTCAAAGATTAATAGGAGACTTTTAAATGGAGTACACATGCAAAATAGTTTCAAAGTTTGAACTCTACCAAAATAATGTTAAACTTTTCCCAACTGTATCTAGATGGCTATAGCTTAATGTCTTTGTTTATTGAATTTGGAAAATATTTTTAAACCCATAAACTGAACAAAAATTAACTTGTGTAACAGAATTGCCCAAAAATCTTTAAAACGAGACAAGGATGTTTCCAAAGATCAATGTGATCGGCTCATTAGAGACAATTATTTAACGAAAAACGCGGGAGAAGAAGGAAAGAGTCAACCAAATGAACCTCTCATTCTTTTCCTTATTATTTCTACGTCTCTTTTATACGACAAATGATCGAACATGTTTCGAGGTCTATTTAGACCTCCCTCCTCATCACGGAAATTTGTATAGAAAACTGCGGGTAAATATTTTTGTCTTATGCTTTATATTAATTAGAAATTTAGATGTGAAGATATTATTTATATTTTGATATATATGTTGATCTTCAATACTTTTCTGAAAATCTTTTCATTACTTTTTATATTGTTTAAAAAACAAACCCTATAGATCCTCAGATAATAATTTTTCTCATAAACATTTAATAAAACTATCAAACGCTTTATTGTATTTGGATAAATCTTTTTTTAAGCAATTTCATTGTTACTCTGTCTCTTTATAAACAACATTTCCATGTTTTGGCTGTTATCCTTTCTTTTATCTAATAAGTTCTGTAACTTGCATATTTTTGAATGAATAATGATGGATTGACGTTTAGGAAAATAATCTTTTTGTACGTTTTTACATTTTTTGCATGAAAAGTCTCATGCGACAAGTTTATAGCTTTGTCCAACATGTTTTTTAAAATCCCACTTTTGCATTTTATCTGCTGATTTAAGAGGAAGCTCGTGTACGTACTGAAAAAGTCAGGTTTCTATATCAGTCAGTAATAATTTCCCCTTCATTAGTTTTCATTAGTGTTAAATCTAAACCATTTTTTTATCCTTTTTAATTTCTAAAGGAAATTGCAATCTTGGGTTTATACTATGGAAAGAGTTTAGAAGTATATCAATTTTGCTGGCATCTACACCAATTTAAAACCAACCTTTTTTAAGGGACCATTTACTAGATCTTCCAATTCTTTTTAAACATTATTTTTTAAGTCCTCCATTGCTATTTCAGCCCAAAAGGGAGCACGGAACCTTTTACTACGACAAAGTTTTATTTATAACATTTACCATCAACTTAAAAATAATTGGAGTGAAAAAAAGTCAATTGTTTCATTACATTGTTTTTGTGGAATTTTAGTGTATTCCTGTATACCAACCCATCTACTACTACCATCTACTACATCAAAAGAAGCTAGATTGACTGAAGAGCCTATTGTTGAGATTACTGGTCTTAATGGATAATTAAATTTATGAGCTTTTGTTAGACCATAGTCTATTAAAAAAATATAGCCTTTTACTTAAAATTGATTCAAAAGCCTTGAAAGTGTCTTTTTGCAATTTTATTAATAGTGTCATTTTCAATGAGTTTAAACCCATAACCATCATCAGGCAATCGGAAACAAATATTGGACAGCTGTTGAGTTCGCTGTAGTAGGGCAATACAACCACGATTTTAAGGCGCTTCCTCAGACTTGAATTTTAGCCCATGTATTACAAATGACATGTTTCCTCCTACACGGATGAATTGTTATTCGTACTGACGTGATTTGTCAATCTAAGAAGCTGGTGTACCGTACTTCTATTGTTTCTAAATCCAAACTGTTCAGGAATAAGAATTTTATTTTTATTTTCAAAATCTAGTATTCTGTTGTAAATTACCGTTTCAAAAATTTTGCTGAGGGTGGGCAGAAGACTGATAGGCCTATAGCTGGCAGGTAAAAGTTTGTCTTTTTCTGCTTTGTGGAAGGGTAGAATGTTCGCAAATTTCCAATCATTTGGGAAGTATGAAATTTTTGGCGCAGCATTGATTATATACGTTAATTGTACAAGGGCTTTATTAGTTAGATCTTTTAGCACGATGTTTTGAATACCTTCAAGGCCCGGTGCTTTTTTAGGTTTAGACCGTTTTATTGCTTTTTTAATTTCCTCAGGGGTAGTAAGGACAAGGCCATCAGTTTGGATTTCCTGATTCGAAAGCTCAAGCCACCTGGCATTCGCAAGTTGCTCAGTGGCATCATTACCCATGCTAGTGGTCATGCAGTGAACTTTTTCATACTGCGCGGCTAGCAAGTCGGATTTATGAAGGTCGTTATAAATCAATCCATTTTCTCCCCTTAGAGCCGATATTACATTCGTACCCGATTTTGTAAGGCATTTAGACATTTTCCACAGAGAGTTATCTTTAATATTTAGACTACTAAGTTTATCACCCCAGGTGGTGTTGTTATGTTTAATAATTTTTCTATTGATTATATTTGTGAGATTATTTTTAAGTTTGTAAAAGTCATCATTGTTGGTTCTTTGACAAATTTTTCTTAGTTTATTCCTAGTTTTAATCAAGTCTTTAATTTCGGCCGGTAAGATATGAATTTTTCCAACCAGCCCCTGCGAAAAAGGGATTGATTTATTTGACGCGTTTTTTATGGCCGCCACTAAGCTGCCAATGCCAGTGTCTATATCGTCCTTAGACTTAACGTTAGAGTTAATGACAAGGTTCTTGTCAAGATCTTCTCTAAATACATCCCACTTGGCCTTTTTATAATGATAAAATTTACGTTCGTGGCAGGTGATTCTGACTGAATTAGTTATCGTGATCTTAATAGGTAGATGATCAGAGTTAAGTTCATCCAGTATTTCTACACTAATATCACATTTAAGGTTTCTCACTAGGCCTATGTCAACCGTGCTTGAAAAGCTTTTTTCATAGGGAAATAAAGTGGGACCATTCGGAACTAGAATTTTCTACATTTTGTTAATAGCAAAGTTCAGAAGTATCTTGCCATTTGCATTATTATTTCTACAATTCCAATATGTATTTCTTGCATTAAAATCGCCAAAGATTAAGAGTTTTTTGCCAAGTTTGTTTAAAAGGCCCAGGTCATTTAGAGTTATTTTAGCTTGTGGTCGATTGTAAACTGAAGCAATTATCAACCCATCGGAAAGTTTAATAGCAACAGCCTCTAGGCAACTTAATTTTGTTTCATTTAGAAGCATTACATCAATGTAATTATCAATAAGGAATTGTTTAATCTCACTTTGTTTACCTTTAAGACCATTGGCGTTCCAATGAGCCATATTCAATGTTTTCAATTTAAAGCTATTTACAGCCATGATTGGTTAAGATTGTATAAAATGTTTGAAGTCTATCAATGTCATTTGTACAATGGGTTAATTTATTATTAAGTTCCCTAACGAGTTCCAACATCTTACCTATATTGCAGATCTGGTTCAGTCTTTTTGTTTCAGCCATTAGTTCCTGCAGATCAGCAAGTTCATGGCCATGATTGCTCATCCCCGTGTTGCGCAAGTTCAGGTTTGTTCTCCAAGCTGGTGTTGGTTCCGTTGACTCCATACTTCTATTAGCCAGCGTCAACGTGGACCACAAGGCAGAATCTACGTGATCCTGAGAGAAGACATCAGGGACAAGAACTTGAAGATCTACAAGAACTAATGACTGAAGTTAGAAGACTGAATCAAATATATGATATAGGTAAGATGTTGGAACTTGTTAGGGAACTAAATAATAATTTAAGTCACTGCAATAACGATTTAGAGAGACTTCAAACTTTCTATACAATCTTAACCAAGAATGGCTGTAAATAATTTTAATATTAACTCACTGAAAATGGCGCACTGGAACGCCAATGGATTGCGTGGAAACCAAAGTGAACTTGAGCAATTTATCGTAGAAAATAACATTGACATAATGCTTGTAAATGAAACAAAATTAAAACGTGATATCAAATTTAAACACTCTAGGTATGAATCTATCCCAAAAGAAAGAAGCGATAATACCGTAGGGGTCGGGGTTATGATCATTGTCAAAAGTGTCATCCACTATCATGAAGTGTTAATAAACACTAGCAGTCTTGAAGCCGTAGCTATTAAACTTAATAATGGGTTAATAACCGTTTCAGTTTACAATCCACCCCAGGCAAACATTTTTAATAATGATCTCTCTCTTTTGAATAAATTAGAGAAAAAGCTACTTATTTATGATGACTTAAATGCGAATAATAATTTTTGGAACTGTAATAATAATAATGCTAACGGTAAGATAATTCTGGACTTTGCTGTTAATAAAATGTACAAGATTCTTGATCCTAATGACCACACTTTATATCCCTATAATGAAGGCACACCTAGCACGGTCGGCATAGGCTTAGCTAGAAATATTTAATGTGATACTGAACTAGAGATATTAGATGAACTTAACTTTGATCATCTCCCCGTCATAATTATGTTATCTAACTCTGTAAAAATTATTTGTCGAGAGCAAAAATTTCTGAATTACAAGCAGGCTAAGTGGGATAGGTTTAGAGAAACTGTCAATAAAAACCTCGCTATCAATAAAAATATCAATTCTGAAACAGATTTGGATAATAGCATTGGCACCTTGGCGGCAGTAATCAAACTTGCGATGGCAGAATCAATTCCATTCACTAAAGTGTGTAGGGGGGAAGCTATATATATCTTACCTTTTGAATTTAAAGATTTGATTAAAACTAGAAATCAATTAAGAAATATGTGTCAAAAATCCCATAGCGATGAAATTCGTAAAATTAAAAATAGACTCTCAAATACTATCAACAATAGGAAAATTGCAAAACACAATAATAAAAACTGGAATAACAAACTTGATACCCTTAACCCTAAAGATAATTCTATATGGAAAATAACTAAATGCTTCCTAAAAAATAGTATCCCACCCATACCCGCCTTGAGGGATGAGAACGGGCTTGTTCATGGCAACCATGATAAGTCCAACTTATTAGCGACACATTATGAAAAAGTCCATTGCATGACATCTGACATGGGAGACACTGCTATTGAGGATCTTGCCAATGCTAAGTGGCACGAATTAGCCAACCAAAGAATTAATGAAGAAGACATTGATATTACCTCCCCTAAAGAAATTAAAGAGATTGTTAAAAGGATAAAACACAAAAAAGCGCCGGGTCTGTATGGTATCCAGAACATTGTATTACAAAATTTACCCCAAAAAAGCCTTTGTGCAACTTGCGTACATATTTAATACAGCGCTCAAATATGCATATTTCCCAAATAACTGGAAAATCGCGAATATATTGCCAATTCACAAATCCGGGAAAGATAAACAGTCAGCCGCCAGCTACCGACCAAACAGTCTTTTACCCACTATTAGTAAAATTTTTGAAAAAGTAATATACAATAGAATAATCGACTATGAAACCCAGAATTAAACCTTGATACCTGAACAATTTGGCTTCAAACAAAACCGAAGTACTGTACATCAACTCCTCAGATTAACGAATCAAATCAGCACTAACTTAAATAAAAATAAATGTACTGCACTAGCTCTCCTTGATCTTGAAAAGGCCTTCGATACCGTCTGGTTCGAAAGTCTTATATTGAAACTTTCCAGATACAACTTCCCAACTTATGTTTTAAACATTCTCCAAAGTTACCTTAGTGATAAGAAATTTTTAGTCACGGTAAAGACGTCAAATCTATCGAACGCAAGATTGCAGCAGGTGCCCCCCAGGGATCGATTCTGGGTCCAGTACTTTTTATTTATTTCACAAACGACATTCCACGAAACAATGTCGAAAGAGAGGTTCCGTCAGACAGCACTCCGCGAATCTTATTATTTGCAGATGATACTGCAGCCTTCGTCTCATCTTTTAGGAAAAGGTTAGCAACTACGAAACTGCAACAATATCTTTACATATCGACAACTGAAATTTAGTGATTGTGAATTCTCATTTTTTTAAAGCTCCTTCGGCATTAACGAACACATTCCAATCACGTGTCTCGTAAGAAAAATAGGTTAAACGCGAATTTACAGATCAAATTTGAAAACAATTTTGTTACTAAACATTTTATTGTACCTTGTGTTTGGCTTAAAATGTTCATTTTCGTTTGTTTTGTTTGGATTTTGAAAATGCTATAACTCTGATAATTTTCTTTTTATCGAAAAAAAGTTATGAAGATAAATTAATTGGCTTACTGGGTACTAAGAATAGTCGTACAGAAAATTTTTAAATCTTAAAAAAATGGTCTCAAAATTTTTGAAAATACTATAACTTTTTGAATTTTTATCCAAAATGTCTGCCTAACGATCTCGTATTTTCTTTTCATATCCTTATCAAGTGTGCCAAAGCGCAATCCAACGCGATAATTCTGTCGAAAGTTATCGTGTTTACGGACAACAGAGAGATAGACACCGACGTAAAAACTATTTTTTCTGACTCAGGGGTACTCAAAATGTCGACATTTGAAGAAATCCGCAAAAGTGGTTCTTCACATAAAACCAATACAATCTCATTGGTGAGAATGTATAAACAGGACCTTTCTGCACTGAATTTGCGAAAACGCCTATTTTTTTGATCCTTTGAAAATCCGATATAGGTATTTGACTTTTTAGCGATTAGCTTGCGGAAAAGAAAACTCGGGATTGGTGTAAAAATTACGCTAAGTATAAGAAAAGTGTAACCAGTGGAATAGGCTATTATTAATAATTATTTGATATAATTGCTCAACATACATGGGTATTAGAAGTCATTTCTCATTAAAAAATTTGTTAAATGGTCTCGCTGGGTACGAGATTCAACCGATGCTAATAGAATGGACCAATCAAAACACAACTTTCGCAATCCAAAACTTTTAGTGACCAATAAGCGATCAAACAAAAACATCGATATCCAACATCGAAGAAAAAACATCGATGTATCGAAAACACCGATGTTTCGATGTTTTTCGATGTCGAGTTCCCATCACTAGTCTGAGTCACGCAACCGCTTAGTTCCACCATTTTGTTACTATAACCTTGCAGTTTGAATTTGACGCGTACTCTGTGCGACAAACTATTGTAGGAAAATCAGTATGTAGGAAGAAATATTATGAACATATTGAAAGAATGAATTCCAAAAGTACTTGGAATAAGTATTGAATGATGTTTATTAAAACACTGATAAAATAATTTATATTTAGCACACAATGGAATTTTGTAAATAATACGTCTGGAATAGGATTACGAGCGTCCGTAAATTTCATAAAAAAAAATTGTAAGGTTGAAGAGATTAAAGAGGAACATGCGATGAGTAAGATCCAAGATTCTTTAATGGCCTTTTAGTATGTTAAACTTATATTAATTCCGCGTCATTTGCAAAATATAAGAATTTTTTACCACGTTTTGTAGGGATCATAATCTCTTAAATAAACATTGTTCGTTATGCACCTAACCTAACAGAATCATATAAATCGGAGATTTCTGTTCGAGAATCCACGATATTTCATCACAAAAGTGATACCTTTACGTTTTGGAGATTTTATTCAAAAAGTCGCATGCGGTATGTCATGTTGCAAAACTCACTATTCCGCGAAATATTTGCGTCGTTTTTTGATTCTATAATAATGATTTTTTGTTGGCAAATTGTCGTAAGCCAACAAAAACACTTGAAAGACACTTGAAAAACACTCGTGCATGCATGCAGACTAACGGGCAGCGACTTTTTCAACTGCGTAATAAGCCGGATATTCACTCGCCTGAACCGTTTCCATAATATTACGCAATTTAGCCGACTGACTCGTACACGGCGACCCTTCCTAGGCGAGAGTCGCAACTTTCTCTCACCCCTTGAGCTGAGAAACTTCGTGGGCCAGCAGTTCTAGGAATGTCGGGTGTATTTATTTGTATTATTATTGATAGTATTTATTATTGATTTCAAATCATCCGCGCTTTTCAGTTAAAAAAGTTGCGTACAGGCGGCGCCTAGATACAAGAACGGAACAGCAATGAACGTCGTTGATAAGAATAAACGGCCGAATCGCGGTAGAGCTGGGGGACCCTCCAGCTTTAAAATAATTGGTCTGTACGTTTCGAGGACCTTAAAATAAAAGGAAGTTTACTGTATTTCTTATTTGAAATTTGTAAAAAAATTAATATGTATAAGAATCCTGTAGATATAAATTCGGAATAAAGTCGGAATATTTAGAAATGTATAACAAAAACAATACTTTATAAAAATTCTGTAAATATAATTTCGGAATAAAGTGAGATTTTACAAAAATTTGAAATTTAAATTTATAACAAAACCAATACTCATAAAAATTCTGTAAATATAATTTTGACATGAAATTGGAATATTTAAAAAATTTTAATATGAAACTTATAACAAGAACAATACTTATAGAAATTCCGTGAATATAAGTTTGAAATAAAGTGCGATTTTTTTCATTTTGAATTTGAAATTCATAAATGAAACAATAATTAAATTTTCAATTTGGAATTCATAACAACACCAATACTTATAAATATTCTATAAACATAATTTTGGCATAAAATCGAAAAATTCGTAATTTTTTAATTTGAAATTTATAACAAAAACAATAGTTATAAAGATTCTGTAAATATAATTTTGGAATAGTGTGGGATTTTATTTAAATTTAGAATCTGCTATGTATTATAAAAAGAAGACTTACATTTTGAATTTTCAAAAATTTATGACAAAACCAATACCTATAAAAATTCTGCAAATATAATTTTGCAGGAAAGTAGGCAATAATTTCATTACTTAGTGTTACGGGCGAATTCCAGCCTGTGTCGAAATAATTTAATGTGCCTCGAAATATTATTTCGAGCCACATTAAATTAAAACTCTATAAGAGTTGCAAGGCCTCATTGTTCGCTCGCAACCTGAGAGCTGTTATCGGAACGCTTACCAAGCATTCCAAACTCTCGGGGACTAGCAATGAGCTGACTTACGAACGGAAAAAAATCAATGACGCGTGAGAATAATTTTAATAAAAAATTAAAATTATTCTCCGGCTGTTTATTGATAATGAGGTTTCCCTGTTCTTCTTTTCTTTTCTCGTTGTTTAAATTTAAGCACATAGAATTATAGTCTCCCCCAAACCACCGAATGACGTAAGGGTGGATTACGGAAGACGAATAAATATAAATTTATAATCTCGAAATAAACCTATAGGGAAGAAGGGGCAACGTTATTATGGGGGCATCAATTCTAAAAATAAAAAATAAAACAAAGAACGTTTTAGGAAATTAGGAAGGGACGAGGGTTCGACTTTTCTGGCAATTCCAATCAATCATACACGTGTACGCGAGACACGCTTCTCTCTTCCTTCCTTCCTCTTTCCACGCTATTCTTCCAAAAGTCCCTCTCGCTTTCGACTCTACATACTTCCCACCGTAGCCTAACAGTACGAGCACGTGCAAATACCAAAACAAATACCACGTGCTCACTCAGCAAAAATCTGTAACGCTAAAAGGCTCGTTATTTTCTTTTATGATTAGAAGGTCGGAATTATTATATATTTATATTTAAATTGAAAATTCCAACCTGCATCAATTTCGATGCAAATTGAAATTAAAAGTTCTAAACATCGATCTCACTCACTACGGGTACATCAGTAATGCTTGTGGAAAATTCCTCACTTTTCAGAGCGTAGGGATCTGAATTGTCAATTGCACTTAGTTTATCACAATAACAGACCTCCACTTCGCCAGATAAACCCAAAAAGTATTCACTAGACATTTTTCATTTGCCGATAAACACGATTCTTTAACTAAGATAATACACGCGACGCAATGTATACAATGTAATGTTTTCCGTGAACCATTAGGACATTTTGAAATGACGTCACAAGTGAAAATACTCTATGCTAATCTATACTAATATCAGCCGAAATATAACGCGCATATCATGATCAAGAAGAACATCTGCGACTGGATTAAAAATTTAGAAAAACTACTGAAATACAATTCATTTTACGCCATGTATTGAGAAAGTCAGTCATAACAACCAAAGATATAATATCTTTAACAACAACTCACATTAAAATTAATAGTAAAAATACATAAATCGAAATAATTGTCGCCGATCGATAAAATTAGAAATCTCCTTTTTTAGTTCTAATAATTTTACGTTTAGAAAAGAGTTCACCCTATGAGTTACAAAATGGCGACTACCATGAAAACTTCCACCATAAAACTACAATGAAGGTTGCGAGTTTTCATATGAAGGATAGTACGGAGCCATTCAAATATTTCGCATTTTTTAAAACAATCGACTCGGAAAAAATATATACAATTTCGCGAGTTTATTACAAATAACGATTTTTTCAGTTTCTAGGATTCATTTCACATGTTTAATTTAGAAAAAATATAATAGCACTATCGATTAATTTGTTTTTAATGTCCATGAATTTGAATAATAATTCAAACAAATTTTAATTTTATCTTCTTACACTTAAAATACGGTGCATATTTAGATAAAATTAATGTGGTTACTATATTTATTTCAATTTAAACCGCTTCAAATTCCTAACTTTTCTAGTAAAAATATTGCATTTTCAAGATAGATGAATTTCTAACCAAATAGTTGAATTTTGAACTAAAAAAGATCAGTTATCAACCAAAAATAGAATAGTTAACTTTTAGTTTAAAAAATTAATTTCCCACAAAAAACAACAATTTTCAACTAAAATTATTAATCTTCAACTAGAATTGATGAATTTAAAACAACGAAGGTGCATTTTCAAATAAAATTATGAATCTTTAACTGAAATAGTTGACTTTTCAACGAAAAAGAAGAATTCTCAATCAGAAAGATTAATTTCTACCAAAAAATACCATTTTTCAACAAAATACATGACTTTTCAAATAAAAAAGATAAATTTTCAACCAAAAACGGAATAGTTAAATTTTCAGTTTAAAAAATTGATGTTCAAGCTAAGAGATGAATTTTCAACTAATAAATGGAATTTTCAATTGCAATAGTTACGTTTTCAGTTTTAAACAAATTAATTTTTCAAACGAAAAACTAACTTTTAACAAACAAATAAAAACAACTAATTTTCAACTAAACAGTTAAAGGTCCAACTGGAATAGTTAAATTTTCAGTGAAAAATTTAATTTTCAGCCAAGAAAAAACAAATTTTCAACAAAATAGCTCATTTTCAACCAAAGAGATGCATTTTCAATTAAAATGATTAATCTTCAATCCAAAAAATTAAGTTTCAACAAAAGAGTTTCATTTTTAACCAATTAATTACATTTTTATTCCAAAACGATGAATTTTGAAATAACAATGTAGCAGTTGATAATTCAACCAAAAAAGATTTTAATTTTTAATCAAAAACAGTTGAATTTAATCAAAAAATATGACATTTCAACTAGGAAAGATTTCTCAGTCAGTAAAGAGAATAAATTGCAAACAAACTGTTGAATTTTCAAGCAAAGCGATGAAATTTCAACCAAGAAGATTAATTTCCTACCAAGAAGAGAGAATTTTCAACCAGATACTTGAATTTTCAACAATACTTTTACAAATAAAGAAAAATTGTTATTCAATTTTATATTTTATTTATATTTTTATATTTTATATTTAACACGCCCTCGAAAAAATGTCCTAACTTTAAAAAAAATTCTTGACATTTCCATGTTTTTTCAAGTAAATTATGAAAACCCTTTGCAATTTATCGAATTCCTTCATATCCCTCGAAACTATTGAATTCCATTGAAATAAAATTTAATTTATTCCCTAAAATTCTCTAGAAATTCGTTAAAATTCGTTAAAATCGTAATAAACCATACAAATAAGTAGAAATCATTTTAAATTCCTTGGATACAAATCAAATTTAAATTAATCACTTAATTTCTCTAAAAGCTCCGTTTAAATAAAATGCACGCGTGCGTTCTTATCTCTGATTTTTTATTTTATAACATTAAAAACATAAACTATTTAAAAATCCATGAAAACAAATTTTTATATATTAATAGTTCTACCACTTTTCGAAACGAAATCTCTTTAAATTCTTTGGAATATTTTTAAATAACTTAAAATCTTTAAAATCCTTTGAAATTTCTCGATGTTCTTGATATCCCTTAAAATTGTAGAAATCCGTAGAAATACTCCTTGAAATAAAATTGAACTTATTCCCTAAATTTGTCTAAAAATTCGTTAAAATCCCTTGAAATTCCTTGAAATCTAAAAAATCTATTAAAATATATCGAAATCATTTGAAATTCCACGAATATTAATTAAATTAAAATTATTCATTAAATTTCTCTTTAAAAAAAAAGTTTTAAATAAAATGCACGCGCCCGTTCACATCTCTGGATTTTTATTTTTTAATAATAAAAACATAAACTATTAAAAAATTGATAATATCAAATTTTTAAATATCAAGAGTTCAAACAATTTTTGAAATGAGTTGCCATTATTTTTCACGTATCTGGAGATCTTTGTCTAAATTACAGAATATTTTATCTTTTAAAAAATACCATCATTAATAATAAGATTGTGATTCTTATAAGTATAATTAAACATTTCTTCCTAAAATTTGTCATTTCGGCCTTACTATAATTACTTTGAATATAAATTTGAAACTACACTTTTCAATGCTCTCAAACTCAAATTAATTATAGTTCAAATTTGAGCATTTAGATTTCAAAACTATTTAAATTGTATTGATTCAGCGAAAAAAAATTAGCTCTCAAGTTTTATTTAAATCCTAAATAGTCTAGTTTAACATCGTTCAAATGAACATTTGTAAATTTTTTACTGGTAAGATTTTAAAATAAATGTTGAGACCAGCGACACTCCTATAAAAATTTTTAATTCAAGGGAATCAATTTTGAACGTTTGACTTTAAATTGTTCAAGTTAGAACATTTAAGTTTTCAGCTGATCAACAAGTAATAGTCCATTTTTTAATCATTTAACATTTTACATTTCAATTAAGAATTGTTCATTTGCTAATACTTCTTTTTAAAGTTACTATATATTCTTCAACTGTTCCAATTTTATGTTGGATAACAAATTCTGTTTCCGGTTTTTAAATGTTTCAGCTTCAACTATTTTTTTAAATTGTGTATTTTTTATTGTATTTTCAAATATTGTATATTCAAATAGAAAAGGGAAGTTTGTCGAGAATAGGGAGAAAAGGGGGAATTTAAAAAAAAAGAATCACATAGGAATAGGGGAAAAACTGTAAACCCTGTATTTAGAATTCTCAATAAAAATATTACATAGGGGATTTTCCCCTCGAAATGTAATAGAATAAGATTTACGGCATAAGGAATTAACCCACATTTGATACATTATTCAGGGGATCAGGAAAAAAACGTTCTGTAAAATCTTGTTTCCAATTTTTTTTAAATAATAAAAATCCATCTCGGGGATATTTTATTGCTAAATTTAGGCGAAAAATAATGAATAAAAAAAGTGAACCAGTTCTGAGTAATGAACGAGCTTTTATGTGTTACGAGACCTGGACGCGCGATTTTACTACTTTGGATGGCGACTAAACTACAATATTTTAATTTGATTAAGAAATGAAAAAAAAATAGAGGGTTAAAAATTCATGTATTTTGGTAGAAAGTTCAATTATTGGGTTGAAAACTAACTTTCTTTTTGAAAATTTATATTTTTGGGTTGAAGATTTAAATATTAGGTCGAAAACTGAAAGTTTTTTTTCGTTGACAATTTTTTTTTTTTTAATTCATATTTTCGGGTTGAAAATTCAACTATTTGGTTAAAAATTCTTTATTTTTGATAGAAAATCCAATTTTTTTGTTACAAATCCAACTGTTTGGTTAAAAATCAATCTGTTATGTTGGAGGATTAAACTATTTTATATCAACTACTATATTTTTTTTATATTTTATATTTTATATTTTTATATTTTTTATAGTAGTTGATATTTTATATCAACTACTATATTTTTTATTAAAAGTTATTCTTTTCAGGTTTACAATTCAACTCCTTCGTTGAAAGTTGAACTACTTTATTAAAAATTAATTTTTTTTCTGTTGAAGATTCATAATTGTAGTTGAAAATTCAACTGCTTGTTTGAAAATTCAACTTTTTTACATTCTCATCATAATGAGAAGGTATTGGTTTTATGTGAAAAATGACATTCGCGGAGTACATGAAATTTCGACGTTTTGAGGCCCCCTGAGTAAAAAACAAATAGTTTTTACGTCGGTGTCTGTCGGTCGTTGTCGTCCTCGTTGTAGTCTGTAAACGCGATAACATTTGAAGGAATTATCCAATTGGATTGCTCTTTGACGAACTTTATAAGGGTATCAAAAGAAATGACGAATTCATCAGCCAGCTATTTTGGACGAAATTTCAGAAAGTTAGAGCCTTTTCAAAATTTGTGAGAAACTTGAACAATTTATCCTTATGACTTTTTTCGATGAAAACAAAATTGTCAGAGTTATAGCATTTTCAAAATCCAAAAAAAAAACAATCGAAAATTAACATTTTAAGCCAAACAACGCACGATACGAAAAAAATTTACGAAAAGAAAAACGTTGCTTTTTGAAACCCCTACAAGATTATCATAACAACTCACTAATTTTTTTTTAAATCGAAAATTTAAATTTTGATTGCAAAAAAAATAATGAAATATCAAAAATTTCATTTTGCGGTCAAACTACGCAAGATACCAAAAAAGACGAATAGACAAAAATTGTGCACCAAAAAAAGATCTACAAATTTGTTACACACCACTTTTTGATGGAACTCGTAGTTTTTGTTTTATTCGTTAGAATCGAAATTAAAAATTAAAAAATTACATTTTTGGACAATAGATATAAGCTATGAAAAAAATGAATACACGAAAGTTAGCCATCCAAAAAAGGGATAAAAATTTGTCATTAATAATTTTTTGACAGCACGCGTAGTTTTTGTTTAAATCGTAAAAAATAACACTGAGAATAAAAAAATTGAATTTTTGAAAAACGACACAAGGTACGAAAAAAAATTAATAGACAAAAAATGTTTACACAAAAAGGATCTATAAACCTCTTAGTAATAATTTTTAGATGGGACAAGAAGACTTTCTTTTAATCGTAAAAAATAAGATTAAAAATAAAAAATTTAATTTTTGGAAAAACAACACAAGAGACGAAAGAATGAAATAACAAAAGTTGTTCAACAAAAAGATATCTAAAAGTCTTGTTATAAAAATATATTAAAAATAAAAAATAAAACTTTTTGGAAAAACGACACAAGCTACAATAACATTCTATTGGACGAAATGTTTTTCCTAAATTAAACCTACAAATTTGTTTTAACCACTTTACGCTAGGATTGGTATTTTTGATTCAAATCGTAAAACATAACATTGAAAAAAAATTAATTTCATGAAAAAACGACACAAGTTGCAATAAAATGTTAAATAACAAAATTGCTTTGTCATAGAATGCGCCCTTTTTTAATTATAAAAACAAGACAATGAAAATAGGTATGTTTCAATACCAATGCATATTATGAAGTGCAATAATATAAATTTATTGAAATTATATCAGGGTTGCTGAGAATAAAAAATTAGTTGCAAAATATGGAGCTAATATTAAAGTAATCATGACAAATAAAATTTGTACATTATTTTGAAATATCTGAATAAGCAATCGCAGGCCGAGATACAGATATAAATTAATTAATTAATTAATATAAATTTGATGTAAAAGTGTTGAACATAATGTAGGAAAGTTCACATTGTGGATAAAATCGAGTGCGAAGCACGAGATACGTGATGAGAATGTGTTCGTTAAAACCAAAGGGGCTTTAACAAAAGAGAATTCACAATCACCAAATTACAGTTGTCGATACTTTGACATTTAATTTTAAAAGGTCTTTGCACAAGTATATGAGAAATACAAAAACCGAGAGCTTTTTGGTCTTTTTGGTTTGAAAATTCAATAACTTAGTGCAAATTTGTTTCCTTTTTTGGTCCAAATTCAACTTCTTCGTTTCAAATTGATCCCTTTTGGTAAAAAAAATCTCATCTTTTTTTGGTTGTAAACTTAAATACTTGGGTAGAAGATTAATCTGATTTGGTTGAGGATTCAGCTAGTTTGTTAAAAATTCTTCTTCTTTGGTTAGATGTAACTGTGTTTAATTTTAAATTAAAATCTTTTTTGGTAGAAATAATATCATCTATTATATTTTTCGTTGCAAATTCATCTATTTTTGTTGAAAATTCATGGATTTTGTTAAAATATCCACTATTTTGGTAGAAAGTTAAACTATTTGGTTGAAAAATAACGAAATTTTTGTGTAAAATTCATATTTTTTACGGTTTGAAAATTCAACTCTTTTTTAAAAAGGGTTGTTTTCGGTTTGAAAATTTATGTCTTTTGGTAAAAAAAATTCTTTAGAGAGTTCAGCTGTTTTATTGAAAATTCATCTCTTTGGATGAAAATTTAACTATTTTTTTCAAATTCGTTTTGGGGGGAGGGGGGGTAGATAGAAAACTGATCTGTTTGGTTAAAATTGAACTTTTTTTATAGAAGTTTAACTCTCTTATTGGAAATTCGTCTTTTTAGTTTGAAAGTGTTAGAAAATGCGCCTACTTCGTTGAAAATTTACTTTTTTGTTGAAAATAAAATTGATCGGTATGAAAACCCAACTATTTGGTTGAAAATTCATGTATTTTGTTTTAAAAAATTAACTATTCGGGTAGCAAACCCAACTATTTGGGTGAAAAGTAACTTTTTAGATGAAAATTCATCATTTTGGCTTGAAAATACACAACTCTTTTGTTCAAAAATGTTCTTTCTTGTTTGGACATTCATTTCTTTGAGCTTAATTTTCTCAAAAACTTGATATGATAGACATAGTTCCATGTCGTATTCGGATTTACCGACTTAGAGTTTTCTACCTGATAATCTCATTTTCGACAAAATGTGAATTAATCCCTTATGCTGTGCCACAGCCTTTTAAGAAATTAGATTAATTTGAATTATTCACAAAAACTTATACAAACCATCGTAAGAACAAATTTAGAAAAAATGTGCAGAAAATTCAAAAATAATTCAATATTATTCTGTTTTCATTAATTAATTTCTGATGCTGAATTTTAACGATTACTGGTCAAATAATTTTTGGAGAAACGAGAAAAAATCTGCCTCGGCCCGGATTTGAACCGGGAACACCACTATTCACGAGTGGAGCGTTTAACCAATTTTCTCGTTTCTCCACAAATTATTTGACCAGTAATCGGAAAAATTTAACGTCAGAAATTAATTAATTACCCTGGTCGACAAAATTAACATCAATACTCTAAATTATCTTGTTCTATTTTTTAAAAATTCTCTTTGTTTTTGTGGAACAAATTTTTATAACAAGTTTCTTGCAATTTTTACATTCTCATCTCAATGAGAAGGTATTGGTTTTATGTGAAAAATTACTTTCGCGGATTCAATCAAATGTCGTTTTTTCACTTTCTCGATAAAGTCTGCGGTTCTTTAATGAAAATTATATGAGATTCTAAAAAAAAGTGGCCTATCCTGGAATGGAAGACTAGTCAAGTAAAGTTTCGACAACTTATTTTTTCCGTGTAGGATTCGGAAAGGATCGAAACGGGACCTCTTTTCGAACCGTTTCCGAAATCTTTCCGAAACCTTTTCGAATCTTTCCGACATGGTTTTTCCGAACATTACCGTTTCTTCCGGTAGGGTGCTTTTCGCGCTTCGCACTCGATAATATATTTATCTCGCGCTACACGCTCGGACTTTGTATTTTCCCAAAGATATTTTACCTAGATGCGATAAGGGTCTAGTTGGGCCTAGAGTTTTTAAATTTTCGGTAATTTAAAATCGGGTAACATTAACGGTAACATACCGGTATGTTACCGAAGCTTCGAGAATTTATGAGAATATTAAATTATAATGCTTTTTTGTTATTTCTAAAAGTAATTAGACAATGATCACGATGTTATAGTTAATTTTTGATCATTTGGTATATTTTTTAAATATTTCTTATTGCAAAAAATATACCAAATGATCGAAAATTAATGATAATATCTTGAAAATTTATTGACAGTGGTCGACAATCCTTGAACATCGAAAAAATTCAGTAATTAGATAATGTTAGCACTTATAGAATAAATCATGAATAGCGTCCACTCAGATACATTTAAAATATGGAAAAGTTTGTAAGCATTAAAATAACAAATTTAGAAAATTTTTAGAAGGCTCCGTTTATTCAGTACTCCCAATTTGGCTCCCCAGCTTCACGGCGCATGCGTTGCATGTGCATTCTCATTGGCTATAAATAGCGCGCTTTTTTGAAAGTATTACATTGTGAATCAATTTTTCATAATAAATCATCATTTGGAAATAATAACAATTAATTTTCAGATCTCAAAATAATCTTTTAGATTGCAAGGTGAAATAATTATTTGTTTGTACTCTTTACAAATAGATTATTGATTTTAAATTCAAAGCAAGGAATACTTCTTTTCACCAATGTAAATTCTAAATTATTCAGAATATTTTTTTGTACTTTATGATTATTACATATCTATTGTAAAAAATTGATTTGTATATCTAATCATTTCAAATAAGCGCGCGATCAAAATCCAATGAGGCTGCTGGTGTGACGCATGCACAGTGCGGTCGGGGAGCCGAATTAGGAGCACTGCGTATAATTGTCTTGCAATACTGCAAAAACTCTAGAAACAACTGAGTAAAGTATAATATCAGCTTCTATCTTTTTTCGAAATTTGTCTTTGGTGCACTAAATAAAAAATATTGGAAAAAAATGATTGGAAACAAAAATGGATAATGAAAGCAAAGTTGTCGTTGCCAGAAATATGTTTCACGGAAGTTTGGAAGCAGAAAGAACTAAATTCTCATAAATTCTCACCGAGATCAATCGTCAGGTAAGTTACCCGGGAACTTACCAATATTACCGTACGTTATCAGGGTAATTTACCCAACTCAAAACTCTAGTTGGGCCACATGCCACAAGGGCGGCGCTACCTCCACTTTTGTGGATTCAGCTTTATTCGGTACTTTTCAGCTAAATTCGTCATTGCAGCTTCGTTTAAAGGGATTGTTTCGATAACATACCGCAAGGCGGCACAATAAACGTTGAGCGGGTATTTAACATTTTTGCGTTATTATGAATTATTTTTGTATATTAAAGAACTGAAACGGACTTTTTCCCATTTGAAAATATTTGTAGTACATATAATTTACTCTTATGACTGAAAAAGAAAAAAATATCCTATAATATAGGACGTAATAAAAATTGAAGAAGTCATTGAATATAATAATGAATTCAGCATTTTATTCATGACAAACCTATAAATGATAGGACAATTTTTCCATTGGATGATAAATTGCATGATGAAATAAACTGTATGATGAATAATAAAAAACAATTCAAAATTAGATGCCGAGTACACAAATTAACGTAAAAAAATTTTGAAAATACAAAGTGACGAATAATACAATTTTAGGGCTTTAATATAACGATACAAGATTTTTAATTGTGGCAAAATAAAAATCCCCACTTTAAAAATATCCGAAATTATAATTTAACGGATTATATAATTTTTGAATGATACAATTTTTAATCATACAATTAACGTATTATTAATTTCCCATACAATTTGCAAATTTTCGAAATTTAAGATTTGACGAAAATAAACAATTAGCTATTAAAGAAATATTAATTAATAATTATTTATTTCTGTCAATACTAAATTTCGGGAATTAAAAAATTTGTACAATTTAATAATTAGACAATTATATAGTTCCGTAAATTTTAATTTCGGATATTATTGAAATTTTTAGTTTTGCGGAAAATCTAACATCCTGTCATTTTAAAATTCAGAGATTTTTTAATTCATGAAATTATATTTTCAGAACCCTTTAATTTGTGTATTCATTATCTCTTCACTTTTTATTAGTCTGTACATAAATAATTAATTTAATAAATTAAGATTTAACGTTAGTTTTCGCACAAATCCTTATAAAGGTTTTCAAAGATTATTGAAAAGAAAAAATTATAACGTCAGCGGAGATGTTTGAGAAAAAAGTATTTTTTCAAGCAGGTACGTATTGAAATTTTATTTTTAATTTCTAAACTTTCTTCTTTTTTTCTGGTAATCGATCTTTTTTGCGCAAATTTACTTACTTACGTAATTATTTATAATAAATTCTATAATTTGTTATTACAATTATAAATAAATTATTTAGCAATTTTATAATGAAGTTTTGTATTCAAAACTAAAATGTTGCATCAGTAAAAATTTAATTTTGACATTTGATTCCCTTCACTTTCATTCCATTTTTACTTCTTATGATGTTTCCTTGAATATTCTTGTATTTAAAACTGTACACATAGACATGTCTATTTGTAATTCTACATTGAAGAATTTTAGTTTGGTTAGAGAATACTTTAAATTAAAAGTTTTGAACATTGAAATGTCAAACATATAATTTCGGCTAAATGTCGAATATAAAAAATAATAATTGAATAACATTACGAAAATATAAATTTTCCGAAACTCTTCAATTCTCGACATTTACATTCGACAAAATTTTAAATTGGCGATAATAATTTATTATTATTAATTATATTCGAAAAATTGATATTTGGAAATTTTAATTTTCGGGGAAAAAACGGAAAATTAAATATTTGTCGAATTTTTCCGCAGAATATATCTATGTACATTTTACATATATAAGTTGGTTCCAAATAAAATATTATTTAGGAATGATTTTATTTCTTCTGGGATCTTATACCTCTGGTAAGAGGGCTGAGTCAACTGTAGAGTTTATTATTTTTTTCAATAACAGTACTACAGAATTATGAAACTAATACAAAATTCGTTGTATGTGTTAGAAGAAGATACTTTTGTAACTCCACGGTTGAAACTAAAAAGCAATCGACTATTTATTTTCGTATAATTATAATTTGTATTAGTTAGGCTAATTTGTATACAATTACTTACATAAGCATTCATGAAAAACTCTATAATTTGTTATTGCAATTGTAATTGAACTGTTTAGCGATTTCATAATAAAGTTTCGCATGAAAAACTAAAATGTTGCATCAGTAAAAATATATTTTGACTTTTGATTCGCTTTACTTTAATTCCATTTTTACTTTTTGTGATGTTTCCTTGAATATTCTATTTCAAATTGTACAAATAGACATGTCTATTTGTAATTCTACATTAAAGCATTTTATTTTGGTTAGAAAATATTTTAAATCAATAGTTTTAAACATTGAAAAGTTGAATAGTCGGGAATTTTTGTCTCAGGGTAACTTTTCACGAAGAAAAATTACAAAATTTAAAAAAATTAATACATTTACATTACATTACATACATATGGAGAAAAATAATTATCAAATGCTCTTTTCAATCTTTTTTTGGTTGGAAAATTAATTTGAAAATAAAAAGAAAACGTTACAAAAAACGCAGTATGTAGGAGTTATAATTTTTTAGAAATAATTTTTTGAATTTTGAACTTTGCTCTATGAAAAGAATCTCTTAGATTTCAGCAAGCATTCTGAAAATATTTAAAATAATTTCCCAAGATTTTCATGATTTTTATTTGAAGTTAATTCAAAGAAATAAAATTTTAAATGCAGTAAAATATTGAAGCACGTAAAAAATATAAGAACAAATAAATTGTAAATAGAAAAATTGATGAAAAATAAAAGTACCAAATAATAAATGCCCGAATTTTATTATTTTATAAATCCAAATTTGTCGAATTATATAATTTAAAAATTATTCAATTAACGAATTATTAAACTAACCTAAATAGGGTGCAGTTCGGAATAGCTGAATTCTCCGATTTTTTTCAAGCTCCGTATACTTATGTACTTTGACGCGCTGATTACGAATATGATAGTGAAAATTTGCGACCAGGCGATTTTCAAGGTGAAACCATGAAAGCCCCATAAAAATCATGTTTTTTTTGCGTTCTGGTTACAGAAATAATGTTGGTCAAATCCCTACCCCTTTCCAACGTCTCGTGGAGGGCGGGAAGGCACCCCTGTGTCTGTTTACAGAAATAAATTTCGTCAAACCCTTACCTCTTTCTAGTGTCTCGTGGGGGGGGGGGCACCCTGTGATTGATCACATATATAATGTTGGTCAAACACCTACCCCTTTCCAACCTGTGATTGATCACATATATAATGTTGGTCAAACACCTACCCCTTTCCAACGTCTCATGGGGCGGGAAGGCACCTCTGTGACTGGTTACAGAAATAATGTTGGTCAAACACATACCACTTTCCAACGTCTTGTAGGGGCGGGAAGTCACCCCTGTGACTGGTTGCAGAAATAATGTTGGTCAAACCCCTATTCCTTCCCAACGTCTCGTAGGGGGCGGGAAGGCACCCCTGTGTCTGGTTACATAAATAATTTTGGTGAAACCCGTACCACTTTCAAACGTCTCGTGGGGGCGGGAAGGCACCCCTGTGATTGATCACAAATATAATGTTGGTCAAATACCTACCCCTTTCCAACGTTTCGGGGGGGAGGGGAGGCACCCCTCTGACTAAGTAAAGAAATAATTTTGGTCAAACCCCTTCCCCTTTCCAATGTCTCGTGAGGGCGGGAAGGCACCCCTGTGACTGGTTAAAGAAATAATTTTGGTCAAACCCCTACCCCTTTCCAACGTCTCGTAGGGGCGGGAAGGCACCCCTGTGGTTGGTTACAGAAATAATGTTTGTTAAACCCCTACCCCTTTCCAACGTCTCGTGATGGGCGGAAAGGTACCCCTGTGATTGATCACAGTTATAATGTTGGTCGAATACCTATCTGTACACTCGATCTTGTTTTTGCATCGTATCTCCCTTTTTTTCGGTTTTCTACCTAATCACGATCTTCACCGCTGCACAGTGGTACGAGTACATAGAGCGATACAATGCGGCTCTGAAAGTGTTATATTACCATCTTAGGCACTTCTATGGTGTTGATCTATTGTCTGTCTTGCCATACGACCAAGGGGAACTCGAATCCGTCGTGGAGAATGATCAGTGTAAGATCTACTGAACTTTCTCATTCTCCACCACTCAATGTATCAGTGCTACGAAGCCTGATATTGCCCTCCAAGAGCTGAAGACCAAGATCATTTACATGATTGAATTCTCGGCACCAGCCGATGGTAATATCAAGGCAAAGGAGGACGAAAAACGGGCGAAATATCAAGCACTTCTTTTCGAGCTGAGCAGGCTGTACCAAGGCTACAAAGTCCATTTTGTAGTTCTCACAATCGGCTGCCTTAAAGGTATGAAAGCTTCATTTCTTAGCCAACTCAACAAGGTTACGGCTTGCCAGCGTCAGGCTCATTCCATCTCGAACCGGATTCAAAAGGCTGTTGTTCTGGAATCACTTCATCTGGTATGTCAACACTGGTCCTCACAACATTCTCCAAAGATTGGTAGTATTAGAAAAGTATCCAAAGGTGCAACCTTCATCTACAACTGTCCGATCTGCCGCATAAGGACATCCGTGACTGGAGACCTGACTCCAAGCAACAGTGTTGTGCCATGTTATTTTCCGTAAATTTCCCGCGCTTGCTTATCTTCTAGGACAGAAAGAGCAAAAGTGGACGACGTACCCGCTCCAGTTGCCTCGGGTTTGGTTGCTTAAGGAACCGTGATCGTAGGTTCTAGAGCCTACAACTTCTCATGAAATTAAATGCTTGGAAAAACAACACAAGGTATGGATAAAATTATTAAACAAAAGTTGTTCAACCAAAAGGGATCTACAAATTTGTTATGAATCTTTTTTATAGAATGCAAATTTATGTTTGAATCGTAAAAATTAACCTTAAAAATAGAAAAATTAGGTTTTTGGAACAATGACACAAAGCTTAATAAAATGTCAATTCACAAAACTGCTTCTTGAAGGACGCGATCTTGTTCAATTATAAAAACAATACAGTGGAAACACATATGTTTAAATATCAATACCTATTATGAATTTTGAAAATATAAATTTATTAAAATGATACGTTTTTCAGGGTAGCTAAGAATGAAAATTACTGCAAAATAAGAAACAAATGAGCCACTTAGAGAAAAAACGTGATAAGTCTTATGTTAAAACATAGGTCTTATCACTTTTTTCCTCTGAGCGCCTCAACTGTTAAAGTAATCATGAAAAATAGAATTTGTGCATTATTTTGCAATATCTGAATGAACAGTAATCATGAAAAATAGAATTTGTGCATTATTTTGCAATATCTGAATAAACAGTCCGAAACCGAGATACAGAAATATTATATTCATTTGATATAATAGAGTTGAAAAGTTCGCACTTTGGACAAAATTGAGTGCGAATTACGAAATTCGTAATGAGAATGTGTTCGTTGACGCTGCAGCAGCTTTAACAAAAATCAATTCCAAATCAAAAAATTACAGTTGTCAATGCTCTACCTTCAAATTCAAAATTTCTTGCACAAATGTGGGGGAAGTACAAAGATTGAGCGCGTAGCGCGAGGTAAATATATTATCGAGCGTGAAGTTCGAGATCCAACAGACGCGCGCCCTAGGAATATAAATCCTTTTTTCGAAATAGGATTGAACTCACGCCTGTTACAGAACTACAATTTAATCTTGTGCTTGTAACAAACACAACAATTTTCGTCGATTGTTACACTCCTCTAAAATTAAATGCGAATATTCACGAAATCTTCGCCTACTTTGGAAATTGTAATGCTTGCTTTGATTGATGTATCTTTGTAGCTTTATTGCAAAAAATCGTCGCTCTCAGACACTTAGTGGATATTAGTAAATAGATTACTATCATTCAATTTTCTGATTTATAAGTAATACAGCGAAAGGAACAACATAGAACATCATTAAAGGCGATACGTTTTTCAAATAAAAGTGAGAAAGCTAGTTGCTTTATCTAAAGACTGTACCTTTTTTCCGCGTACGTTAGGTTGTTAACCATTGTTAATGAGGTACAATCGCTGGATAACAACGGCTGTGAGCCCGCTTTCTCACCCTAACTAGCCGCTGATAATGGGGTTCCGACTCCCTGCATCGTGAACCCTTTTTTTTTGCCTACCATGACGGCCTACCTTTTATGCGTAGAAGTGCCCTAAATGCAGACATGATATATGCGGTTGGCAAACAATGCCGATCATCCTAGAGTTCAGGTTGCTGAAAATAATTAGAATGGAAACACGACGACAAACCGGCGATAAGCCCACATTGAGTGGACAAATCAACTCAAGGATGACTTGCTAGACTGCTACGATGCCAGCATTATCCCTGTTCATCGAGGCTTTATGGCGCGTATGATCAGTCTTTTCATGATGAAAGTCTGCATAAGATCTAGGATTCAAATTAGGTCAGATTCGAGCTTTATTAAAAACTAAAATAGATTAAGGCCCTTTAAACTTTCGTATTTTCGATCGGGAAAAACTCCATCCAACTCAGAGTATGTAATTGAATCCACTTTTCTACTGTCATAGATAAAATGCGTCCACTTATCCGGATGATACTTCATACCTTATAATGCGTGGGAGTTGATAAAACTGGAAAGAGCTTATTCGAAATTTATAAAGTACTTAGCCCAATCATTGTGGGGAGAATATGCCCTTGCTAATTAATACGTAGAGGAATCTCAAAATATGGTATATATACCAGAGAGATCTCCCAGAAAAGAACTTGATCCTAACATAAAGGCAGTTTTAATACGTAAGTTTCGGTACAGATCTGTTTCATATCCGTACACTTTGTACTTCAATTTCATTGTTTCTTCTTTTTTCCTTTCTATCAGAATCCCTTAATGATAGGTTTAAAGATGGAAAAGAAGCAGCATCTACTCGTCAAGAAGAGCTGCATAAAGTAGGAGCTTACCTAGGACGACATATTGGCAATATCCGAAGGCGTATGTATCCGAACAATGTGCAAAGTTAGTCTTTATCAGAGATCCCAAATTTCTTGTGAATATAACTATATGTACAAAATTAATTAATTCAATTTTATTACAGTAGTGTTTACTTGATCCATTAATATCATATTTATTATATCTTTAATTCTAGAAAAGAAGTGAACGGCTGAGATTGAGCTCTAAAGCGATATCGCACGAAGACGTATAGTGTTTATTTGTTCAGAGAAACTTTTATATATTGCATTAGTTCGCTTTTTTAAAATATTTTAATCGATTTATATTTTAAGAATCGTTTTACATAATATATTTCTTATCTAATATTATTATTAAGGAAACAGCTTGGATTTGAATTTAAAAATTTCGAGCGTAAAAACAACAAACTTAGAAAGCGCTTTTGCATGAAAATGGGCGTAAGAATGGCGCGAAAAAGGACTATTATTGGTTCGTAATTCTACATGAGAACACGCATTTGTTTATTCATCGGCCCGTTGGCAGTTACGTTTAATTACGTTTTTTCGAAACTTCGCGAGCTGCTTACTGTTCATTTGGAACAATTAATTATGTTACCTTTTTGTATTGACAAATCTGGCATTGTGCAAATAAACCGCTTTATTGTAGTGGATTATAAAACTTTGAGTTCATTTTTATTTCGTGCTTAACAAAGTGATTTTTACAGTGTTTAATTTATTCATCAATATCATATTTATTATATCTTTTATTTTAGAAAATAAGTAAACGGCCAGTGTTTATTTTTAAATCAAATTCTAAATAATTTATTCGTCGCTTTCTTTTCAAATGATTGTAACGGCTAATCAACAATATAGGTTCCAAGTCACCTAATAGTCCAGTAAATACAATCGCTTCTTTATGCAGTAACATTTTTCCATGAAGTACATTTATTTCTAATGATTCTAAAAAAGCTTAATATTTTTTTTGGAACCAAAACATCATGTATGGACACAAAATTTGCACAGTATTTTGTTATAGCGTGGAGGAAAATTAATACAAACATTTGGTTTATACATACTGGTTCGTCTGTTACAATTTCTTCTATAATAAACCAATTTCTTACTGTGTTTCTAAAAATAATTGATTTTTCAATAAACTTCCATATGTAGAAATCTCAATTTTTCAAGTACTTTTAATAAGTTTTTTTCATACACTTCTAATAGTAGCTGTCAGTTTATATTCATTATACAGGCCTCCAAATTTCAATATTTAGTTAGGTACAGATTTCCATAAAGGTTCTTCTGAAAGAATTTGAATCGCTGAATCTAAGTCCTTGTCCAAATTGCTGTATCAGCTTTCATTTTTCAAATATTTTGAACAAAAGTGCCGAAATGGTTATTTTTCGTCTTTTTTTAATGTCAAGTAATTCTAAAATATAAAGTATTAGATTCATTTGAAAAATAGTTTTAAATTTCTCGTGAGTAAATCTGAGGATATCTGCATGGTTGGCTCGGCCCCAGTAGAGCTATGTGTTTCATGAAAAGTTCAACACGCCCCGGTCTGGGCCCGACCAGGGGTCCATGAAGCTAACAACTCCATAATCGAATTTCAACATTCTTCGTTGCTTAGCATTTTGGGCTTTTCTGGGATTCTTTTGGGCACCAATTACAATTTTTGGGCTTCTTTACTTTTTACAAAAAATGAATTTTCTTGTAGAGGTGCTAGTTTACATTAACCTAGCACCTTCACTATCTAAAATCACAAAATAATAAAAATTCAAATTCATCAGAGTTTTGGGCTTTTTAATTTCGCAAAAACCAATTGCACCCAAACAACCTTAAGTTCAAAAATCAACCCTATCGAAAAAATTTTAATTTTTCACAAATTAAATCCTGCTGTACTTTTGGGCTTTTTTGGACTTCTGAATCCCTAAAAGTCAATCACTAAAAAACAACCCTCACATTTCAAAATCATCTCTTAGAACACAAATGCAACATTTCAAAAAATGAAGCGCGCTAAATTTGTGGAAATCATTTGGGCTCCTCAAAAAAAAACTCCGATTCTTGAGCTCCAACCATTAACGTTAAAAATCAGCCCCTATATACCATGTCAATCCGACTTTGCTAAAAATTAATCCTTTTTAGAATTTTTCATTGGCAGCCGAGTCTGATTTTTGGGCTTCTTAAAAATACCAACACAAATTTTCGGGCGCCAGCCCTTGAAGTTAAAAACCAACCCCTCTGTACCTCAGAATATTTTAACGTCAACAGGATCTCTTATTTTTGTGCTTCTCAAGAACACCAACTCATTCTTGGGAACCAACACTTGGCGTTCAAAAACAACCTTTCTGCAACAAAATCATCCCTGCTGAGGTTCTTTTTTAGAGTAGAGGAAATGCCCCCCCCCACCCCTCATATTGCGATGTTCTCGGAAAACAAAAATTTCCTACAAGTTTGAGCATGGGCAAATTTTTGTTTTCGAAAAAATGAGATTCATGTTTCTGGGTTTAAACTTAGTTTACGGAAGAACATTAGAATTTGTTAAGGAGTCTCCAAGGAATAATTTCCAGAAAATATCTTTGAATTTTGAAAAACCCCATTTCTGTTGATTTTCAATGTCAAGGGTTGGAGCCCAAAACTCGAAGTTTCGTATTTTTGAGGAGCCCAAAAATCAAAGACTCAGTTAATATTGAAAAAATCCGAAAAAGATTATTCTTGGCAAAGTAGTATTGACGTGGCACAGTGGGGTTGTTTTGTCACGTCAAGGGTTGGAGACCAAAAATAGGATTTGGTATTTTTCAAGAGCCCAAAAATCGGACACGGTATGCATGTTCAGAACCCGGATTGGTATATACTGAATTTTCAATCCGAATGAATCCGAGTTTGGATTGAAAATCAGTTTAGTTCATTCCGAGATAGAATTTATTCGGATTGAAAATTTGGTTCGGATTGATACGGATTGGAAGTTGGGATTGAATCGGATTAAGTCTGATTAATTTTTAACCGATTTGGATCGAATGAAATTGAAAACTTTTTTCAGATTGGTTCAGATAGATTCACATTGATTCGGATACCAATTTCGGAATGGTTCAGATTGTTTCGGAATGAATTCCTATCCGAAATTTTTGCCAGGGTTATAGCAGGATACTTTTTGTGGAACTTTATTATAGATCGCAGAAAGTCAGAAGAAGATCGGCAGAAGTCAGGGTTTAAAATCATCATTTAGAGAAAATGTATGAGCATTAATATATGAGAAATTCATTGGGTTGCTGCATTGAAACAAAACAGTTACAAGAATTTGATTATTCAATTTGTAAAAAGAATTTCACAAAAAGCAGCCTGATATAAGGTACTATAACTGATGTTCTGTAAGAGCTAGAATCAATTTTTTTTTAATTTTAAAGATTTAATTTTTTTTTACTGCAAAATCTCTATAAAACGTCATAACTTTAGAACTTTTTATGCTAGAACATTATTTTTTTTTTCGAATTGCTTGGAAATTTGTGAACTTTTTTTTTTGCTTTTTAAAAGTTTTACGTAAAATTCCCCAAAAACGTAGAATTTTAAAAAAATTGATGTATTTCACACATTTATGAAAATGTAAAAGGTAGGGGAAAGTCAATCAATAATAATCACACATCAGAATCTTTTTTTTTGACGTAAAATTAAAAGTTTTTATCAGAGAAAACTTTACTTATTATTTGTTCCTTTTGAACAAATCACATAAATTGATAAAAAAACAACAAATATCTAGTCATTTTAAAAGGGGGCCTGACTGTTTTTTTTTTTTTCATATTCGGTAAAAATACTCAGGAGGCATTCCCAAAACATAATTTCTAGGGTACAAACTTTATCCTGCTCTTTTAGGTGAAATTTGGTTCTGAGGAGGCGTAATGGTATACTAAAATATTTTTTATCTTTGTGATTCATATGGATGTATTTATTTAAAAGTTCTTTATATCTATTTCCTATTAATAGATGTGATTTTATAGATCCTCCTATACTACGTTTCAAAATAAATATTTAATATTAAAGCGAAAAACTTTTCTTTTCGTTTTTAGGAACTTAATAACGTAATAATACCTTTATGTAAGACAAAAGTAAGTAATATTTATTCCAGTATTGAATATTTAAGTGAATCATTCTTCTAAATTTTTCATAACATAATTTCGCATAATCCACATTTTTGAAGCAGAATTTCGCATAATAATCCATTTTCCATCGCATAATTTAAAGATTTTCAACAGCAGAAAAAATTGTTTCTAATTATAAGCGTAATAAAAGCGAAAAATTTCTCTAGTCTTGCTCTTTATTAAATACATCTTAATACATCAACACGTTGCGTTTTACTGTTAAGTTAAACGCATATTCAAACTATTTCCATTTGTGAAACCGATATCAAGAAAGGAACTATCAAATACTATTTTATTTAAGGCGGTATCGAAATACTATTTTAGTATAAAATTGCTAACTTAATACTTGTAAATTTAATTGTTATCTGCAACCTAATTATAATTTACTTCAAATTACAATTTATAAAATCTTGGAGATCTATCACAATGTATGTTTAAAAGGACTTGTAAAATTACTTCGGATCGAAATACTATCGTTTTAATATCACATTATGCTTAAAATGTAGTTCATTCTAAAACTTCATAGAATTCAGGGTAATGAAAGTCAAATACAATAAAAAAAGCATTGCAATGTGCGCTTTACTTGCGTTTCAAAAACATCGTCCATTCACTAATTTAAAATTTACTTTTGCTTTGCACTAAGAATATTAGGATTATACTGAATAAAATACAGATTGATGAATTTCTTTTCCTGATAACTTGTGGACAATACTGACGCTCTTCAGTAGTTATACTTAAAGGTGTTAACGAAGATTGGAAATATCGAGGCAAAATATGTAGACAAATCGAAACCTATTGAAAAATGTTGTCTTTTTTCATTGAAATTTCGTTTTTAACATAAGTTCTTTAAATTTGAATTGTACCTCCCTTTCAGGTAAAATTTACATTTATTTTTCAACCATAATGTTCAAAATATTTAGGTTTAATATTCATAATATAATAATAGTATTAATATTATACATTAAAGTACGAAACAACAAAATTCTAACTGAAAATATTTGGCGAAGGAATTACGATTACTACATCGCTCTTCGTACGTCTTCGTACGAAAGATCTTAGTCTTCCTGCCCGTCGGCGACGGTGGCAGTTGTAGCATTACCGATGCCAGACAATATTTTGGTACTTATGACTTCGCAGGTGGCTGCAATTCTCTCATTTGCTTTTAAGTCACGTTCCATTAGATGTAATTTAGCTGTATAATATTCACGTCGTGCTTGTACATCTTGCTCGGTGGAATCTGCCATTTTCTGTGTGAACTTTGTTGTTTCTTCAAATCTATTTTTTTTCCTTAACATTCGAGTTTTTTGGATAGTCTTCGCAGATGCTTCTTTCGATGTAGTGGGGGTGGCAATCATACCAGGATGCAAGGTAGCACTTTGTGTAGATGATGAAATAATCTGCTGTTTGTTCGCGCTTAAGATTCCTGTTTCCTTCATGGCTTCGCCTTCGATATTCGGGTTCAAATATTCATTTTCATCGTCACCATCTTGACAATCGAAGTTGAAATCAACTGCTGACTCGAGAATTTCAGAATCACTTTCAAGAGAGACTTCTGAAATTAAATCTAGCATCGCTGAATCTGAGTCCTTCAAAAGTTTAACGGGTTCTCCACCTCCAGTATCACGAGCGCATCGTCTTTCCTTAGCTGCTTTAGTTTTCATAGCAGACTTCCAATTCTGCCATGTTTTTCGCTAAGATTTCCAGTCTTTCACTGATCCACAGGGTACAACATTTAATTCTGCTGCAATTTCTAGCCATTTATTTTGAGCGTCTTTAAACGTGAAAGTCGCTGTAAATTTGTTGTGTTTTAAGTCATCATTGCGTCCAATGAATGCACATAGCAATTCTTTTTGCTCTTGTACAATGTTCCCACATCTATTTTTACGAGGAGGCTTGATCATTATGAGACCTAAAAATTTGAAAAACAATCAAGTCAATAATACGTTAACGTAAAAAAAAATTAATAATAACATAAAATAAGTTAAGCGAGTTAATGGATTGAAGATCTTTCTCATACCGGTATACACAATTATAGTGTGAAACTTTGCACTGGTGCAAGAAAGTGTAAACGCAGTAGGTAATTCTACTATTGATTTTTACACTTTGAAATGAATCAATCAAATTTTCTTTAACCATTGAATTTCCTTTCCAATTCAAATTAATTTACCTACGAAAAAAATACAGAAGACAATCTACAATTTTATTTGACTACCTAACCTCAATTGCACTTTTCGCCATATTTTTCTTCACTAATATAATATTGTACAGAAATGTGAGTCAGTACGAAATTTTAACATTATATCTATTGTGCAAATATTTAATAGTTCTAAAACTAATGCTGCAAATAGAAATAAGCATACCTTCAATATAAGTTCACCCGGCACCACGCGCTGACAGTGAAAGCATTCAATTTGCAAATCATCCACATGTTTGGCGCATTTCGCACACGACTCTACAAATGATTTCATTGACTCAAATTGTTTGTCCCTAGTAAAGCACTAGAATTTTGATGTGAGTTAAACGTGGAAACGCTGTTCAGTACATTCGTATACGAATAACTTGAATCGCAATTCCGATGAGTGCTCGAGAATACGCCTTCCATCTTGTATGCGTAAGTTACTATTCGAAACTTTACGTATACGGAAAGTTTCGAACGAACTCGAGAATAGAGCCCCTGGCGGCAGGGACGGAGAGTAAATCCCGAACGAGCTAAAAGTGAGCCTGCAAATGCGCTCTTCAAGGGATATACTCTGTGACATAACTGTAGCTTGAAAGAGGCGTCATCCAATCCCTCCAATATCGGAGTTATCCCTCCGCAAACAATTCGGGGAAAGATTCAAGCAGGCGCGTAGGTAGCGGGAAGGAGTCCTGAGAAGAGAACGTTCGCGCTGAGCGAACTCTGCCCCCACTCTGGTATGGATGCGATCAGCAGGGGATGAAAAGAGTGGAAAGATCGTACTTCTTGAATCTCTATAGGATTCCAACCTTTACTGAGCTGAATCCCAAGAGCAAAACCCCCAATGCTGTTCTCAAGAGATCGATCTCTTATAGCGTATTCGGTTATCCTGCACTGGTCCACGCCAGAGCACGCCGAACTGCTCCGAAGCGGGTCGAAGGGAGAAGAAAGAACGTGAGAAGAAGTAAGAAGGAGCAGGTCGGAGTGCTCTGGCGTGATATTTTATTTAGAAAAAAAGTTCTCAGATTCAGAAAAAAATTCAGAAAATTGAAAAAGTGAGGCCGGTAAGGTAGCAACGACTTGAAGTGTGAAGGAAACCTACTGACGCTGAATGACAGCTGATAGCGCTGATAGCTTGACCGTATTGTATCGTACTACGAAAATGCACTTTCGGCAAAAGTCGCATCTGCATGCTACTGCAATCACCGGTCTTGGCGGGAATTTTAAATTTGAATAAAAAATGCAATTTGCGATTTTCTTTTTTTTTGTTTTGTTTATTGACAAGTCCAAATGATTGGTCAATTCAACAGTATCGCTGCAATTTGAATAAACCATTAATTTCTTCTTAGAATGATAAACGTGGTATCGGAAGATAAAAATGGTACAAGTGATAAACGATGCCGCTGTGAACTCGCTGATAATCCATAATAATTTTGCCATTTTCCTTAAAATTATTGATATAATTATTTACAAATTTTGTCTTGTCTTCAATTATGATAATTTTAAAACTCACATAAAATTATAGAATTTGCGTTGTACATATTTCTTGTATTGTAACGTGCAAGAAAAATATGGAAATGGCGCATTACGTAGAATCGTATAAATAGGGTAAGTATTGTACACACTATTCTCGATTTATATAACAATAATATTACTCGCATTCCCAGAATTTGAAACGCCTTTAGAAGGGCACACTCATATATATCATCCACGCAGAAACCTCGCAAAGGTTTGCTATTAGTAGAGAGAAAATTATGAATTGAATATCTTGAAAGAAAATATAAATTTCTCGCTGAAAATATCAAAATTTGCAAACCTTTAGAGCCATTTTTCAATCATCGACCTTTATTCGCAAAGATTTATTATTTTTAGGTATCGAGATAGTGCACTCCGAGAGATTCAATATAACTCATGTCCACATACAATGAGATACCGAGTTACAAGTTCTGAGAAGGCAATATAAGGTACTCAATGATTTTACCTGGTCCAACGTATTTGTATTTACACAAGAAAAATCACTTTTTACACATTTTCGTTTTATAATTATAAACATTTATGTCCAGTTGAACCGTCTGTAGTACCTTTTTATTTAATTTCCCCAATTTTTGACTCGATATCTCATTTCGTGTAGAGATGAGCTTCTTTCAATAAAAGTTGTATAGGAATTTTAAAATTATTATAATTTATGTCAAGACAAGATTTGTAAATAATTCAATAAACAATTTGAAGGAAAATTGCGAAATTATTATCGATTTTTATCAGCGAGTTCACAGCGGCATCCATTTTTCAACTTGTAAACTTTTCCTGTTTCAAATTCACGTTTAATACTCTATTATTTTATTTTAAACTTGTTAACAGGAGAACCCGATTTTTCACTATCAGTCACGGTCTAAAAATAAGTCAAGTGCCTAATAAGATGAGGATGTTTAAAATAATTTAATACGGCTGGAAAGTTTCTCACAATGCGACAGCTGTTTAATAAAACCGCCTTCCGAGCTGCTGCCAGTACCCTACTAACTCCTAAATGTTCAAGATGTTCAGTGCATCTTGCGTGCAAATTACACACATCTTGCGTGCACATATATGCATGTTTCACATTCCTTCATACTGTCTTTACATCATGGCTTAGTTCGCTATACTTACGGATCGATTGGCTCGGATATAATGATCTGTCTGGATAGTAACTTCCCAATATAAGATGTAATCTTCGTTTTATAAAACGAGTACTGGTAGGTATTTATAGAAAGGCATCCATTCTGTTAAAAGTCCTAGGTGTAGGGCAAGTTGTTGATGTATAATGCCCGCCACATCATTATATCTGTGCGTATATTCTCTTTGAGCCAATACGCGACATCCGTCAATAATGTGCTTGATGGATTCGTTGCTATCTCCACATAATCGGCATCGGTCAACCACGCCTTGATGTAAGACGTGTTTACGATCATTTCTATTGCTGACAACCCTGTCCTGAATAACAATGAAGGATCCTACCGCTTCTAGAAACAGGACGCCCTTTTTCAGCCAAATATGAGATACATCATTATCCAGTTCATGCTGGTCTAACGTTTTGGGGCTCTCGCCGTGGATGTCTTTTTGTCTCCAATGCGTTTCTAATTCCTCTATGGTTTCTGCCCTGATTTTCAAGGCCACCTCTGAGGACAAATTCAGTAGTGTGTAATCGAGATCCGCTTTAAGGATGGTGATATCAGGTGTAAAACTTAAATTTTAAGTTTTTCCCAACAAAAAAATTTTATGTTATAAAATATATAAATACCAGAACAATCTTGGAAATATTTTCCATTGTTTTCGATGACCTTGCGCCACTTATTGGGTAACTTACATATGCCATCGCGAAAGGAACTTGGAGTCTTTGAGCCGATAAAGTCATCAACGAATTTTCGAACGTCGTCCGGATTTTGAAATTGCCTATCTGCCAAAGCCTGTTGCATTGACCGGAACAGGTGATAATCAGATGGGGCGAAGTCTGGTGAATATGCTGCGTGCAAGAGAACTTCCCAGCCCTAGTTTAATAATGGTTTGCTGAGTCGCACGAGCAACATGAGGTCGAGCGTTGTCATGGAGTAGCATAACTTTTCGGCTTCCTTGCCCAGTAAATGGCCTTTTCTCATCAAGCACCTCGTTCAATTTGTTTAATTGTTGGCTGTAGCATTCTGCAGTAACTGATTGACCTGTTTCCAAAAGCTCATAATAGAGTACAGCCTTCATATCCCAACCCCATTTACTGAGCAAGGAAGCCGAAAAGTTATGCTGTTCCATGACAGCGCTTGACCTAGTGTTGCTCGCGCGACTCAGTAAACCATTTTAAACTTGAGCTGGGGAGTTCTTCCACACGCGGCATATTTACCAGACTTGGCCCCATCGGATTACCAACTGTTCCGGTCAATGCAACACGCCTTGGCAGATAGGCGATTTCAAACTCTGGACGATGTTCAAAAATTCGTCGATGATTTTATCGGCTCGAAGACTCCAAGTTTCTTCGGCGATGGCATCTGTAAGTTACCTGACAGGTGGCGCAAGGTCAACGCTTGTCTCGCCGCCGAGGCAGCGCTTGAGCTCGCAGAAGCACGTGCGGGAGGCCACGTACCCCCTCAAGAGAACGCCGACATCACTCTGGCCTATTCAGCGCATTTGGTCCCGCTCTCACCTCCGCATAGGAGACCGACTGACAGTCTCGTTGGAGCGGCGTTATACTTCTCACATAACTGTCCTCTACTAACTTCTGTAGAGTCAAAAGAGTTCCTCGCCACCCCTCGTTCCGAAGACTGGTTGACATCCCCACGTGTAGCTCGCCTGAAACCTTCTCTCCGTCTCTATATATCTGCAGTGATCTGGTGAGACTTCATCTGTTCTCTCCATAGGTTTTCAGATTACGGTCCTGTTGCAACTATTCCGTAACTCTCTTCGCATGACTCGGTCGATTATACTCCCCCCCCCCCTGCTTTTCATCGAGGGGATTTAATCGGCCACTTACTACTCCCCCCCATTGAGCTTCTCGCCCTCCTCATATCGGGAATATATCAACCTACACCTCGCAAATGGCCGACTCTATGCCTCATTACGGACTACACCATCTTCATTACCTTCCGATTTCCCATAGGTGACCCTAGACGCTGTTACGTTCACACTAGCTACCGCACCTAGCACCACGTGCAAAATCGTGTGTAAGGGTGTAATCCGCGTGACTCGCCGGCGACGAATCGTCATCTTAAGTGATAGTTGTCTGCGATTATCTTATCACCATAGATCACAAAATCAAGTAGATGAGCTATCTACTTAAGAAAATAACTGAGACTTCACCAACTAACCAAAAACTCATAAAAACAATCGGTCCTTTTCAGGACTACCAAGTGTTTCAAAAATAGATTCACTTACTGTTTTAATCTTTCTGTCTGGTATTAAATAATGTAATTCCAACTTTATTTAATTTTGAATCCATTGATTCAGTCTCAACCCATAGACTGACCTCAAATTTATTTAGTAAGGCTTGGTATTCGAATAACTAAGCTTTCCTGAGTGAATCAGTAGGTTTTAACTGAAGATTAGTACAAACGCTTAGTAAAGAAATTGGAAATCGAGTTCGCAGAATTTCCTTACTAGAAACTGCTAATTCAGATTTAGAGACTAGGTGTCAACTTTTTAGCACAGCTATACTTTTGATGCACTTAAATATTTCTATCATTACTGCAAATATTAATCAATTTTCATAAATCTTTTTTTCGCTTTCTTCTACTTATATAAATTCATTATTTATCTAATTAAAATTATATTAAGCCATGGTTTCAATGTTTCGGCCTCAGTATTAAATACCGCAAACCCATTCTAATAAATTCCCTTAAGGCAGTTTATCAGAATGGGTTTACGGATTTGAAGTTTCAGGCCGAACGCTTGAATATATTGGTCTAATATTTTGTACAAGTCATGTAAATTGCAATATCTCGACCCTCTCAGAGCCATTTTGTTGTCAGTGTTGGCTGTCTCTGCATTTCCGCCGCGTGCTCGTGGACCCTTAGCGAACGAGATGAGGTAGATAACCCGTTGTGAGTCGAATTATCTGAAACGGACGACCCTGTTATCGTTATGAGATTAAGATTTATACTTTTCAACCATTTATTGTCCGTGTCGTTTCTTTAATAAAATATGTGCAAATTTGCAACGTATAACACCTACAATAAGTGCTCTCGATCATTATTCATTCTGGTGGAAAATATCAAGATTCACGGTAGTGAATAGCTGTTAAGTAAAAACCGCGAATATATTTTCGTGAACTACCTGGATATTCTAGATGTACTTTTTTGTGTATCTTTACCAATTCTTTATCGATTTTAATAAAGCCTTTTGGAATTAATAAAAATTCGCTGAAGAATTACTTCTGTGAATATACACAGTTCATTTTTTTAAATGGACGCAGCAGATTCAGAATATATGAAAGATGTATCATTTTTAGCAGTTCAGTCGACCTGGAGCTTACAATATTCAACTGATTAGTTTTAATATTTCTGAATTAATTGACATGTATTGAAATTCCATACATGGAAAACAGACTGGAAAGATATCAACTTTTTCCCTAATCTGAATATTTGAAGGGTGGATTTCCGATAGGGATATAAATACGATTGTGAAGGGTGCATTTTCGAAAAGACATAAACAACATTTTGAATATTTTGTTGGAAAACCAAAAAACGTTCTCTAAAATCCAATTTTCAATTAAGGCCAAAATAAATAAGTACGTACTTTAAAGGTATATCAGTGTTGAATTAAAACGTAAGATTCCAGATTTGAAAATTTTATTAGGTTCTGAAAATATGAAGGGAGAATTTTTTTCCCTTCTAGAGTGTACAATTTCTTAAGTTTGGACGTTGATTAAACATCCAATTTTTGTTTCACAAACAAAAAGCAACAACTTAGTCGCCGAATACTGCAGTGCTAAATTCAGAACTGAAAAATCTCATTTAAAGAATTTATCCAATTTGGATAAAATGGAAGGAATATGCGAAAAATCTTCGCGTGGAATATTAAATTCAAGTGTATCTTGAATACTTCTAAACCATATGTACTTTAGAAAAGGGTGAAATTAATAATTGTAAAAGGATTAAAAAATCCTTTTGTAACTACAAAGCCAAAAAACCTATTGCATGGCTTCAATCCATTCAATATTGCCATTGAATAACTTTTTATGGCAATAATACCAATGCCACGGACAGTGTTAAAAATGAATTTTTTAATAAAAGTTATTTATGAAAATGACAGATCTTCTTCCATTGCAGTCTACTGTGTACAAGTTCAATTCTTCAGATAAAAATGAATGATTCCGCAGAAAAATGAACTTGTCTATGCATACAAAATCTAAATAAGTGAATATTCGTATAAAACTTGTTTCACAGCTTCACTATTATTGTTGGTTGGTGCTTTAACGATATTTAAAATTAATTATACGCATTTCACTAATAAAGTCTATATACGTTATGCATTCAAACTCAAAAAAATGCAGCACTTGCCAATTATATTTATTAAGTTGTTTGAAACAATTAAAAAAATACAAGAATTCAATCTGCAATTTCAATTTCTATGCAGCTTTTCAGCTCAAATTTCGTCACTAAGATTCGATAAATCAGAATTAAGGTTTTAAAAAGTCACTTTGAAAATTTTCTGGACCCCGGAAGGGTTTTCTCGCTGGCAAGATATTGGGTAAGTCTCTGGGTTTTCGAAAAAAAATATAACTGCTAAAAAGTGAGAGTCGAAAAGTGTAGTAATGACGTGAAGTGAGAAGGACGCCGAATCACTACAAATGACTGGGATGACAGCTGATCGCTCGATAGCTCGATCGTATTGTGAAAATGCACTGTCGGTAACAACCTCATCTGCATGCTGCTGCCATCTGTCTTGGCGGTAATTTTAAAATTGAATAAAAAATGCAACTTGTTATTTTCAATTTTTTTCTTACTGACAAGTTCAAATGGTTGGCGAATACAATAATATCACCGTCATCGAAATAAATAATTAATTTTTTCTTGGAATAATAAACGTGTTCTCGGAAGAAGAAAAGTATATAGGTGATAAATGATGCCGCTGTGAACTTGCTTTTGTTGAATATTTATTAAACCTATTAATTTTGATATTTCAATGGTTGATAATAATTTTGATACTTCAAATGTTGATCATAATTTTTAGCTTTTCCTTAAGTTCATTTATTAAATTATTTAAAAATCTTACCCTGGCGTAAATTATAATAATTGTATAACTCATTATTATATCATATAAAATTATAGACTTGTCCTTGTACATATTTGTTGTGTTGTAAGTTATTTTCCTGGTACCTTACAACTTGTAACGTACCAGGAAAATATTGGAATGGCGCATTACGTATACTTGTGTAAATGAGGTAAGTATTAAACACCCTATTCTCGTTTTATCAAACAATAATAGTACTCTTGTTCCTAGAATCTAAAACGCCCTGAGAAAGGCACGGATAATGTACTTCTAAACAATTTATATTTTTTTCGTCAAAACAAAAATACAAAAGTTTGCCTTCAGCGTAAACAAAATTATGATTTGAATATCTCGAAGCAGAAATGTAAATTTCTTATTGAAAACATAAAAATCTGCAAACCTTTGGAGACATTTTAAAGTCATCGACTTTTATTTGCAAAGACTTATCATTCTCAGATTTCGAGATAGTGCACTCAAAGAGATTCAGTGTACAAATTAATTAAAATTGAAATAATTCTATGCAGCAGACTTCGAACTTGCAATTAGTAACAAACCATTTTTTGCAGGGAAAATTTGAACCAAATAAGTAAATATTGACATTACCGGCATTTGCGTTTTACAAACTTTTGTCCATATGCAATGAGATATCGAGTTTCAAGTTTTAAGAAGGAAATATAAGGTACTCAATAATTTGATGTGGTCCAACGTGTTTGTAGTCACGAGACAAAAAAGCATGCAAGTGCGGCTGTTACCAACAGTCCAGAGAATTTTTGAAGTGCATTTTCAAAACCCTAATACCGATTTATCGAACCTTATTCCAAAATTTCATTAGATTCTTTAAATAGTTTATATGTAAGATTTAGGCATGAAGAAAAATATACTTTTTTCTATGTTAAACTCCATAAGAAATTAATAACTTTGGCGCCAACCCTAAATATTATTTAAAAATTATTTTAAAAAATATGCCTCGTTTTCGTACGTTTAATGTGTGCATTGCGACTGTATTTTTTCAAATATCATAAATATTGTAACTCAAATCAGATGTTACGTCCTAAAGACCTAAACAGCTAAATTCCTATTTTGGTAACAAAGCCTATTTCCCTATTAAAATTTCCTCTATTGGTTAACGCTCCACTCATGGATAGTGGCGTTCCCGGTTCAAATCCGGGCTGAGGCAGATTTTTTTCTTGTTTCTGAAATTTTATTTGTCTGAAGTAATCGTTTTAACACCAAGATTTATATTAATTAAAATTTTAAAACTCGGACGTCAACATATTCAAATGGAAATAATATCTTCCAAATATTAATTTGTTTAATTTTGTTAAATTTTAAAATTGCAAGTGAAGTTTTACAATTTTAATTTTTAAATAACAACTGAACAATTCTTGATTTCAAACGGCTTTAAATTTAAAAAATTTAACCAATAATTTAAAATTTGATTGATTTTAAACGATCCTTTGAAAAATGTTTGAGTTTTAATGAGATTTCTTTCATTCAAATGAATCAAGGTTTTATTTTTTTCAACATTTTTTTATAAAAAATAAATATGTCATTGCAATTATTATGGCGACTTTTGGCGTGGAATAAATATTTTTTTCAGTTTAATGAATATACATTTATATTACAAGAATATTTTTTAAATTAAAATAAAGTTTGCATAGTGTTGATTGTGATGAGTTTTAGAATGCAATGAATATTTGTTTAATTAAATGGATATTCATTTATCTTCAATTAATATTTCTCAAAATTAAGTCATTATTTCATTGCAATGATTATGTTAACTTCTAGCATGCAGTACATATTTTTTCAATTTGATGAATATACATTCGTATTAGGAGAATATTTTCTACATTTAAACAATTTTCTCATTGCATTGATTGAGATAATTGTTAGAATGCAATAAATATTTATTTAACTGAATGCATATTCATTTATCTTGAATAAATGTTTCTTCAATTTAAGTCATTATTTCGTTGCAACAATTATATCAACTTATAGTGTCTCATAATTTTTTTTCGATTGAACGAATATCGATTTATGGTGAAAGAATATTTTTTAAATTTACATAATTGTTTTATTGTTATGATTTGGACATTTCTTAGCATGAAATAAATATTTCTTCATTTGAATGAAAATTTATTTAGCTTAAGTGAATAGTTTTTTGGCTCAAAAAACTGAATTAATTGCTCAAATGATTATGAATTATTCAATTTTAAAACATATTTATTCCTTTCAAAAGATCGATTTCATTGAACTAAAGAAGGAGTTCTTTAGGCGCCTAAAATATATTCAATAAACCTAGGTTCCTTCCTTCCAGGAAATCACACATTTCCTTGAATCAAGTAAATTTTTTTTCAGTGTAGATACGAAGACAGTCCGAATCCTATCCGTCTCTATCGGATCCTATCTGTCATTTAAGCAGGGAATATATCACTAAAAACTCGCAAAAATTAACATGAAAAATATAGGAAAGAAGAATCTGTAATTAATTTACATCAGAATAAATTTAACCATAAATTTCATTGGAATATCGCACAATATTATATTTTGATTCTAACTATAAAAAACGTCTAATTTCTGAGATTATTCATATTAAGAGTAATCCGAGTAGTATAAATAAAAAAAGGACATTCATGCATTAAATTTCCGATATTTTCCTATTCAGCAAAAATTTAATTCATAATCTTTCATTTACTTACACATTCAGATTCTTTGACACATATTTATTCACGCACTCACAGAAATGTATGATAGATTATATACAACTTGTATTTATTATCGCTCGCTTAGTCTTCGTTGTGTCGTCCTAAACTAACGTACGACTTATGCCATTTTGGCATATGACTCATTAAAAATTTCTGGACCATGTTGGTAATTATCAATTTTAATTTCAGTGGTATTTGATGCCGCTGTGATGTAAAAAAGTCTTTGTGTTCAATGTGAATTTGATTCTTAAGAAAAAAAAAATTTGTTAGCCTGATGAGGCTAGAAAACCAATCTGGCGAAACATCGTGTAACACCATAGAACTGATGTTTGATTCTTTACCCCCAATTGGCCGTTTGATTAGTTACTACGATTAATAAATATTATTGTTTTGAATCACGATTTACTGTCTGGCTAAACTTCAAAATATTATTTTGATCAGATATTGCATCAAATCATTCAAGAATAGGACAAAAATAATTTACAATCTATATGCAAAATATATGAATGTGGTTCAAACCGAAAACCTTAGCACTCCACAGTACTTTGCATAATACAATTCTGTGATGATTTACAGACAATTTGAGCACAAAATGAAAATAATCGTTAGATAGCGTTTAACCAAGGTTCTTGTACTTTCAAAATGTCCATTTTATCTAAAAGGCTGCAAGCCTTTTTTCATCTGAAATGATTAAAGGAAGAGAAAAGGAATATGAAAATTACATTTTGACAGTGCAAAAAGAAAAAGTGAATTTTCGTAAAATTACTTGACAAATGATGCACAAATTACACTTTTGTTTTTTTAATGTTAAAGTCTGAACTAAAATGTATGGATGACAAGTCATAAAAATGAATCATGCGTGGCTTAAGTATTTTTTGCTAACTAAATGTTAGTGGTGGGTTTTGAACTCGTTTACGTGAAGGCTTTTGGAAAGAAAGGGTTACCTTCTGTAAGATTACTTGTAAATTATACTTTTGTTTTTTGAATGATAAAGTCTGAATCAAAGTTCAAGGGGACAGTATATGAACATTAATTACAAGTGATGGCATAACAATTTTTTGTTAACAAAATTTTATTGTTTATCTATGAACTCTTTGGCGTGAATGCTACTGGAAAGAAATTATTAGTTTCAGCAAAATTATTTGAAGAATAATGGAGAAGTTACACTTTTGCTTTTTGAATTTTGAAGTCAGCACTAAAGTTTAAGGTAGTCCGGATGTTGAGCTGCAAATATGACCTAACCGATTTCGAGTTATAGCCACTTTGAGCATCCATGCGGGGACCTCATACTACAAATTTTCATTAAAAAAAAAACAATACTAACCGTCCAATTAAAATAACTACACCAATGGTTTACACCTTACTTGAGTAATCTTTCACGTAAAATTCATTGGCGTGGTTATTCTTAGCAAGAGTTTAATATTTATTAATTTACTTATAACAAATTTTGTAATAAAAGATTTTGCAACAAACTTCTTATACTAAAAATCATTGCTGGCGGTGCAGCGAAAATTCCATTAGTTCCATTTTTTATTTAGATCTCTAGCAGTCCACGAGCTTAAAATTTTATACAGAAATAAGTCAATTGTTTATTATTTTGTTACCCAGGTGGGGCAATTATATAAAGTTAATACTTTGTGGAAGAAATTATGCATAATTTTTATTTTTTCATACAAAAAATGTATGTAACAAATAAAAATTATATATAATATTTCCGACTATGTACAATTTTTTCGCCTGAGTATAACTAGCAGGGGCTGAAAAGTGATCATACAACACATGTTCCTTTCGATTTTTTTTTACCGTAGAATCCATTGGTGTATTTATTTTTAGCGTAAAGTTAATATTAATATTTTGTTTATAAAAATGTTTATTATAAGACCCCTGCATAAACACTTAAAGTTGCGACAACTCTACATGGAGAGACTTTTGGTATTAATATTTCTTTTATCGCTTATCGATAATTGACATAAAATATACGAATTTAGAGATAATCGAGGTATGGTTAGAAAACGTCGAATAATGACTATGAAAATGCAGACTAATATTTCTGATTGGAATAAATCGTAAGAATATTAGACTCTTACATATAAACAATTACAGTAGTTCTAAGAAGCTGTATTACATTTTGCAATAGATTCAAATAACGAAAATTCGTACAGTGCTTTAAAAGAAGCGAAACAAACGCTTTGCAATCTTTCTAAGCCGCTATACGAAAAATGGGGGTCACGTGATGTTGCCCAGCGGTCACTGTTATATAACTGTGATGTAACAGTTTTAGAATGGAAAAGAACAGGTTCTTTAACAGATCCAGAATATACCTAGACCATGGTCCGAGTAATGTGGTACCCATATGGATGTAGCAGATCTATAACGCTGTTACAGAACTATTTTCTGTCAGAGATCTGTAACAATTGAAGGCTCGGGGAACAAAAAGGCCTATCCCACAAATTTTTTGAAATTGACTTTTACACATTTTTGAACTCCTCAAACAAACGCCGTTTCGTGGGTGTAAACTGAAAAAAAATTTTTTTTAAATTTTAATTTTTAAAAATTAATCAAAGTCAGTCAAGGTCCTAACCCAAGGGGTGTCGAGCGAACAAAAGGGCCTAACCCCACATTGCACATTATGGAAAAAGGATTTTTTCATTCGGTTTGTCTAGGTTTATTGTCACTTTTTAGGTATGTGGTGCCATTTAGCGTGACTAGGTTGTGTCACAAATGCTTTGGAGAAACTAATCGCGGTCGATATTATCGATTTTATATCATGTGTTGCACGTATTGATCGATAATGAGAGCGAGGTGAATAAACATTGTTTGTCTTTTCGTTTCTAATTTTTTTAGTGATAGAATTTCGAAAAATTTCAAACGGGCGTTTGTTGAGTGAAGTCTCACGGTCATTTTGAATCTTTAAAATACAATGTTTTCAAAATTTCTATATTTTTGTGAATTTCCAATAATTTAGTAACTTTTCAATGTACAGAATTTTTTTTAAATCAAGTGATTTCACTAAAATAGTAGCTTCTTCAATCTGAAGTATTTTGTGCGTTTTTCCAACGCTGTAAAAAAGTGCTCTCTAAATTTCTTCAGGTGGATTTTCACATAAAAATGAGTAAAAATATGGCAAAACGAGCTCAAGTTGAAAATGTTGCTCTGAATGACTTAACTTCCACTTGTTTTAGAGTGATATTTCACGCTTAAAAATAAGAGGAATCCACTCATGTTTAAGAGTGAAATATTACTCTGAAATGAGTGGATTTTCACTCATTTAGAGTGACATTTTCACCGAAGCTAGATTTGCAGGTTTTTCATTCATATTGTGTGCATCTTTCACTCAAAAAAATTTAGAGGGTGCCTGTTCTTTTCACTGACGTCATTGTTTTGAAACATATTTTTCTACAAGCATATAAAAATCGTGTGCATTGTTTGTTATTTTTACAGGAAAATACATTGCGGATTTTGACAAGATTCCTTTGATGCAAGTCACACCGAAAGAACTTTCCGCGGAGAAAAAAAACGATCTCCGTCGAATGATTGAATTCATTCCGGTCGAGCATTATCAATATTAGAAAAATTTGTTGTAGTTGAAGATATTCCAAAGTTGAATATTCCAAAGATATAGTGATTATTGTTATCAATATAAAAATAGCACAAATTCATTTTTTACCTAATATCTGAACCTCAATCACAAAAATCATTATCATTTTCAACAGCAATAACAATAAACGATATCAAAATGCATAATAATATAACGAGAATAAAGTATCACTCAATACAATAGATCAGCCTCAGAAAAATGTACTAGACAATAAATAATTAATTGTTCACAACATAACAAATATATTAATTGAAAATTTATTATTGTATTTGCTAGTATTTATTTAGAGAATTGCACCGCAGACCAGGCGGAACTAAGCCAAGTGAATGCTTGCTGCTCGGGGTTAGGCCCTTTTGTTCGCCTGTACCCCCTTGGGTTAGGCCCGTGCTTAATTTTGATGTCTCATAAATTGAAAACTATTTGACGGATGCGCATGAAAATTTAAAGAACAGCGTTCAAGAGTGGAGATTACGGAACATATACATCCAATATATTTTTTTCGGTAATCTCGCAAAATACAAACGATTTTCTAGCGTCCTGAAAAATTTGGAAAAACGGGGTTGGGCCACTTTGTTCCCCGACCCTTTATTTGTCGAATAAAGTCTAACGTAGCGAAAATGGAAATCTCTTTCACAGCGGATAAACTTTCATACAATGTGGAGGAAATAATAACATATCAAAAATCAATTTTTCTGTAGAATTCATTTTAAACTTTACTAAACTTTCGAGTGAATAACACGTTGTCGTTGTCGTTGTCGTTGTCGTCGTTGTGGTTTTTCGTCGTCCTCGTCGTCGTTGTAGTCTGTAAACACAATAACATTTGAAGAAATTATCCGATTAGATTGGCATCTGGCACACTTTATAAGGGTGAGAAAACAAAGAACAAGCTGGTCAGCGAACAATTTTGAACAACATTTCAAAAAGTTAAAGCCTTTTCAACATTTCTGGAATCATTTTTTTCTCAAGATTCAAACATTCGATGTACGGCTATTCGTAGTAGTCGGAAACCCGAACAATTTATCATCATAACTTTTTTTGATAAAAAAAGAATTGTCAAAGTTATAGCATTTGCAAAATCCAAAAAAACAATCGAAAATTAACATTTTAAGCCAAACAATGCACGATACGAAAAGAAGTCAGGAGACGAAAAACGTTGCTATTCGATTCTGCGGAGAAAATTACATATTATTGGACCAGTTTTTGCTCCAACCAACGTGTTAATTTGTATGAATATAAATTCTATACAATGCGATTGTTTTTTATATCACGTCACCCAATGGGTGCATAGAAAAAAGATCATGTAATTTTTTATAGAAACATCGAATAACACTATGAGTATTTCCGTATCTCGCATTTCTCAACGAATATTGTTTAAAATTTTTTTAAATAAATGGTTTTTTCTTGAAAAATCGTCTATGAGTTTTTGCGCTATTAGTTTTCTAATGATTTTATAAAAAAAAATCATTTTGTGGAAAGTTTTAAAGAATTAAAAATATTGTTAGGAAAAATACAATTTTATTTTATAATGAAGATTTCATCAAATCAATGTTTTAACTATTGAGCTTTCTCGTCTTTTTCTTTTTTAAACAAATTGAGTTTTGAGAAAGTTTTTTGCTCTCATAAAAATTTATTTCTTGACACGTGGTTCTGCCGTACACCCTTTAATTTTAAGTATACTTACTATTACAATTGAATTCGTGACAGCACGTTTTTTAATTCTAATTTGTATGTTGGGTACATTTGATTTGCACACAACTCTCAATAAATTAGTAAAGTATACTGATAAAGAAATAATTCATTGTGCTAGGTTAATTTAATAAACACTCTTTTCGCAGAAAAAACTAGAAGCTACTAGTTTTTTTTGTGTGTGTAAAATTAATCAAAAATTGAGTTGATTTTGCTAGATTTTTAAATAATTTTACTATTATTTAAATATAGTTATCCTCTTTTGTTTAGCTACAGTGAATAGCTGCAATAATTCACTATTCAAGGATAAGCCTTATAAGATCAAAACAGCTTTTTTTCGTAAACTATAAATTTTGTACGACAAATCACAAACTCTTAATGACTAATAGTATAGGTGCACACGCACCTGCGTAGAGGAACTCGAACTCAAGACGTAATACCTTGCACATTATGTAACTTTACTTACCAAGTAAATAAATACTAACGACACTGAAAACATAAATCTTTAGTCTAGAGAAAAAATCCAACAAATTTGAATCAGAAAATCAAAAAAAAAAATTTATAATAAATAAAATACGATTTAAATTCTTCAAATGTAAATGTAATATAATGCTTTCTTCATTTGCGGAAGTAGCTTATATATTTAGAAAATAACTATTTAAATTAATTTAAAAATAAAAAATTATAAAATCGATTCAAAAAATATATTATTTTTGTTCAAGTTGATATATGATTGTGGCTTACAAGAGTTCTAAATTTCATTGTGATGGAAACTGTTCAGAGAGAATGATACAACTTTTAGAGGTTCAAAAAGGCTAGTCATTAAAGAGAGTCAATTTCCCAACGGATCGATCTCGGATTTATCCAACATGTTTGAGTGCTAGTGGACACATGTGGTCATTAGTAGGAAAGAAAGTTTTCTGTGCATTTGTTGACCTAGAAAAAGCATTTGACAAGGTAAATAGAAGTAAACTTTGGGAGTCACAATCACCAAATTACAGTTGTCGATGATTTGACCTTTAATTTTAAAAGGTCTGGGCGCAAATGTGGGGGAATTACAAAAACCGAACGCGTAGCGCGAGGTAAACACATCATCGAGCGCGAAGCGCGAGATAAATATATTATCGAGTGCGAAGCGAGCCGCGCGCAAAGCGCGCGATGAGAATGTACCCGCCCAGCGGGCAGATTATTTAATTCTCGTTTATTGTTTAAGAACTTAAAAAAGAACAAATGTAGACATTTTAGGAAATTATCATTAAATTTCGGAAACTAAATTAAATTTAAATTAAATTCCGTCGAGTCTCATGATTGAAATAATTAAATGGACAAAGCGAAATTGTCCAGAAATTGTTCCAGAAAATGTGGCACTTCTCGTTTTGGACAATTGACTCTTGTCTCCCTCGAAGGGTTAGGCAGGGTAGGGTCGCCGCCAACACCGTAAGAAAGACAAAGATGGTATTAGATTACTCTTCGGGCCGCATTATGTCTGTAGAGATACGTTGTTCCCGCGTGAGAGGGACACCTAGACAGTATGTGTTCTAGGTACTCAGTGTTTGCATGACACACTCTGCACCTTGTCGCGGGGAACTTCTTGACGTAAGATGTGGTCACGGTATACTAAGGTGGTAATTACACCGCCCTAGCATGCGAAAATGAAACCCTCTGTACCTGAATTAAGTCCTGATGATCCGAGGAAAGCTAAAGTTTGCTCCTTAGACAAGGACTACATTTCTGTGAAAGTTTCCGTGCATTTTCTTGTCGAGTAGCTGTCGGCGGAATTTTTTAACTTATGCTTTCTTTACTTGTACTTTTAGAAGTAATGCCTTTAGATGGAGTAATGCACTTTCCTTCTTTCTGATGTTAAAATTCAGGTCGAGGATCTCGGCCGCCTGCTCGGCGGCTTTGTAAAGGAACACTCCTTTGCCAATCATCTCGTGTTTTCTGACCATTTTTAGGACAGGATATCTTGAATTTACGACGATGTAAGCTGTACCCAGGATAATTCGGTCATGGGATGTACAACCGCGGAACGGATGAATTGATTTGCAAGCTCTCCTGCATATGCATGATCTTACGAGTGACAATGTCGAGAGTCATGAGCTCGTGCTTCGCCCGTGGAACTACCCCAAACAAGTAGAATAGAACCGAAACGGAAAGCATGTTAGTCACAAATACCTTGTTTAATGCCGACAGATTAGAAGATCAAATCTGTCAGAGACGCTTGTATCTGCTTCGGAGATCCTTCTTTACTGATGTTATGTACTGAATGCGACTCCCTGGCACGCCTAGGCAAAGGCCTCGGGAACGCCAGTAATTCGTTCTCGCTTCAGATGTGTCACTTGTCCAATCTAAAGTCCACACCAATCTCTCTTGTGTACCCCTCGACGACATCTCACGCCCTCAAAGTGGTCGCGGAATACTGAATCTCGAATGTCTTTACACCAGAATTATTCTGCGTAGAGCACATGTAGTCGCAAATGACGAGACCCCCTTCTTAAAATGGTAAGAAAATACGAAAAAGTGGGCAAAGAAGGGTTTCCGTACAAAGCAGCGGAGGATGCTGCTGAAACACTTGGCCTTGACTTCAATATCAGGGGTGAGTAAAATACATCAAGCATTATCCATCTCGAGTACTCACTCCTGAAGGCCCGAATCAAGGATGAACGGCATTTTCCACCGAAATGTGAAGGATCAGTCGATGAAGTATGATCTGACGTTTGCTAATGTTAACGTTAGGGCGCTAATGCCAACCTGAGGATACGGAGCGATTCAAGGACAACCGCCTTCTGCATTTTCCCAGCAAGTGTCTTACCAATTTGTTCATACGCAGGGATGCTTTTCAGGCTATTGAACAGTGAAAGCTTGGCACCTCCAAGAGCACCGATGATCAGGACGACTACCTTAACAGAATATTCCGGGTATATCCTTATAAGGTACTCCCTTATGAAGTATTTATACCTCTCTTTCTTTTCATTCTCCTTGGCTCTGACGTTGTTCTCGGCCAGTGCTGAAATTCGATAACGAACATAGTTCGCTTCTCGAAATCAAGGCGAACTATGTCAGGCCTCGAGTCCACGACAGAAACAATTGTCGAGAATATAAAGTTCCAAAATATGCGGGACTTCTCATTTTTGATAATTTACTCTATTTCCCTGGGAGCGTTTGGCGGAGCGGGATCAGGGCTAATCCCGTAAGAGTGAGAGAGATGGTAATAAAGCACTCTAAGAGCGGAATTGTGCCTTAGGATGTACATCGTTCCCGCATGAGTTGGACATATTATCTGTGAAGATCTTATACAGCGTGTTCAAACAACTTACTGGTCTGAAATTCTTAGGGTTCTACAAATTGCCACTCCTGAATAGGCTTTTCCGACTTCTGATATGAGGTGAAAATGCGGGCCACACGCTGGTGGGTTGAAGGAAATTTCTTCTACCAGAAGGACGTGATACCATCTGGTCCCGGAGTGGAATATTTCTTCATGCGTCTTAATACTTTCTTCACCTCCTGGGTAGTCATAGGTGGGCACTCCTCCTCAGGTGTTACGAGGGTACTACACAGCTCCTTGAAGCTACTTACGTTCTTTGTGTCTTCATTCAGTGGATGCTGGACTTCGTAGACTTCTCTCCAAAATGCCTCGATCTCTTATGGTTTGAACGGGTGGTCGACAGTAACTGGAGGGTCTTGGAAGAGTCGCGATAAACTGTTTATTTTCTCTGACCCAAGTCACCCTGGCAGTGAAATTCCCACCGGGTATTATGTATTTAATCAGACACTGAATACGGGACGCATAGTGTCTTGCTCAGCCTATCTTTGCTCTGAGTTGATGCATGTGTCTTTTGAAGTTACGATTAACCGTTAATTCTGTTTCACGGTTTGCATCCATCAAAGTTCTTGCTGCATCATACACATTACAATTGATGACCGAGAGGTCGGACTCTTCGGAAAAATCTTCACAAAGCGTGTCATTCAGTTCAGCCAGATCCTAGGGCTTGAGAGAAACCTAGAATTTGATGTTTCTCCTGGTCCTAAAGCATCGCACTTCCTCTATTGGATGCATACCCACGGCTTGTCTCATTGTCGTCTCTTTTTATCTGTTGCCGGCTTGTTTTGGCTGCGGTAGAGTAGGCGCTTCGCTTATATAACCCCTTTCCCGGAAGTGAGCGACACGGTTTCTTAGCAGTTGGTGCGAAAAGTGCGTGAGCTCTGGGTGTTACTCGCACGACAGAGTCCAACCATCCACTCAAAAGTATTGATATCTAGCCGGCCCATCGTGCTGACTCAGTCGTGATTGGGTCCCCCATCTCTAGATTGTTTCAAGCCGTACAAACTTTTGTGCAATTTACAAACAAATCCTGGACTAGCGTTTTTAAATGTTTCCGGCTGCTGCATAAAAATTTCTTCTTCCAAATCTCCGTTTCAAAATGTTGTTTTCATGCTGAATTGCTTTATTCCCATTTCTTTGGTTGCGGCCAAAGCGTAAAGTAATCTATTTCAATCATATCTAATTACACGTGATTAAGTTTCGTTGTAGTCGATTCCAGTTCTTCCCAGAGGTTGACGATCTAAGCGTAGGGTTCTAGTATCTATTTTTCGTTTTTTATAAGTAAGTTAATTTCCTCTATTATTGCTTGATTCCACTGGGAAGCTTCTGGGCTTACCATTGTTTCAGCGTATGTTTGTGACTTATCTATATTTGCAGCATATGCTACACAACTGTACCGCTTTAAATGTGCATTAATTTTTTAATATATTTACACTAAAAATCGACATTAATTTGGCTTTCTTAATTGCTTTTTAAGATTGGCCATTTTTGACACACTGGCCATCTTAGAAATAATTCCGCAACATCTTTGTGTTAATCCGGTAGTAGGAGGAATTTTGCGAGTGGGTACAAATTGTAGTACTGAATTAATTTTTTATGTAATGTGATTAAATCTGTATCTGGCACTTTTTGGCATGACTTTTTTCTTCCGCTCTATAAATGTACACTGCACATCTAGATATGAAGCAATTTAAGGAAGAGTATGACAATACTGCTACTCTGGACCACCACAAAACAAGTATGTGTCTCAGATGTATTCAGAGTCAATCGATCTCCTCATTTTGACTGGAGAAGAATTTTCCTGGTAGATACTCCTCTTCTGAGCTTTTTGCCGTCCCCTCTTTAATCTGGTATGCCTGACTTTTCAATAGCAATGCTTACGCTACTTGACCTTTCCTGTCTCTATGGACAGCTTGAGGCCCGATCTATTGTCTACAATAGACATATCAATATCTCTTGGAAGTGCATCCAGATCTTTGCTCAAGGTTGCTCAACGTATACATAACAAAAGACACATTGTTTCTAATCTAATAATATCTCAAGTATTATTGGTGCCGGCGACGTCGTATTCAAAGTTCAAAACATAGCGGAACTCACTAAAAAAACATACAGGATCGCTCCAGTGAGAATAAAACTATAAAAAGAAATGTTGAATACAGTCAGCCACACATTAAATCACAAATCAATTTTGTACCTTAGCCTATGCCCGCTCACAAATTCCTTTACATCACAATATTAAAATGTGCAACTTATGCTCATCAGATCCTACAGGACTTCCAGATTATCACACAGAGGTACACTAACTTCACTTCATACAATATTAATACACAGAATTATTGATGAGGAGATTTTTGTCTACTCTGCTTGCCCGATATGTGAAAAGTAAACCAATTCATCACTGCAAATTTTCGGAATTGAGTCGTCGTGAATCCTTCTTAATACTTCGAAGTTTTTTTTAATTGCCTCTGCTGGGTAAGCAACTTAGACCATTGCTTCCCTCTCAGTATCTGGTAAGGGAGTTCAACACTCAGTACAGGTACTTAGTCCTCTATTTCTAACGGCTTGATGATTAAACTAAGGCCGCAATAAAGTATTATTAAATTTTAGCGAAATTGCCCCTGTGAGTAGGTAGTATGCAAAAGAATGTATGTTTTTTTGGTAATTTTTATTTATCACGGCTCACTTAGGATTTTAGACCATTTTGTGATTAAAAATATGCATTAAACTTAGCTGAGGCTTGGCAAAAAAGCGATGAACCGGAAGTCACCCCTGCTGGACAGGCAACCCGCGATATTGGTCGTGGCAACCGTGCTTTTTTTGTATCTTCGGGTATATAAATTCACTGTGTCGAGTGGTATTGCTTTCACACAAAATCCTAGGTCCAACCTTCAACCAAAGATATTATAAGCCTAGATGCGGCACGGGTTATAGTTCGAGGAACTAATTGTAGACGGCGCTCCCGGCTAAAATTGCCCGATCCCCCCAGGCCTCTCAACCCGCAGATTGCGTCATCCAACTCCTTTGTCTGACACTTCCGGTTGATCCACCGATGAGTATATATCGCGCTGTGTTTTCTCTCTAAAAATGTCAAGTATATTTGGCTTTTGAGGCAAGTGGTTGGTCCTGAAGCCACAAAATAAGGATTTAGTTCGTTTGTATATCCTAAATACAACTATGCCCAGTCGCAAAGCAGTTAAGTAGGCGAGTAATGAGGGGATGAATGGTGAGTTAAACTCAGAAATCATGGACACGCCTTTAAATCACTTCTCTCATGAAATGTCCGCAGTAGGTCCTTTAACGAATTTCCATGAATCCGCTCCTAGCAACACATTCAATCCTAATCTACAAATGGGTAGACCTTCCAGGAAAAGAGGGCGTGACCTGCCACATGGTTCTCATAATGAGTGCCACATCGCGAAAAATAAAGTTTTGTGCGACGGAAACAGCCAGCCTGCTAACATCCATAAAGGTCTTCCAAATAACAAGTACATTTCCAATAAGAAAGGCCCTTATTTTTTCACTATCTAATCCTCACAAGAAACACTTCATCCACAGTCCGTTGGTAGTATTCTACATAAAAAATTTCCTAATATGATCAAAAATATTCAAAAGGACAATAAAAACAGTGTCTCTGTTGAGTGCAATTCTGGTCCAGATGCGAAGAAAATCGTTCTCAATAATCACAGCCTAGGTGAATATAAACTTAATGCATTTATTCCTAATTACAGAGTCGCCCGACAGGGTATTATAAGGAATATACCCACTAACATTTCCTCAGAGGAAATCAAAAACCGTACTAATACAAGCAATGGTTGATCCATTCTAGAAGCTCGTAGCTAACAACAAAGAAGGGATGCTCAGATTCGCGACCTTCTAACTGTTGTAATCACTTTTGAAGACAAGAAGTTCCGGAATATGTATTCATTTTCCAAGTTTGTATCAAGGTTAATCCATATATCACCCGAGTGGAAATGTGTTACTCTTGTTTTCGTTATGACCACGTGGCTTCACAGTGTAAGAACCCAAAGTGTCTTCACTGCGGAGACAAACCGCACAATACAGAACTCTACTATACAGAACAACAAATGGCGTTGTCAAATAATCAACCACTCGATCTTCATTCTTTGACGAAAAATACTGCTCATACTTCCCTCCCACCTAATCTCAATTAGTCTAGTTTTCCTCAATTAGGTGACGTCGATTTAGACTATCCCCTTGGTATAAATGTGGGGCCAACTTCTCCAGGACCATTTTCCTGCATACAAGCTACTTCAAAACAGAGCATTCAACTTAGAATTCCATTAGCCCGACAAAGTGTCAGCGCTTGGCAACCATCAGCAAGCGTTAAGGATCATCGTCTTACCACGGATCCCTTAACCAATGGATCTTGTCATCGGTTTATAGCTTCCAACCCACCCGAAAGTGCTAGTTTAAACGCTTTCTCTCCACAATTCGCGCAAACTTTAACTCAGATGCTTTCCTTCTTGGCGCAGTTTGTCACTCAATTTGCACCATTATTATCCACTCTCAGTCTACGTCAAGCATATTTGCCTATCCCCACTGCTGCTACTACAACTAGTGCATCTTCCACTTTACCAAAACAAACAAAGGCAAGTAATTGACTACTTCCTAACATACCTGCAGTGCTACATCTACTCATCTATTACAATAATTGATAAAAATATCTAAACTCAAAGTTTTCCAATGGAACTATGACATAATTTTCCTCCGTGAAACCTGGGTAAGACCCAAGTCCTACTTTCAACTTAAAAATTTTAATTTAATTCGTAAAGTACGAGAGAACAAAATAGGAGGAGGTATCCTCATTGCAGTGACAAATGATATGCCCTTTAAGCAATAAGAAAATACACTCAAAAAAACAAGTCCACACAACCCACTAAGGAAAGTGGGAGAAAAACGATCAACATCCTACCCTACATTCGAGGTATCACAGAACAAATAGGAAGAATTCTCAACAAACAACATCCAAACCGTATTTAAACCACCTATTTAAATCATAAACCACTTCTAAACAACCCTAAAGATATAAAGGCACCTTTCAGTGATCCGGAAGTATATAAAACCCCTTGTTCTTGTGGCAAATCTATATTGGAGAAACCGGGAGGGCGGTGAGCCAACGTGTAAAGGAACATGAGAGTAAAATCAGGCTAAAACATTTCACGCAATCAGCACTAGCTGAGAATCATATTGAAATAGGACACAGCATTTTATTTGACAAAACAACCGTCATCAACAATGTATATAATACCAATCCGATTTGGCTTTCCGTCTTCCCGGGTTTTTAAAAAAAGACTTGATTAGCCAATTAAGTTCGAGCAGTCCCCACCATGGGGCGCTCTGACCAATCATAGGCATCGTAGAGAATCTATATAAGAACAACGTAACCTGAAACTTAATTTCAGGTCAGCGCTGAAGAAGTGAACTGCAATGTTCACGAAACGTCGGCAAGATTCGTAGTTTTGCACACGATTGAAACCCGAAAAAGCTGTGAGACGTGGCCATGAATGGGATTTACCGCGGTCCTACTGGGTGCCGATGTCATTTTTTAGATGACAGTTGCTCCTAGTGGGACTCTGCGGTGGTTGTTAACCTTTAGTTCTAATTATATATACTTATAAAATTCATTCAATGATTTAAGATAGCAAAGGCGACGTGAACTAACATTATGGTGAGACTAACGGGTGACGAAGACTGAGAATTCTCGGTTTATATAGTACGGTATTGATTTTGTGTAAAAAACAGTTTTGTTTTTGGCTTTCTAGAAATTTTGACCTTTTAGAATCTTCTGTCGTGGATTGGTTGACAATGGTAATGATTTTTAATTTTTTTTAACCGTTTTCACTCCTTGCAGACCATGAAATAATTTTTTTGCTAATATCAAAATAATGACATTTTTCTTCGATATTAGCTCAATAAATTTCAAGCACTAAGTTTTTAATTGGAAAAATGTGCGAAGCAGGAAATGCAAAAAAAAAAAACAATTTCTTGCTTATTTTCAAAAAGTTATAACTTGAAAGAAGTTAACGTTTTGAATGATTGTTTAATATAGATTTTTTCTTACTGAAAAAACTATATTAAACCAAATTTGCTATAATTTTTTGGCTTACACGAAAATTAGTGCAAAATCCTAAACTTTGACCTCGTTTTTCGAGGGTGAAATATGAAAAGATTTACAAAATTTGGTGTTTCCCCGATTTATCTTCCTCAAAGGCAATTTCAATTATTAAATTCTTCAAGACAAATCTTAGACATTCAAATTAAAAGCTATATTTTGCCTCCAATATGAAAACCCTCTTGATAATTTGAGAAGACAAACGAATACTCAATAATGCTTGAATTAAATCAATATACAACCAGATTTATTTGGGTACATTTTCTACAGGTACGCTCTCATTCAACCGATGAAGGACTATTCGTTTCCGAAGAACATACGTTTACAGATGTGGGTATATCTAGTCAGACGGAATTTTCTACATTATCACGAATAAAACTGAAATGTTCTGAAACTGAGGCTGTGACGAACATTAAATTCAATAAGTTCCTAAATTGGATAGACCTTGCAAACGAAAGACAGCTGATTCAAAGGTAATAACTAGTATACAAGGGTGATTCTCCGCTTACCGCAGAATGCAATGTCGCTGATGCTCTTTAAAAAACGGCTATTACATTGCGATGATACCTTTATCTGAATCATTAATGAACTCCATTCCCCCATTAGTTGTTAAATTCCGTAACGGTATACAGTTCTCAAACTTTACCCAGCAAATGCGTTCTGTACCTGCTCCGTAATAAAGGGGTAACATTGTTATATCTGGTTGTATAACGAATATTACTGTTAAGTGACGTACTTGTTCCATAACTGAAAGGTAACAATGCTGACTAATTTTTTTACCGAATGAAGATGTACCATTTCCATAAAAACAAGTTGTAACTTGTTTACACGCATGAAATATAACAATTTTGTTACAGTTTTACGTGATTGAGCCGTAACCGCGTTACGATGTAGTTCTATAAAATTTGTATAATGTACAATAGTAATGGCGATGTAAAAAAGTGACATACCTGTTATGTAACAATCGTGAAACATTTGTTCTGTAACTTGGTTATATGCATGATCTATATGAATTCTGCTATCTTGTTACGTAGAAATTCTAAAATTTTCAAAAAAATTGGTCTCAGAAATAAATGGTACCTATCGACATTATTTATAGAATTATTATCGAGTAAACGTATATCTTTTCGAAATATTTTTTTAATGATCAATTAAAATATTTAAATTCATATAATATATTTGACATGCAAACTTTTATTATATGTATTGAATCTCTTAAATTCCTAAAATTAAACGGACTAAAAATATCCACTCATGCAATTTAACTAACATAATTATTGAAAAAAACTTTTATTATTTATGACTATCTTCTCCTATAGTAATGCTAGAAAGTTGTGGGTTTTTCTGAAATGTTCAGCCTTATTAAACTTTATCAAGCTTATGCAAGAAAATTAAAAAACAATGTATTCAATGCGTTTTTGGACCACCCTACTCGTCAATCTACCAGAGCTTATAAGCTATCACTACACAGTAGTCTCAAAAATCAGTCCAGAATATTATACCAAATATGTTTATCATAATTGAGTCTGTTGTAAGAGACTTAATCAGGCTCTCTGCTCGGATGTTATGAAATTCAGACAAAGAAGAAATTTCAGCGGACCCCTTTTATCTGTATCAATCACTTTACGATGTGTATATTGTATATACGACTATATGCCGTAAAACAAATAAATAAAAAGCGGTGCACATGAACAATATTTTTTTCTTTCATAAGGGGTTTTTGTTACGCAACCAACTAATTTCGCGAATCCCTTTTACAGCTGCGGTTAAACTATTATTTAATACATCAGGCTTTTGAGATTTAGAGCGAAGAATTTTTCCAACGGTCACCCCCACTTGAGAACGCTAGCAAATGAAGCTTCAGATTTCAGCGTGAGAAAATGCGTCTTAGAAAACAGTTGCAGTTTTCACTGTCGAAATATAAAATATAAATTTCCTAGTTATCCGATCAATTTTTGCCCGGATATTTTAAAATTATGTTTCCATACATGCAAATTTAATTCGTTTTAATTCAAAAAGAATTATACGCGAAACTCAAAGTGCCACTTACAAATTGAGAAATGTATGACATTTTGGAGAATTAATGGAAATTTCGTGCAAATTTATCCAATTTTCGGGAAATGTATGAAATTTGAGAAAATTTGTGACATTTTTCGGAGATAAATGGAGATCTATGAGGTTTTTTTGAAAAGTTATGAGTTTTCGGAAATTTATAGAGATTTTTGAGAAGTTTGTATGCGTTTGTTGAAATTAATGAAAGGCTCAATGGTAAATTTTAAACCTTGTAAAATTTGGAAACTTATCAAATATATTGAGACTTAGCAATTTTAGGAACTAACTATGACTCTCTCGGTTTACGGTCAAATTTCGGGCTCTGAATGGAGACTGGGTGTTTAGAATGATAGAGTAGTAGATGATCTTAAAGAAAGAGAATTACGAGAAACTATGCGCACAAGAAAGCCAGATATTTTATGTGTGCTTGAAACAAAGAAAAAGGTATGCAACATTAGAAAGATAGAAAATGGGGAGTTGAAAGGCAGACTTGAAATATGGTCAGGAGTAGATAGTGATACACATAGTAATTAAGGGTTCGGTTTGATTACGAATGACAGAGCAAGTCAGCATGTCAGGGATAATGGATTTGTATCTCCTGGATTGTTGTAAGATAGAATGATAGTCGGAATCAGAAGATTATTTATCGTAGCGTGTTACGCCTCAGTTAATGGTGAACGGAGTGCCACAAAATAAGCCTTCTGAGACACTTTGAATGACACTATAGGTACCTGCGGTCATGGTAAAAGAATCATTCTACTAGGAGATATGAATCGATGGGTTGGTATCCAACGTCAGATTACAGAAAGGATGCTGGGTAATTTTGAGAGTCCAAGAACAAATAGTAACGCAGACTGATTAGTCAGCTAATGCTTAGAAGAGGGCTTGTTTATTACAAATACTTGGTCTACGCATAAAATGACCCACATGTACACCTGGCTCCGGTTTTGCGGATATGATACAATACATTTACAATACATTTCTGGATCAAATTGAATACACGCCAACGTTTTCTGCTAAAACGTTAGTTTTTTTTTAGAAAGAATCTGATTTAACCTATTCCCAATCATTCGTTTTAGAAAACAACTTTTCGGGGAGAATTTTTTTCGCAGGTATTCTTTTGCACCAGCATCCAATTGAAACAAAGTCCATTTGTACTAAAAAAGATTAATAACGCTGAATATTTCCGGCCTGTAGAAGAATACAAAATAACCAGAAGTGCGAATAGACTTCAAGAATAGGATATACAAGTGCATAGATAGGGCAATTTGGAAGGTGCTAATAGACAATAAAGATATAGGGGGCACATGAACTATGATACGGGATATAATTGTTAGAAGTGTGACCGAAGTCTGTGGTACTATGGTTATAGGAAAAATGTCTGGTGATGCGTGGTGGAATGATGAAATCTGCGTGACAGACCACGAAAATAAAGAAGCATATTTTAGAAAGTTCAACACCACAGGCTTTAGCAATGAGGAGAGAAATGGACTTGAGAATGATTACAAAGACAAAAAGAGGAAATGAAAACAATTAGTCAAGGAAAGTAAAGATAAAATCAAAACAGAAGAAGACAAGAAAATGCAAATCGATTTTGAACCTAAAGAATGGTAAGGCTGCTATTTAGACAATATCAACGCTGTAATGCGTAAATACAGTGGAGACTACATACCTCATAGGTTGTGCGAGTTGATAAGTTTATGTATAGAGATGAAAGAAGTTCCAGATGACTGGAAAAAAGTGATTATCGTCTCAATGTACAGAAGAAAAGGAAATGAAAGCAACTGCAATAATTACAGAGGTATCAACTTACTAAGCGTCCTAAGTAAGATATATTTAAAAATACTTATTAGTAGGGTCATAAAAATAACTAAAGAACCATCTACGAATATCAGCTTGCTTGCTGTATGTCACGAAAGAGCAGATACGCGCGTCATTTTACATTCTGGACACTCTGAGATAAATCACGTTAGAGATATTGACATTATTTTAGACAGAAAACGAATATACTGTCCATTTATGGGACTTCACAGACTATAAAAGCACATCTAACTTCGCTAGAATCCCTAAAGCAAAGTTGCATGGAATGCGTATACAGACAACAAGATCGGCAAATTATACAAGGCCGAGAAAGGATAACACATTAAGAGAGTAGTTCTTTGGTTAAAAGATAAGAAGAGCGTTTATTGCCACTTGCACTAATTGTTGGTGTCCGAAAGTTCGTAGCGGTGAAACTGGCAGACGGTTCTAGGATAGGGCGGATAGCCCGATGAAGGTGGTTGGTCCTTACCACGACTGATGAAGGAACGTGGAGATCTTCCTAGGGAGGCGAAGCCAGGGTAGGATGCCGCGGCACTTCCGTGGCACTGGATAGAGGCACTTTCAACTTAGGCGAACTAGCGACCGGACGAGACTGATTACGGGCTGCGCCGTAGCCCAGGATTTCGGGACGCCTCGGAAGGTTCCGTATCATTACGGGTGCGGCCCGGCAACCCTTTTTTGCAGAGCCGTGCTTGTTTAATGGAACATATTAACTGTAGATGATTCCAACGATGAGTTATTCCCTGTTGGTCCACAGAGAATCCACCCGAAAACGGTATTGAGAGCTACAGGAGAGCCCGCGTGACCCTTTCGAAGACCTTGTTCAATTAATATTGAATAAACATGTACTCCTAAAATTAGATCAATCGGAGCATTTCCACTAAAGTTCGGATCCGGTCATTGAAGTCCAGTGAGAGGAGGCCATTCCTCAAGACTAATTTGATGCTCTGGGCGTTTAGAAATCAATTTCGGAAGAACAAGAGCCCGGAGTTTAAGTTTGAAGCTCGACTCAAACTTTGGTGAGACAAAGACATTGACTGATCCACGTGATGTTCCTGACTTACTTTCCCCCACTCTTAAGAAAACAACAGGTCCTCTGGTACGAGGGAGTTGAACACTTTCAGCAAGGGACTCAGAGATTATGGATACCTCTGAGTTTTGATCGATAAATGCTCGAACATACTTTGTATGACCAGCTGATGTAGTGAAATTGACCATTGCTGTTATCAGAAGAACCAATGGTGATTTATTTTGAGAAATTTTCATCACAGAAACGGCATGAGTAGATTGTACTTGATGATGCGTTGAGGATGTAGTTGGAATTATTGAAGAAGACTGTCCTGAGTTTGAAGATGGATCACGAAGCAACGTGTAATCTTTCGCCTGACAAATCTGACACAAATTCTTTGATAAACAATTCTGAAATGAATGAGACCCTAAACAATTGGTACACAATTTACTTTGAAAAATGAACTCTTTCTTTTGTGCTACAGACTGACTTTTGAAACTGTGGACACGACATTAGATACTGCAGTTCACGACATAAAAAGCATTTCCTTTCCTGAAATGGCTTTTTCGCAAACTGTTCTCCAGACGGTTGTTTCATTGGCTGCTCTGTAATTGCGTTGACGTTGGCTGTTGTTGAATTCGACGACTTTGTGGACTTTCCAAACCTTTTCTTTAAAATTGAGACTTTGAGGATTGCTGAGACGAAGACTGATTAGACTGATTTGGAGTAGTATCTTAAGCTTCCAAGGTCCGAATCCTGGTTTGTAAAAATGTTTTCAATTGGTCGAACGTTGGAGGATTCGTGGAATTTCCAAGAGAAGTTTCCCAATCGTGGCGAGACTGACAATCTAATTTCTCTACAGTAACATATACTAGCCACGATGACCACTTGTCAAACGGTTCCTCTAAGGCAGATAAAGCTTCGATGTTATCAACAGTTGCATTATAAACTTCCTTCAGAGCACTCGAAGACTCAGCTTTCATTCGCTGAATTGAAAAAAGCTCACCCAAATGAGAGTTGATAAAAACTCTTTTATTTTCAAAGAGATCCGAAAAAAGATCCCAGCAACGTTGATAATTGCCTTGAGTTATCGGAATTCGATGAAGAAGTTGAGCTGCTTTACCTGCGAGACTGGATTTTAAGTGATGAAGCTTCTCCACTAACGGGACTCTAGGATTTGAATGAACCAAAGATGTGAACAGATCCCTGGAATTTGCCCACTTTGTGTAATTTCCAAAGAATTTAGGCAATTCAATCTTTGGCATTGATGAATTTTTCCAGTTCGTCCATAAACGCTCCCTTCGCGACTAGATATGCTTCTTCCGTGGTTGCATAGAAATTACTAGTGAAATAAATGTTCGTGGCATTCTGTTCCCGAACCTTCACAAATTCCCAATGTTGAGCCTGAAAACGCGTCCAATTTTTCTCTAAGGACTCAAGTCTTGAGACCAAAGTTCCTCCAGTGATCTGTTTTAATTGTTGAGTATTTTCAAAAGCAGTTTGGATCAGAGAGCAAAGCTCGGTTTGTTCAAAAAAGTAACTCGAAATAGACATGGTGAACATAAAAGTGTCGACACACATTAAACTAAGAGTCCGCGCATGTAATCTTTAAAAATTATGTATTAAAAATTGTTTGTATCCGATAAAGCAGTTCACCAATGAAATAATTATTATTCTAACTCAAATTATTCACAAGTTTGAAAATTCCAAGTGCCTTGAATTAATGTTGAGAAGTCATTTACAATATTTAATTCTGGGAATTTATTGCACCACATCGAAGGACGGAGAAATCACGATGAAATTGAATAAAGTCTGAAAGTCTGAGTGTTATTGGCAAAATCAATCAAAATAACACTCCCGAAATAATGTTCACTTTCTCGATTCGAATCGATGATAATAAAGGTTGAATGTTGTCAACTTACCAGACGCTGAAATATAAACAAAAATCTAGGTGGTATTGACAACTCAATGCTCACCAATCTATCGAACCCGTGTAAAGGTTAAGAAATCCATTGACTCTTGTCTGTATACCTTCATGAAAAATTGAGAAAATCCTTCCAGAATCGAAAAAATGTATCCAGTTTAATAGTCACTTAGTCACAGACACTCATTAATGCTCTATCATAAATTAAAAAATTTATGGAAGCATCTCACTAGTATAACTGTCACGCAATGATCACAATTAAAAGAATCGTTTAGGTCTCAATGCACTGACGCTGCACATTGCACATTCAGTCAAAAAGCCACAAGCTACTAGTTGGTTTCACTCTAACAAGCTCTACCAGAATTTGTGCGAATAGTCCTCACACAAGAATTGAATCAATGAATCGAAAAATCTGGCTGAAAGTCGTGCGATTTTTCCTTTGCCCTTTTTTGTTTGTCATATATAGTGTTGTGCCACCTTAACGTTATAAAAAATCCATGAAGAAAATCATAAAACCCATTCTTTTTACCCGCATGATTTAGGGCTCATCAAGGTCTGATTTGGGCCCCTATTCACAAATTTAGGGCTCTATTATTTTAAAAAATAATAATTTTTGCGCTAGGTTAACGTTAAGCTGGCTGAACATTGCTGTAAAACGTACTAAAAATTATTTTAGACAAAATTCACCTCATACAATAATTTAGGGCTCTGGGAATATAATAATCAAAATTTAAAAAAAATATTTAAACAATTTTTTTCAATGTTTAAATATCATATTCGGGGAGCCCTAAATGAGCCTTAACGCCGGGTAAGAAAATAAATAAGTTTAAATTCCTTTTTAATATGATGGTTTAAACAAACATTGTTTAAACATTTTTTTTTTAAATTTTGATTATTATATTCTCAGAACCCTAAATGAGCCCTAAATTATTGTATCCGGTGATATTTGTGTAAAATAATTTTTAGTACGTTTTACAGGAATGTTCGGCCAGCTTAACGTTAAAAAAAAATAGAGCCCTAAATTGAGGAATAGGGGCCCAAATTACCCCTAATTGAGCCCTAAATTATGAAGTAGGTTACATCTCTATACCTCAATTGTGTTGTACCAGCTTAACATACCTAATTAAATTAACATTAAATGAGCTCCTAATTATGACATAGGTTTTAACTCGAATGAAATATGTGGTTACGTCAGCTTAACGTTAAGCTAGGGTAAACCACGGGTTTCTAAAAAATAGTGTAGTATTGAATTTGGCAATAGGGCATTAAATTATCATTAAATGAACCCTTAATTATGAAATAGATTTTAAGTCTATTCGAATATTTGGTTACGTCAGCTTAACGCCAAGCTAGCGTAACCCACGTTTTTTTTTTAAATAGTGGAGCATTAAGTTTGGCAATTGGGCATTAAATTAGCATTAAATGAGCTCTTAATTATGACATAGGTTTTAACTCGAATGAAATATGTGGTTACGTCAGCTTAACGTTAAGCTAGCGTTACCCACGGTTTTTTTAAAATAGTGGAGCATTAAGTTTGGCAATTGGGCATTAAATTAGCATTAAATGAGATCTTAATTATGACAAAGGTTTGAACTCGAATCGAATATGTGGTTACGTCAGCTTAACGTTAAACTAGCGTAACCCATGGTTTTTTTTAAATAGTAGAGCATTAAATTTGTCAATTGGGCATTAAATTAGCATTAAATGAGCTCTTAATTATGACATAGATTTTAACTCTATTCGAACATGTGATTACGTCAGCTTAACATACCTTCTTCCCTGATAGTTCTGCGACGTATGATAGTTTCGTCATCAAGTTCTATCAACAAGGTCTTATCTTCTCTACCATCAAAAAATAAGCCTTTCAAAGTCTGTAAATTTGAACGATCCTCATCTTGTATTATTTTGCTCAACTTTTCTTTCTGTCTTCTTACTTTGCTCCTGTCAATTACTTGGGACATATCTTCAGATGTTATAAACCCGATATCTTCTAATAAACCGCTTGCAAGGGCAGCAGCTCCTCTAAACATTATATCTGAAACAAGCGCTCACAAATTTAATTAGACACAGACTATTCTGATTCGACAATGATTCTGGATCTGGAATTTGCCAACTAGACAGAGAAAAGTCTGGATCATGAACTGCATCCATATAGCTATCAACTTTTTCGTCAGCTGTCTTTTGATCTATATTATCACTAAGATTATTTTCGCTTTCGATAATTAAACTACGCTTTTCAAATATTTCAGCCCTCTAAAATTTTTTTTTCATTTCTTGATCTCAGCTTTTCTTTAGTTTTTATTTCGTTCTTTCCAATAGTCATCTCTCGCATAGTCTTTTGATCTTTCACAGGCAGCAATATCAAATAATACATTAATATTTTCATTCTTAAACTTCGTATAAATGTCTTTTATTTCCTTTTCGTCAACATAAAACTTACGCCTTAACACTTTTATGTACTTATCATCAAAAGGATCAATTAATTCGCGAATTCTTCGTTCACTTACTACTGGTATAGCAGCACCTTCCCATATTTCAGTAATAATATTTCAGAAGTTTTGCGTTCGATGGTTTATTAACATTTCATTTTTCACTTTGACGAATCCAAATAATATTTTGCAATACCTCTTGCGTATCAGGTAGTGTTTTATTCGGATAAGGTATTCGAGAAATTTTGCAAGTCTTCGTAAATTGGACAAAGGCTGCTCATTTTCTTACCAAAATATCTCACTTTTCAACTAAAAACACGACAGCTAAAATGATTCCAATGGCGAGTGTTTCCATGGTGATAATAAACCAAATTTATTCAGAAATAGCTGGTTAAACAAATGCCAATCAAATGAAGAAAATTTAAATCAGAAATTTTTTAATATCGATAGTGAAATATAAAGTTACTCGCGTTTCACCATGTTGAATAATTTAACAAATTTATGTTTCCTTGTCCCCCCCCCCCCATTCTCCTAATCATCATATTTTACCTTAAGTTTATTGCTGAAAAAAATGTCATATTCATTTGTCGCAACGCTTTTAAATTCCAATAAAATCATTGAAGAATAAGCTCAGCCCCCCCCCCCATAACTTGGCCACTTTACCATAATTAAACAATATTTCAACTTTTAGTACCTTTATTTACTATTTTCAATTCAAATATTCATTGACGTCCGACTGCATGAAGATACTGGTCGATCAAAAAAACCTTTTTAGGGCTTCTTATTGGAGGGTAATGGCACCCCCCCCCCCCACAAAGCCTATCTCAAAATTTTCCTTTTTCGCTCCACCCTAATATACACTGTTCATTTTTTTAATAAATTGACGCATTAGACTCAGAAAACATGAAAAATGTATCTTTTTAGCAGTTCAGTCGACTTGTGGCCTACAATATCCAACCGATTTGTTTAAAAATTTCTTAATTAATTTACATGCACGAAAGTTCCAGACATGGAATAACTGACTGGCAAGATAACAACTTTTTCCATAATCTAAATATTTGAAAAGTAGATTTCCGAAAGGATACAAACGCCATTTTGAAAATTTTGTACCAGAAAAAAGAGCGTACTCCAAAATCAAATTTTCAATTAGGGCCAAAATAAATAAATACGTACTTTAAATATATATCAGTACTGAATTGAAACGTGTGATTCCTGATTTAAAAATGTTGTCCGATTCCGAGAATATGGAGAGTGCAGTTTTTTCTTCAAGCGTGTAAGTTTTCTCAAATCATGATCCAGATAATTCGACTCGCAGCGGGACATCTGACACATCTCATTTGCCAAGGGTTCGCGAGCACGCAGCAAAAACGCAGAGACAGCTAACACTGAGCGTCACTGCTACTGTACTTTTGTTTTCGATTATTAAACAAAATATAAACAATTTTGTCGAAAAACGGGCTCTTAGAGGTCCGAGATATTACTAATTAGATGACGTATGTAAATGATTTAACAAAAGTATTCAAGCGTTTGGCTTCAAAATTTAGAACCGTAAACCCCATTCTGATAAAGGGCCTTAATGGTAATGTCTTAATTATGAACTGGCGACAGGAAAGCAGTATTATAAAGTTCGACGGGATCTAAAACTATTAGGAGTCCCTTAAATTACCTTAAATTAATATATTTTATACTCGTAGAGATATTGAATAGTCGTCTTTCCTCTCCTGGGGTATTTCGAGGCATTACTTAACTCACATACCAATCCTGCACAAATGAGGATGTCCAAATCCTTATGGGTCGTGGCCTCCTGGCCTCGCAAGATGAAACTTGTCCAGATAAAAAGTAATCAACAAGGCATGAAAAAGGTCAATGGGACTGAAGCTTCCTGATCTCTCCTTTAGAAGATGTAGGCTGATAAATTCTTGTGCTTGCTTAACAAGTTTCATACTCGTTGGCAATCACCTATTTTGCGCACTTGTATCACAAACAGCTATTATCGAATTTTTTTAATCTGTTTAATACCAGGTAATCCAAGGACAAACTGACATAAACAATATATTGTCAGTAGCGTGTTCTATAGTTTAGACAACGAGCTATAAATACGTCGGTAAAAATATCGGTTGAGCTAACGATTGTTTTTCTTTAGTCACCCAGATTAAAGTCGGACACGGAGGGTTTAATTTGGGCGTGCCGAGACAGTGTCATTTCCACTTTAGCATACCGTCGTCGCATTTTGAGCCAAAAAATTTCCGACGATAGTTGCCGAGCGTGTCATGTGCACCCCGTTCACCCAGGACACATACTATCTCTCTGTTTAACTTACGTGGGAATGACGTACATTTAAAGGTAAAATGCGGCGTCAAGATTGCTTTACTACCATCTCTGTCCCTCTTACGCGAGCGAAGCGAACCGCGCGCCTGTAGCGCGAAGAGAACGTGCCCACTCAGTAGGCAGATTTTTTAAATTTGTTTTCATAAAAATTCTAACTTTTCTGTTACAAAGTTGTTTTTATAATACTATAAAGGGTATTGTCGGTATATTTCATAAAATGATAATAAAAATTGTCCATATTCAGCACAAGTTGAAAACAAAAACAGAATTAAAGTGAAGTTTAGAAAAAAACGTTTTTTTTTTTACCGTTCAAAAACTTTAAGCAATACAGCTTTTTCGAAAGCGGGAACAAGATGCAGCGTTTAATTTTCTATAAAGTTGTACTGTTAAAAAATGTGTTTTTTGTCTTTGTCAGGCTCATGCATTTAGCTAGTAGCAAGGGTCACTCTAACGCATACTGCGACGCAAGTTTTAAAAATGGAATAAGATCGAGTTCTTCTAGGGGTAAAGTTAATTATTTTGCCTTCTACATTTAGAAAAATTCTAAAATCATTTGGACTTTCCAAAAAAGCTTGTTTTAACTACGTTAATAATTTAATTAGACGGGTCTGTCTCACTTATTAACTAAGTCTGTATTTACCAAAAATACTTTAAATAGGGCTCATTTGACGCTTTGTTTAGAAATTATTTGATCTTATTCTTTCCGGAGACATCCTGCCAGAATTGAGTGCATGCTTTTCGAAACACTACCCCCCAAATTTGATTTCTTTTAGTAAACAAATAATGCTATAATTTTAACTTCAGATCCAGAAATAAAATTCTTTAGTTTTCGCTTTCTAAAAACTACAAATTTAAGAATAAGCCCTAAAGTGCACTAAAAAAAAAGTCAGCATATTCATAGTTATGTTGAATGAAAATTTTTTGTTTAATTACAATTGAGTTGCTGGATAGTAGAACCCCACATAAAATCTTTTCGGCCGTTTGAGTTGGCCGTGGATGGCTTAACATCGTTTTTCGAAAGCCCTTGGCTACGTGTATTTTAATTTCCTTACAAACAGCCTGATTTTTTCGATATGAATAGCAGGACCTCAAAAAGGGGCTACTTGTACCGAAATTTCAGTACGAATAGACGGATTTTTCGGTACGTGTAGACAGTTAGACATTGACATTTTGAAAATTAAATTTTTAAACTTACTACTTTGTAGGGATTATCATTGTTCAGAATGTAAGTAAGGGCTGAGCGGTAAGTGCGCTTGCATGTGTAGTTCACATTCGATATCTGAGTCTGAGTGTGCGTAAACTCACCAAAAAGTCTTAAACGATGAGTCTCATGATTGAAACTTACGCCTCAAACATTTTTTGGATAGTTTTTTCATCAATTTTTCATCAATGGTCAACAAAGTGACGAATTAGTCAATATTTTAAAGTTATAGATATCAAAAATCACTTCAAAGTTTGTCCCACGAGTTTTTCATTCTGTCCTCAGAAGTTGCTATTTTAAGTGCAAACTCGAAAATAATTATTCAAACTATTCAAAATATGCGCTGAAATTGTTAATTTTGTACTTCCGAAAATTTTCGTATAGTTGAGAATTGATGTATCAACGTTGATTCCACATAATAATAAGTAATGTTCACTGATTTTGGATAATATTTTTCATAATATGAGATAATATTGTTAGTTTTACAATAATCAATGCATTTTGTACATTTTTTAGTCTCATAGAACAATGAAAAAGAGAAATATAATGAATGTAGTAAATTTTTAGTAACATGTTATACGAAAATTTCTATTCTACTAAAAGTAACTTTAAAAAAATTGAGTAAAATGTACCATGATCCTGCAGATTTTTTATTCTTTCTTAATGGAGTAATAATTGAAGGATGGTATAGTTTAGAAGTAGATAACCAACATTTTCATCGAAAACGGGGTTTATTGCATGAAAAATTCTTCAAAAATCCAATATAAATTATTGTAAAAGGATTCGTTCTAAATCTCATTTTTTTAATACAATAATTAAAAAAATTTTAAAGTAAATAACATAATATATAAATAAAATTGAGTTAAAGTTGTAACGTAGCAATAATTTTTGGATTGACATTTCTTGAAATTATTAACATTCAATAAAAAAAACATAATTTCTAATTCTTTTTGGATTTTTTCATCAAACTGTTTGTCATAATGTGATATGGTGATCTTTAATTTTGATTTTCGTGGAACAGTTTGAATTTTTTTTATCAAAGGTTTTTAATTCTCATTCAGCACCCGCATATCTCGAGAGCAAGTTTTTATTTTTGCATAAATGGAAAATTCGATTATTGGGCGCTATCCAAAGCCGATTTTGAAAACTCATGAAATTTTAATCCTAAAATCCTCTGTCGATTTTCTCGGAATTGCCTAACTTTTTTACATTAAACTTTGTTTACCCGTAATTAGTTACTTTAGATCTCGAAAGCATGTTTTTATTTTTTATTTTGACTCAAAATTGAACTTTTTATCGCAATCTACAGCGGAGTCTACTCTTATTTTAGGTCATTGCCATTTTGAGATTGTCAACTTCTACATCCATTTGCTCTAACCTTGATAAATTTTTTTAACCAAACATTTTTGGCCTCAATTCAGCAACACTTCAGCTTGGTAGTGGACTTTCGTTTACTCTTTAAATAGAAAATTTTATGTCATAGAACGCTTTTTCGACCCCTGAAACATTCCTATTTCGTTGGTTATCTAGGTCTGTACTGCAACCCTTCAATTAATCGAAAATAATTATTATCGATTAGTTACTAAATTGAATTGAGAAGAAGGATTGTTTTTTTTTGGGGCTAAGATTTTCTTTTGTTTCCCATATACCCTTTGTTTAACTTGATTGTGAAGAAAAGGGCATTTTCCGAATGTTTCGCTAAACCTTTTAGAAACTACATTATAGAGGAAAAAAAATTTGTTTCTGTTTTGCGGCTGACACTTTTATTGTTATCTATGTTATGTTCGACGCTTTTTATGGACAGTATTGAAGTAACCTTGGTACTCCGAGTCTCTCAGTTTTTAATATTTTAAACCTTTGTCCCCATGCGATTGTTTCATAAAAAAAAGAATTATTATACCAAAATATTGTTTTCTTTTTTCTCAATTGTCAGTTTTACATATCATACAACTTTAAAGTATTGCGAAACTTAATGAGAAATTATATTAAAAAATAGGGTTTAATAATTTTGTTAAAATATATAATATGTATTTAGAGCATACACGGAAAAAATAATCGCTTACATTTTAAGGGCATATGATACTTCGTCGTGTGGTAAATCGGGTTCAGTTCCCCCGGGTTTTTGTCCACAAAAATTAATAATTTTAAAAACTGTATTTGGAGATGCTATGCAATAGAACAACAGACGTCCCCGAACTCTTTTTTGAGGGATAATAGCAAAAAAGTGTATTCCGCTAAATACAAATTTTCTCTATGTGCACTATTTGGAGGTTAGGATTCGTTTTTGAGGTATCTGCCATTCCGATAATGTTAGAAAGAAAAACGATCACTTTCTATCTATAAACGGTCAAACTATGCATTTGTTTATAACATAAACAAATAATTTTTATTGACAATTCTTCGTCACTAAATATCACCACTTATGTAATTTCAAGACAATTAGAAAGAAAAACGATTAGTTTCTATCTATAAATGGTCAAACTATGCATTTGCTTATAAGATTTGTTTGTAACATGAACAAATAATATCAATTAACAATTCTTCGCCACTAAACTTTACCACTTATGTAATTCGAGGATGATTAGAAAAAAAAACTATTACTTTCTGTCTATAAATGACCAAAATATGCCTTTGTTTATAAAATTTGTTTATAAAATGAACAAATAACATCGAATGACTAATATTAGTCACTAAATATTACCACAAATAGAATTTAAAGGTACTAAGAAAGAAAAGTGATTACTTTCTGCCAAAAAACGCCTGAACTATGCATTTGTTTACACAGTTTCTTTATAAAATGAACCAATTATACCATACAACAAATTTTCATGACCAAACGTGATCCTGTTGATAAAATCAAGCAATTTAAACTCACAAATATACTTGGAAGTAAATTTTCCAACGTGTTGACATTTTGTTAAAATAATTTGTTTATAACAACTAGATTCGATATCCCGTAAATTATTTATATTCTTTGGATACTTCGTCATTTATTTTCGTCAAAAATGGGCTTAATTAAGTTATTGATTTGAAGATAAAAAATAATAATTAAAAAATGTCTCAATTTCGCTCCTTGTTTATTTATATAAAAAATAGAAAATGACAACAATTAAAAAATCGAATTCATAGACGCTCTTGTGCAACTATCGTTGACCACTTCTAAACAAAAAAATTGAAAATCGGTTGAGAATTGTGGGCTGTAGGTGATTTTGAATAGTAAATTCCCGATTCAGCCCACTGTGCACTGATTCGTAACCTTAAAGCCATACCCGCGTGCTAAAAATATGGCAAGGCACTTGAGAGATGGACGCAGAAGGCTGTCATTCTTGGGTCGGTTTGTGTCCTCAACACGCACAAGGGTTTTTCCGGCCTGTCGTTGAGATTTCGTCGTGCCCTGTGGCCACCCATTTCACGGTCGTGAGACGTGGCCATAAGTGTGATTTACCATGGTTATTCTGAGAGTCAGTGCCATTTTCACAGATAGCTGTTGCGACCAGTGGGGCCCGGCGGTGTTTGTTTAGCCAACTTTTTAAATATATGTATATTTGGAATCCTTTGGAATCGAACCGGAGGGCCCATGAAATAGCCATCGGACGCGTTCTCAGGTTTGCAACTATAATAAAATGAATCAGTGCCGCTTTTAAATATATAGTAGATTTCGTGACAAATCGAGAAACTACGCTCACCCCTTGGCACACATCCTTGTGAAGTTGCACCCCCACTATTAAAAATAAAAAATATATAGTTCTAAGTATCTCCTTAATAGTTCTAGATTTCTTGATAGGTTTTAACAATTGTTCTGACGTTTAAAGTGTTAAAAATTCACTTTCGAAAATGGGAGGCTAACTTCAAACGCCCCTCTACTTTTGAAGAAGTGTACATCTTTGCAGTTCTGCATAGATTTAGTTTGTTTCTAGAGTTCCTCAGGCTTTTAGGAAGTAGTTTCGGAAAATTTTTACAAATAATGTTATAAAGACCAGTCTGCACTTTTCAAAATTCTACTTTTTTGCATGATCCTGTAGTCCTAAAAGAGTTCTGTATTTCTCTAGAGAAAGAATTGTGAGAAACCGAAAACCTACAAGTTACAACATTTCAAATATTAAAAATTTTTCAAGAATTTCGCGCTAAGAGTTCCATTAGTTCTTATATCAGTTCTGGTCCCCATCAAAATAGTTCTACAACAAAGCCTCATGACACTTTTCAATCAAGCGAAAATTCGAAGAACTACGGCACTATGAAAAAAAAATCCAAATTTTAAGAATTCCAAGAGTTCTGATCAGAGTTCTGTTCTATTCCAGGAGAGTTCTAACAACAAGTCCTGTGATACTTATCGATCATGTCAAAATTTAAAGAATTACGGCACTTCAAAGGAAACAAAATTTTTCGCATTTTGAACTTTTGGGAGTTCCAAGAATTCTGAATAGAGTTCTGTTCCCCTTAGAAGTGTTCTACCTAAAAATCTTACAATACTTTTCGATTAAATCAAAATTCAAAGAACTACAGGTTTACAGCACTTTAAAGTGAACCAACATTTTGAGTTCAAAAAGTTCTGATCAGAGTTCTCTTCCCCCTCGAAAGAGCTCTACCAAAAAGTCTTGTGACAATTTTCGATCAAGCCCAAATTTAAAGAACCGCACAAATACACAAATAAATCACCTTTAAGTTTCAAATTAATTTTCAAATTCTCAACTTTGAAATTTGTCCAATATTGTCCTGCAGAAATATTTTCCTTTTCGGTAAGGTGACGCCACATTTTAAACTCGCACCAGGCGCAACAAACGCGAGTTACAGCCTTGATTTGGAAAAATAGATTTTTTTTTCTTTTAACTGTGTAGTGGAAAATAGAAAATTTGAAAACTTAAATAATCCAACAATTCACGACTGTTTCTCGTAAAGCCTAACTTTTTTCCTCTGATCAAATAAGATCAACCAGACGTTTATTAAATTTTTATACAAAATAAAAATATTTCTGAAAAATTGAGAATTGATTTTATAAACAAATAAATGTAAAGACTTCTGAATTTTCTTTTCTTATTATGTTTATTATTACCCCTATTCGATAGGTAAAACCAGGAGTTTTCCCCAGTTATTATATCGGGTAATTATACCCGGGTTTTCTCCTGTGCCTGCCTCTTATTTGTACACTACCCACATAGCACACATCCCGAAAAAACCAGATCTGTCCCAGGTTTAGACGTATGCTTTTCCCGAAAAAGCCTAGGACAGACCTGGTTTTTTCGGGAAGTGTGCTATGTGGGCTAGTTGCTTATGCAATTTATAGGTCTATAGGTTTATAATTTATAATTTATAGGTTTGCTATAATAGACCAGGTACTGCCGAATTACCGTCTGTCCGCCATCCCCTCCAGTGCTTCACCCTCTATTATGCTCATAATTGATGATTGTATCTCTTAATTACCTCTCAACTACTATTGATTATTATTATGAATAAATGGAAGACCAAATTTTCAAGTCCAATTTATTCCTGAACTACAAATTCTTATTAGAGTGAGATGCTATACTATCATTCTTTTACCGAACACTTTTCACCCCTCCAGTCCCTATTCATCGACACCGGACACCGTTGATGAATCATTTATAACTTCAGTTTACAATAATCCTTTAGAAATCACGGGTCGAAACTCGAAACAATAACAAAAAAAATGTTTTTCTGGCCTGGGCATCAGACCATGTTTATAATATGTTTTTGGGGTCGCTGTAACCGAATCCGAAGTCCGTTTCACCCCATCATGTCAGGTCTTTGACATAACCTTAAAAAATCTTATAATCCAAGCCCAATTAGCCCGTTATGCCTAATATATTGAACCTCATAATCTCTTAACCCCATAACCATTCGACTCCTTCCCACCTTGATCCCATGACATCTTTAGCCTACAACCTAAAAATTCAATAACCACATCACCCTAAAAATTATAAATAACGAATGACAAATGAATGGTAGGTTTAAGGAGTTATGGGATTCAATATATTAGGTATAACGAGCTAATTGGGCTCGGATAATAATATTTTTTTAAGGTTATGTCGAAAACCTGACATGATTGGGTAAAATGGACTTCGTTTTCAGCGACTCCAAAAACATATATTAAAAATTGCCTGACCTCCAGGCCAGAATTGTTTTTTATTTTTTTGTGGCTGTGAAGGCTTTTTTATTTTATGTCAAAAACCTGACGTGATGGGGTAAAATGGACTTCGGATTCGGTTGCAGCAACCCCAAAAACATATAATAAACATAGTCTGACCCCCAGGCCAGAAACACATTCTTTTTTGTGTGACTGTGTAATCAATATCACTTTAAGAAATGTAGTGCGTCAAAACTTGGTCTCAGCAAGAGGTTACAAGTCCCCGGCATGAAGTTTGAAACGGAACTGCAGGAGAAAGCTGGATACCGCCCAGCCAACCAAGCGTGCCACCATAGCAACACTGCCAGTGTTGCCGTTTACAGTACAATTGTACTCAAAAACTACATTTGGTGAAATTTGAGTACGTAAGTACCACAATCACAATTTGAGTACACTTTACTCTGTACAGTTTTTTTCAAGTACATTTGAGTACAAATGCTGAATTTGTGTCTTTAAGATTTTATTTTTGAATACATTTGGAATTGGCGCGTTGGGCATTGCGCCTAATGTACCACTGCGATTGGCCGATGCTGTTAAGTACTTTCCGCAGCTAATGACAATTCAAAACTGTGCATTGTGCTTGCTTCAATCGTAGAAGGAAGCTTTAACGAGAGTGGAAGGGATGGAGCAAACTGCTGTCTCCTTCACTCTCGTGGTTCAAGACTTCAGAAATGCGCAGTGGGACAGCATCGTACCATTTTTTCATTAAAAAAGGGATGTTCGCGGTAAATAAACAATAAAAATTAGCCTTTTTTAAATTTATTAATTTGAAATTCGCGCCAAATTCTGATAGTATGCGGCGCTGCCGCAACGCTCCATTGAAAGTACAATTTCAGAATTCTGAATACACTTTCCGAGTACAAACGCAATTTTCATTGTGACAACACTGAACACTGCTGCCTCACACACGCGGTCGCAAGGTCTCAAGCGACAGACAAAAGAAAAGTGACCACGCGGAAACAATAGCGTCAGGGATCAATTCCCCACAATCACAAACCTTATTTGGAACAGTAAACATTCCTCAATTACAAATTTTATTTTCGATTTTAATCAAATCGAACTGAATGGTCTAAAAAAAGTATTAACGTTCCTGTAGACCAGGTTCACAAATTAATGAACCTTATGCGTCAAAATCTGATTCAACACTGACCCTTTTCCCAATTTAATATCACTTCTCACGGTCGTATTTTCTGATTTTTGTCGACAAACTTTATAACTGTCTTCCTGTCAATTTTGGGTTCAAACTTTAATCCGAGAATTTCATTTCAAAATTCAACTTATGCGGTCAGTCTTGTCCCGATTACGAGATCGTAAAAATGAAGCTTCTTGTTAACCCTTCGGTGGTCGCAATGTTTGGACGCCTTCGGTCGATCGCATTGTGTCTGACAGACACACAATTTCAAATTGCCATAACCTCAGTTCCCCTAAACATTGTGAGACCCCCCCCCCCCTTCGCCCTGGCCTTCTTAAGGATCTAGACAGTGATTTAAAGGGAAAAAAGTTGGAAAAAAATGTGTTTTATTAGTAGAAAGTAGAGAAATACAAGTCCTTTTTTTAATCCGTCAACATAGTGTTTTGAAAATTAAGGCAGAAGCCTGATATAAAATTTGAAAAAAATTCAAACCAGTAAGAAACTTCATTTATAATACATGTATAAGAGTTTACTCTTTCTCATATTCGCTGGAGAGAGAATGCTCAGAAAAAGTTGTAGTTGTGACGAGTTGGGTGGCATTGAGCTTCACAGATCTTGGGCGCTACAACAACTCACTGTAACGTCTGAGGGAAAACTGAGTGGGGAGGTTCGGTGGGCCTTCACGAGTCAGGAAGCTACAGGGAAGGGTGGCTCGTAGCGCCATCTTAAGTCGGCGCGGGGGGGATGAAAATGCCGTCGCCTGATCTGTCATATCGTATAGCGACCGACGGAGGGTTAACTGTTTCTAAAGTTTTTGATTAAATATTATAAAAGAGTTTTGCAAAATAATTTTAATTGAACTGCATTCTCAACACGAGGGAAAACTCGAAACGCTTACAGGTCTGTAAAGTAGGAGTGAAAACTTTGTTTCGAAATTCTTTAAAAAATTGTTTCAGATACGAACGTATTCTAAGTAAGCACTTTACAATAATCCACATCATCTATATAGCAAATTTTAGAGAAAACAAAATTGTGTGCATTTCCTAATGCCTGTTAAAATTGCAGAAATTTGTTTTGAAAAATTGTCTTCTGTTCAAAAATTATACCAAGCGGTCATTCATAAATCACGTAATTGGTTTTTGACTCAATTTCGACGCCCCCCTCATGACTGTTCATGAGGTCTGCACGCCGAGGGCCAAGCAATAATACTAATTGCATGGGACAAAACTCTATTTTTCTAATAACTTGGGAGAAAATGATTTTTCAACATAAGTGTATTTGGATATTATTTTTAATTTTTCAAAATATATTTCATCAAATAATAAAATCAATGATTTTTTTGTATCGATTTTATTAATCATTTGAATAGTCTATTTTGGGCCCTATACCAAATTTGGGCCATCTGTCAACGTTCGGGCCCTATATCGATTTTTGGACCTATAACAAATTTGGATCCTATGACAATTTTGGGCGCTAAGTCAATTTGGAGCTCTGTGTCAATTTTGCTTCAAAATAATTTTTGTTACTTTATTATCAATTTATATCAATTTTAAACCTTATTAAAGTCATATCAGTTCTTTCTAAATGAAAGAATATGCATTTTTCTATTACGGATTTTACTTTTCTAGTTTGGGAGGTAATAATTGTAAAAAAATTTATTTCAAAAATAACTTTACACTGTTCAATAAATAAAATGTTTTTGGAGCAAACACACGTTTATGTGCACTACGTATGTTACTTTCTACTATTTAAAACATTTTATGCAGAGGTTTTTGAAAGACTTACAAAATATGTCAAAGTCACATGCTTTTGGGTCGGCCTATATGGGTTCTACTCATATTCATATTGATATTTATCAAATTAATTAATTGAAAAGGTTCTGTTTCAAACATTTATATATAATATTTTTACATTCTCATCTCAATGAGAAGATATTGGTATCATGTGAAAATTGACTTTCGTGCATTTCATCGAATCTCGACGTTTTGGGACTCACTGATTAAGATAAAATGGGTTGTACTTCGGTATCTATCTGCCGTGGTTTTCGTTGTTGTCGCTGTAGTCTGTAAACACGGTAACTTTTGTAGGAATTATCCAATTGTACTGCCCTTTGGCACATTGTTTTAAGGCCTGGAAAAAGGACGAGTTCGCTACTCAGCCAAATTTACCAACGGTTCTGGTTTTATCCATTAAAAATGCTTTTTAAAAAATCTAAAATTTCCTTTTTCCAGCAAAACTATACAAGATATGAAAAACTTGTTAGAAAGCAATATGGCACACCATTTTTTTACCCAAAAGAATATCTACAAATTTTTTATAAATCATTTTTTATCAGGACGCGTGTTTTTGGTTTTAATTGTAAAAAATAACATACAAAATAAAAACAGTGATTTGTTTGGAAAACGACACAAGATACAATGAAATATTAGTTGACAAAATTGTTCGACTATATTAGGGGAAAGTCCTACAGTACCGGCCAGCATTCAGTACCGGACAGTTGTCATTTTTGAAATTCTATAACAAAAAGCGCTGAGAAAGCCTTTGCCGTTTGCTTACTACGTGATCAAGAGTATTTGTCCACCTCGAGGCTAAACTGTCGCGATAGGTCGACTGTCAGCGCAAAGATTACTATTGCGCATCGTGGGCGTAAGTTACACAAAAAAAGTTTCATTAGTGATTTCTGAAATTTTGCGGATGAGTTACAATAAAGTAAAACCTCTCATGTAATAGTATAAACGTTTATTCTTCAGCATGTTGGCCTTAAAAAATTGACTTGTTTACTCTTTCCTTTTTTACACAATTTTCCTTCAAGTAAGCCTTAAAACTAACATCCTTCCATACCTTATCTCTAGGATCGCACGCTCTTATCAACTTGCCTTCCTCGCTTCGTTAGTCCAAATTTTATTTGATTAATTTTTAGTCTGTATTTTTTTCGTTTCTAAAAATTTTGAACTAAATAGTTGAATATATAAGCTAAAAAAGATAAATTTTTAACTAAACATGATGTAGTGTAATTTTTATCAAGGAGAATTAATTTTCAATAAAAAAAAAAGATTTTTCTACAAAACTGTTCAATTTTATACCAAATAGCTGAATTTTATACGAAATTGTGAAATTTTCAAGTCAAAAAGACGATTTTTCGATAAAAAAAGTTAAACTTTTAACCCAAAAATATGAATTTGCAACAGAAAATGTTATTTTACAACAAATCGGTTGAATTTTCAACAAAATAATTAAATTTTCAGTTGAAAAAAAATCATTTTTAACAAAACAGAACAAAGTTTTTAAAATAAAATTATAAATCTTCAACAAAAAAAAAGAGTTTGTAAGAAAGTAGTTCATCCTCTAGCCAAGGAGTTGAATTTTTAATCTAAAAAGATGAATTTTCAACGAAAAATGTAATAGTTGATATTTCGCAAAAAAAACAGATTTTAATTTAAAATAAAAAAAAACAGTTGGATTTAACCGACAAAGACAAATTTTTAACAAAATACTTGAATCCTTATCTAAAACAGATTATTTTCAACTAAACAATTTGATTTTTAAACAAAAAATTGATTTTCTTCCGAAAAATACGAATTTTCAACAAAATACATCAATTTTCAACCAATTAGTTAAATTTTCTACCAAATTTTTTAATTTTTCAGCCGAAAAAAGAAATTGTTTACAAAGCGGTTTAATTTTCAACCCGAAAATGTGAATTTTCAACAAAAAAGTTAATTTTCAACCGAAACAGATCAATCCTTAACCGGACAGTATCTTTTTTGGTAGAAAATTCATCTTTTGGGTCTAAAATTAAATTATTTTGTTAAGAATTAATTTTTTTGGTTGAAAATTAGTTTTTTCTTATTCTATTGTATTTTATTGAAATTTTGAATTTTGTGAGAGAATATTTAATCTTCTTGGTGAATAATTAATCTTTTTGGTTAAAAATTCATTTAAATTTTCAAATATTTGGTTGAAAATTCGTGTACTTTGTTAATAGTAATTTAATAGTAATTTTAGTAATTTTTAGTAATTAATTAATAGTAATTTTTTAGTAATTTTTTAATTCATCTATTTTGATAGAAAATTCATCTTATTTGTTGAAAATTTATCTTTTTGGTTGCAAATTAGTTTTTTTCTTATTTAGAATTAATTTTTTTAACTAAAAATGTAACTGTTCCATTTTTTGTCGAAAGTTTATCCTTTTTGATAGAAATTTATCTTTCTTAGTTAAAAATTATACTGTTTCGTTAAAAATTTACTTTAATTTGATTGAAAATTAATTTTTTTACTGAAAATTTAACTATTCTATTTTTAGTTGAAAATTTAGCTGTTTTAGTAAAAAATTCATGAACTTTGTCAAAAATTAATTTTTTTTCTAGTTTAAGATTCATCATTTTAGTTAAAAAGTCACTTTTTATATTTTTAGATGAAAATTAATTAATTTTTCTGAAAACTCGTTTTTTTGTTTTAAATTTACTTTTCTAACTGCAAATTGAACTATTATATTCTTCGTTTGTAAATTTAACCTTTTTAGTTGAAAATTTATATATTCTATTGAAATTGTATCATTTTTTGTAGAAAATTCATCCTTTGGGTCTAAAATTGAATTATTTTGTTGAGAATTCATTTTTTTGGTTTAAAATTTATCTTTTTTAGATGAAAATTCATGTACTTCGTCGAAAATGTGTCTTTTTTGGTAGAAAAATTATCTTTTGGGTTGAAAATTTCAAGAGATTTCAAAAGATTTTGAAAGAATGGAAATATTCTAGAGGTTTTTAAAAGACTCCAGGGAATTTTCAATAGATTTCAATAATTTAAAGGGGTTTCAAAATATTTGAAATATGATAGGGTATTTTTCCCCCATGAAATTTTCAAGAGCTTTAAAGATTTTAAATATTTTAGAATATTTTTAAAAATTGCCAGGAATTTTCAGGAGCTTTCAAACGTTTTAGGGTATTTAAAATAATCTTAAAAATGTTGCGGTATATTTGTTAATTTTAAGAAATTTACAAGAGCTTTGAAAAATTTCAATGGAGTTCAAAAGATTTCAGAGAATTGGAAACATTGTAGAAATGAAAAAAATTCCAAGAAATTTTCAAGAGCTTTAAAAAAGTTCAAGGGATATCGAAAAAAATTGCAGGGATCGGTAATATTTAAAGATATTTAAAAATATCCCGAAGTATTTTCAATACATTTTAATAATTTAAATGACTTCCAAAAGATTTTAAATATTTTAGAATATTTTTTGAAATTCCAAGGAATTTTCAAGAGCCTTAAAAAGTGTCAAATGATTTTGATAGATTTCAAAGTATTTGATATATTTAAGGGTATTTTAAAAGATCCAAGGTATTTTTAAGAGCTTTAAAAAGTATTAAAGGATTTCAAAAGATTTAAAAGGATTTGAAACATTCTAGAAGTTTTTAAAAATTCCAAGAAATTTTTAAGAACATGAAAAAATTTCAAGGGATAACGAAAAAATTGTAAGGGGTTGAAAATATTTAAGGATATTTTAAAATATTCCAAGGTATTTGAAATAGATTTTAATAATTTAAATGGATTCCAAAAGATTTTAAAGAGTTTAGAATATTTTTTAAAAATTGCAAAGAATTTTCAAGACCT